>VZTF01007776.1:218814-704973 GCA_013397755.1 Cnemophilus loriae
GCTCCGGGCGGGGCTCGCCAGCCCACCTTGCCTCTGGTCCCTCAGCGTGCCCCGCCGAGCCCTCCCGGGGGTCTGGCCCCGCTGGGTTGCCTGCACCCGCGGGGGAGGGACCGGGTGTGCTCCGGAGACAGGGGGAGAGAGAAAATCCGAGCCCAGCAATGCTGATACCGAGCTTCTTTGGGGACGTGGGATGTGAGATGTTACTTTAGGTTCTCGCATGAACTGTTCCGAAGAGAAGGGGATGGTGCAAAATTTCACTTAAAAAAAGGACCCGTTCTCCCTGAACGGGTAACGTCAGTGGTTGCCTTAAACCATGCAAAATACCAGTCGTTCATTCACGTGGGACCCCGCATACAGGATATGGATTCATATATAGATTTTAGTAGGACTGCTTACATAACCAAGTTCATTTTCAGCTCATGCAGACCTGTGCAACTGGAGTGCATCCTAAAAATCGTGCAGTGCCTTGTTACACGATAAGATGGTTGTTGTAACCAGCGTGAGTCACTTGATGCTGTTAGAAGTGCTCTCTTCAGTACTTCATCAAATAAATACTAGCAGCTTACGTGGTAGGGTTTGTATACTTTTGGATGATCGTTTTGAATTTATAAGCTCTTATCAAATAGATCACTAGAAAATACCAGTTGGCTGCTTGTGTTTCAGTACGAGGAACTTGGGAGCTTCACCTCCTTGAGTACAAAACCAGTCTTACAATAGGTCTGCGGTGACAAAGTAGTCACTAACCTACATTTGTCACCCAATAGGTGGTGCTGCTTCTGAAACCATGCAGCTCTATAAACAAAGATCAGGGTTAGTTTTCACTCACAGTGAAAGCAATTTTGTACCAAGTTCTGCTAGCTAGAGAAAACTACTTTTTTATTTTATGGGAAAAATATTTTTGCCTCTTTTCAGAAATAACTATGGGATGATTCAACTATAAACGTGATGAATGTAACTGATCTTCAGTTCAAATGTATCATCTTCATAAGGGCATTAATAACATTTCAATATCACTTTTAAACTAACCTATTCCTAAAAATAGAGTGCTCACTCCAGTTCTCTTACTTCCGATAATTCTCTTATACTATGGCAAAGAATGGCCTGTTATAAAACTTTTGGTAAGTTTTCATAATGTCTTTCTTACATTGCCAATCTGCTTCCTAAAATCAGATGTACTCCCAAGACTATTTAAAGGAAAAAAATTAGCAGGTGTTTTTACATGTGTGTGGAGGTATATGAAAATGTTTGAGAACAGATCAAGTATACGATGATACGATCATAATGTAATACAACTCAATTAAAGTTTGGAAGGAACTTCTCTATTCAGGTGATCCTATCACACTGGAAGCAATGCAAGACATAACTTTTGTAACCTTTTGTTTTGTTTTGTTTTAAATAATTTCATCCAGCATCCTTTTAGAAATAGGCTGGTTTTATATAATGTAATGTTTAGGTACTTGTTGTGCATATGTATGTTATATTCATGAATTTACAATATCTGACAGGGTGGGAAAAGGTTATCTATTCATACATAAGATGTAAGTGCAGCTACTTTTTGTTTCTCTAGACTGATACACTATTGTTTTCAAACCTGACCTGAAGAGGCCCCCCTTTCTGGATGTGATGCGTTGATTTGGTCTCAGTGGTGTATCATTCTGAAGACTCATGAGCTAGACTTCTCAGTGTGTTCAACAGTAGGGTTGTTCCCAAGAATGAATACCCTGTACAGGCTATTAGAATGATTTAATCAGATTTCATTTGAATATGTTTCTGTTTGAGTAGCTCTCCATAACAAATATGCCATAATCTGAGAGCATTAGTTAATAGAAACAAGTACTTGGAGTCCTGATATTATTTTCTTCTGTGTTTTTTTGTTTGTTTGTGGTTTTTTCATAAAAAATAAAATAAATTATTGCATACCACCAGTGTATGGTTCCAAGGGTTTGGTGAGAGAGAAGAACTGGATGGGACTGTCTGGCTCTTGGCATTAAATATTTCTGGTGCAGAAGAAACCAGACCCAGGGCTCTGTGAATGGATTGTTGCTGGAGAGCATGGCAGTCTGCCGTTGCATTGTGAATCCTATGCTTACTAGTGTGAGGCTAGGCAACGTGTAGATCCCAGCCTCATTTGCTTGTAGTTTCAAAACATGTTGTTGAGTCCTTCCTGGGGAATCTGATTGGGAGATTTGCTGTTGACATTGGGAGATGCATTAGAGAAATCTGTCTCATGTGTGTCCGAAAAAGACAAGGCAGCCAAGTCAGCCTCACTGAGGAATAAACTATTAGAGTGGATGGAGGCAAAAAGTTCTTCTGGGAATGACAAGACAGTAACAGTTCATTCTCTGTCTTACTGAAGAAATGCTTAGGAGCTTAATTCTAATATCCCTGCTGAGTTATGAACAGCACCTTCCTTCACAGTGTTACTGAAGCCAAGGAACTTGATTACATCAAATACTGATGTAATTATTTATGGAGCAGGGTATTATCTGAGTACTCTCAGTGAGTGCTATTCCGTGAAGTTCAATGAAACTTGTGGAGTGAGATGCTATTCAGTCACGAGTAAGAGCTCATAAGAAATCCTTTGCAATTGTTTGTGAACACTGCTGTGTAGTTAGAGATTTCCTATTAAGTTCTTTCTTTTACTGAGATTAAAGGGGAAAAAAACCCAGCCCTACGTGGGCAATTCACTTGGTTTTTTACATTTTTATTGTAAATGTGAAATTTATGAATCTGTAATCTTCAGCCTGCATATATCTCAGACTGAAGATATTTTTTGAAAATCTGCCCTGGCTTACTGATGTGTTCCATATAACCTGAAAGTCAATGAGGTGTGCCCTTTTTGTGCTTTTTGTCGCATTGTTCCTATGGAAATAATATCTGGAGCCTTTTCAATAAGTAGACTATTTATGAATCTGTGTAGGCAAGAAAATGTTCATAGAAAAGGGAACATGTTTTAACAAATTACACTGTAATTGTGGTTAAATTTGAGTCAAAGAAGTGTAAATATTTAGGCAAGAGTTAAAAATATTCCATGCTCTCACTAGAGAAATGTATGGGTAGTTTCGCCAAGTAAGGTAAAAAGTGTCTCTAGAATTAGCTAATCTGCATCTTACTGCTATCACTGTCTGGCCTCAACCAGGGTTTTGCCTTTCAAAATGTAACTAATTAATCTATGAATTGCTTAATTAGTTGTGTCTCAGTTTAATTTCTCACTATCTAGAAAAGATCTCTCTCTCATTTTGAGTTTGTTTCTGGCATCCCTGTGCCATGACTTTATTTGCACACAAGTAGTAACAGTTCCCTAAATATTCTTAATTTTCTTATACATCAGGACATCAGGACAGTATTTCCAAGATGTCAGGCAGCATACACCTCACTATCAACATGAAAGCAACTTCTCTGTGCTCTTTACTGGACGGTCACAACTAAAAATTATGAGAATGTAAAGCACAGCACCACTTTGGGTTCCTAAATCCAATCGCGCTTTGTGTTCATTCTCATGTTCACATGCTTAGACTCAGTAAGCCCTTAGACTGTTAAAAGGACTACAGGATCAGATCCTTCTTTTTTGCACTAACCTCTTATTTTGACAATATTTTTGTAGGCCAATTATTTGGCACATTTCAAACTGAATTACATCACAGTAATATTAATGTGTACTACTTCTAATGCTTTAGCACATTTTACGGTTAAGATTATATGTTCCTATGGATGATAGGTTCATAGGATATATGTTCTCCTATGGAGAAATTTAATCCTGCCATATCTAAAACATAAGAGCTGAAACAATTTAAGAATTTTAGAACAGATTTATTTTCTACTTTAACCATCTATATTGGGGCCATATATATATATATATGTTATTCATTTTTGTACCATAGAGATTTATATATATCAAAATCTAAATATACAGTATGGATTTATTTCAGGTTCAGGTAGGTATGGCAGGTATGAAAAGTGACAAAATGAATGGCATTTTCAAATTAATGTCAGTGTAGCCAAATATTTATTCAGCACACTAGTCGTCTGCAGGACATACCTAAAATAGTTATGTAGTTTCCAACATTGAATCAATACAATTTATGAGAGTTTTCTAAATTGCATTTGGCCTTACTTCATCTCTGAATTTACCCTTCTATCTGTATTCCTGGAGAGAAACTAAATAATATATATAAAAATAAGATGCTAAGTTGAAAATGTTATAATTATAATCTGTATTGTAAATTAGGATGTTAATTTATGAAAATAGGCACTTGCCCATTTCTTAAGGAAGCCTATTTCCTAGATTTTCAGTGCTCATCATTTAAGTGGCCACTTCCCAGTATGAGATCTCTAATTAGGAATTTAAGGGTGAACAGATTCTGTTCTTTCCCTGACAATTTCAATTCCTCTTCAAATGTGCTGTGCTTCTCAGTATTCCCCGTAGGGCCTAGAAGTCTGTGTCAGTTCCGGAGCCCCCAGCTCCCATTTAACAGCTCAGTTCTCACAGCTTCGTGCACCATTTATGTGGCTTTCCTGTACAAGACATCCTTTGGCTATTCAATAAGCTTCTTTTCCCATAAAGACAAAAGTTACCTTTTTGAATACATGTCAAGCCTTCTGTATTAGAAAGATGAATCTACAGGAAGAAAAGGACTTACAGTATTAAATAAACAAAATCCACTAAATGAAAGATAGCAAATATTTCAAAGAGGCTGGGACTATAAATGAAACTTGGCTTCTGCAGGTTGTTGAGGAACTGTTGGCAGCAGAATACTTTTGTAGGAAGGTATGGTGCAGGTTGTTTGTTGAATACAAATTACTGATGTTGGTCCATTCAGTCGTGAGGCTAAAGTGGAAATAACTGGAAATTTTAGAAACAAGGTGAGGGTTTTTTTGCATCACTGGCTGTTAATTGTGGCGCCATCTGATAGAGGTGAAATAATAGACTTCTTAAGTAAAGCAGACTATGTATAAAAGTGTCACAGATTATTCTAGATGAGGCATGCCTCTCAAAAGCTCCTATTGCCTTCTACATCTTGCCGATACTTGACTTTGGTTTTCTTTGATCCACTGGAAGTAGCTATGTTTTACCCTACAAATCAGTATTTTTCATTACTATTTGAAGACCCCAGGAGCTATTGTTTGAGTTAGTAAATTTCAGAAATCATTATTGTGGTGAAAGTTGCGAGGATGATGAAAGTACTATCCTACATCTGATGAGGAAAGCTCGGCAATGGAAGTAGGATGCCTGTGGAACTTAAGTCTGAACCCAGAATTTTAATGAAAAGGTTCCCTGACTCAGCTCGTACCTTGATGGCTTCCAGGGAAGCTTTCAGGCAGCTATGGTTCCTCTCCTGCATGTGCCTTACATGACCTTATTGTGTGCATCTCAGTGCCTCTAACTCCAAAGTTTCATTGGATCCAAAAGCAAATGTCCCTTCAGATGACTTTCCTTAACCTTATAGTCAGTAAGGCTTCCCTAAATCTATGCTAGCAGAATCAGGTGTCTTGATTTGGCTGCTGCTGCTTCTGTTCAGGGCAAAGGACAAGGTGATGGCTGTGCCACCTTCTCATGTTGTAGCCCAGTCACTGAAGCATTTTACCAAGATAGTCTAGAGAGAAGGCGTGGTCTGAGATAAAGGGATTTGAACCTACATGTTCTGTCTTCAAACATTAGGTTTAGTCAAATGAGAAGACTTTTCCTACTTCTTGTGTAATACAAAGCAGTTTAGCTTCTTTTTTAATATTTTGAAAGGATTCTGGACGAAATCTTGAGAGAGGGTTGCTAAGCTGTTGGAAACCACATCTATTTCAAGCATTTTTGGAGCTGGAAATGGAACCTGGGAGAGTTTGCAAGAAAATTTTCCAGCATTTAAGTTTGCCTTTTTCTCACTGTTGCTTAAGCATCCACTTCAGGCTTCTGAAGAAAGGATTCTGAATCAGTAAGTTGCTGCAGCATCTGTATAGATGGATAGGGTAAGATAGGAAATATGTGTTCTTATGCCTGCTCCTACTCAGTGTTTCATTATGTTCTTCCTGGATACAATGCATAAATCACCACTCATGCCTTTTCTCTGGTTGTGGTCTAAAAAAGAGCAGATTTTGCTTGTTTCTTTAATAGCTCCAGATACTTATTTAAAGAAGGAAATTCTAGGCTGCACTTCTGAAAGACTAAGCTCTCAAAGGTGGGCAAAGCTCAAATGTCTTTCCACCAACTCAGCATTTTACATCAGCTGTGTTGGTCGGCTGAGTACCCTTTGGGCAAGCCAGTTGCTTGTTACTGCACTCAGCTGCTTAGATCACCTAAAGACAGTGGAGCAGCCTGCACTTCAAGGCTCTGGAGCCTATTGCTATTGCCTGGCGGGTGGGCAATTCTGCTAAAGCCATCTTGCACTTGAGGGTTTTTTTTTATGTCAAGGCTATTCAATACATCCTTTGCACCACAGTTTCAGATTCAGCAGCTAAAAGATAGGCTAGGTGTGGTTTGGCTACTTGCCATATAAAAAGCACTATTTCCTTGTCTAGATTTTTGCAGTATCCAGTTAGACATAAAAAGTGACATGTTTGGTTTTTTCCTACTGCCCTTTATGTTTCACTAAACGTTAAGAATGTAGTTACTTTGAAATTTTCTCTGTGATATTGAAATATTAAAGATCCTACTGTACAGGTACCATTCAGCAATTTATATTTCTATATGAAGATACTAGGACTTCTCACCTGACCAGTGAGAGATTTCATTTCATCCATTAGTAATTTGGCTGGGAATTGTCATTCTCATTGCCAAAAAAACTTTTATAAATATTGGATTACCTGAAGGCTGAAATATAAAGTCGGTAATATTTGAAAAGGTATCCATCTTCACTGCCTCATTTATCTGTTTGTAGAGATAGGATAAGAGTAAAGCAGGGAAGAGGTGGTTAAACAGTGACATCGAAAGGGCAAAATAAGAGACAGCCAGAGAACTTTTACTGTGTTAAAATCTTGTTACAAAAATTGGTCTTCAAAATCCTATAAATTAAGGATGTTGCATAAAAATAAATTACATCAAATGTATCTTAGTGAAAGAAATGGTTTTGTAAATTCCCTAACAGAATGTGACAAAGAATTCCTAACTCATTTAAAATTGTCTTGGAAGTCATGGTAAGTTCTTTAATCAGAACAGATTTTTTTTTTAAAAAAAGCTATCCAGACCAAATGAAATATTTTCCTAAAGAAAATGGAAGAATTTATTGAATTCATTGAGATTTAGACTGGTTTGTGTCATAATTCTCCAGAATACATTTTTCCAAAAATAATGCCATTTTTCAAAGCTGTCAAATCCTTAAAAAAGATAAATTTGTATTGTTCTGCAGGGGCAGCATATACCAAAGAAACGGAAAGCTTTTTGAAAGCTAAAGCAAATATTTTGAGGGAAAATTAAGCCTTTAAAATCAGTGTTTAAAAAAAGACTTGATTCTTCAATTGCTTTATATGCTGAATTCCATTATTTCAGCAGAAGTTCCCAAAAAGAAAAACATCTGCTTGCTGAGACTAAATAGCTAATGATCAGAATAACAGCTGGCTTTATAAAAGGGACCTAATATTATTCCAGGCAATTTTTCTTCTGGCTCCGTCCCCAAACTGACCCAAACTGTGTTTGATCTATTTCTAGCCATTTAGAAAAGTCATTTAGTTTCAAGTGTATGCCAGTTATTTCTGACAGTACCTTTTGTAAGTCTTATTCTGATAGGCATGTCTAAGTATGATAACTAACAGATTTGTCAGGCTGGGACTTCCTGGGAGGCCCAGAGCCTTTTTCCAGCTTCTTGGAGCACTCCAGTTAGGTGTCTGTGACGTGTCATGCCAAATGGTGCACTTGCCACACAACCCATCCACCTGCCATTGGCACAGAGTTTGGGGTGAGTCTTGTGTGGTCTGTGCCTACTTCTTTCTTTATAATCTTTGAGTTTTGGTCACTATCTTTGCATTTCGTGTATCTTGCAATGTTGCAGAAAAACCGACTTTGTGTTGTTTTTCGTTTTTTTTTTCCTAACACACCTTAGGTTTTTGTTAAAAAAAATTCAGGGAGAAAAAGTTCCAGAAGATCTACATAAGTTTTAGGATAGTGTTAACACAAGCCCAAATGACTATAAACTGGCAATGTACAAATTTATACTGAAAATTTGAAGAAGGTTCCTAATCATTACAACAGTGGAATTCTGAAAAGTATTTCCAGTGTGGGAGCAAAAAGCCAACTTGGTGTTTTTTTGGAGGTTTTTTGTAATTGTAGAGTACTATGTATTTTATAAGAGCCTGTGGCACCTGAATCAGGAGAGAACCATGATCTAGGAGTTCCTGTCAGTGAGTAGCATGGCACAGTTCCAAACTGTACTAAGAATACTGAGCAGTGTGCACCTGGCTGTGCCAGCCAGCTGCCCACCAAAACAACATAAACTAGTCATTCCTCGTGATGGACTGGTACATTTGTAAGCAGAGGTACTAAGTGCTCACTTAGCATCTCAACCACCCCTCAGCATTTCAAAATGCATATGGCAAAAGAAAGACGTACATAAATAGGAGACTATGTATCATAAATACAATATAAAGTCATGCAACTTAAAAATTTACATTCCGAGTTTGATTATTGTATTTTGAGGTTGTTGACCATTTGCTATTTTAAATAAGATTACTTGTACAAGTACAAGATAAGAAACCTCCTTTAAAGGAAAGTATTGGAAATCGCTCATGTGGTTGTATGGCTTCAGGGGCTAGTGGCAGAGTTAAAATACTAGCCAACTGAAAATCTTAGAGAACTGGCAGTGTTCTCACTCTCTCACCTGATACAACCATAAGAGATTTCAATTAATTTTATTTCAGTGTCAATTTTTGCACTGGCTGAATTCTGAATTCTCAGGCTCATCTGCCCATTTCTCATTAATCCTCTCCATGTCCGCCTCTCATATTCTCATATAAATGATTTGGCCTCTCTGTCAGCCCCATTTCTCACTACATGCACATTTCTCCAAAGACACAGGCAGTTATGTGGTAGTTTACTCATGTAAGATTACTCCAGC
Organism: Cnemophilus loriae; assembly: GCA_013397755.1. Lineage (NCBI taxonomy): Eukaryota > Metazoa > Chordata > Aves > Passeriformes > Corvidae > Cnemophilus > Cnemophilus loriae. Next base: position 227,850 of record VZTF01007776.1, read on the forward strand.
AACTTTGTGAGGGTTCTCCTTTACTGGTTTCTGCACCCCTTTTAATGTGTAATTCTTACATACCTCATACAATTCTTTTCCCCTTTTTGTTCCTCCTCCTTTATTTGGGATGAAGAGAAAGGGATTTGTGTTTTTCTTACTGCTTTCTCTGTACGGCAAAAAATCAAACAAACATAAATCAATACATGTAGATGTAACCAAATGCTGAGTAAGAAATGTAAATTCCTTATTTTGTTTCTCTGTGAGTTTTATTTTCTGCACTGTTGCCTCATCAATTTCAAAGGTTTATTTTTTGGTATGTCTTGATGAGAGACAGGAAAGATTTCTGTATTTAGAATATATATATATATATTTGACCAGAGGTCAAGTCAGTATTACATTCAGCAGAATTCATTCAGGAATACTTAGACTAGAAATTATTCTAATCCGTTAGTGAAAAATATAACCATGAAAAATTCCTGAGGATTAGGCGAAGATATCCTTTAATCTGAGTCTTTTTTCACTATTTTCTGGTTTGTGCTATCCACTGTGGGATTTGTAATGCATGAATCAGCAGACAAAGTATGTTTCCGTGTGGCAGTAGTCATCTCTGTCTGTATGGGAAGTTCCAGACTTTTTGTGTGAGAGATAAGACTGTGACACAAAATCTTCTGAAGATTTTTCTGGGCAGTGGCTGTACTCATGAAAAGGGGGGTTTAGATTAGATATTAGAAAAAGTTTCTTCACTGAAAGGGTAGTTAGGAGTGGAAACAGGCTGCCCAGCATAGTGGTGGAGTCACTGTTCCTGGAAGTGTTGAAAAAAAACATGTGGAGGTGGCACTTGGGGATATGATAAAGTGGTGAACCTCCTGGTTGGGCTCAATGAGCTTTGAGTTCTTTTCTAACCTTAAAGATTCTAGGATTCTGTGAAAAATGACAACAAGAACAGATATGCCCTGTTGTTAGGAATATGTGGGCATCTTATATGATCCAATTAGCTTTTGTAACTATATAAGTGTTTATTGTAGGAAGAGATTCATCATAGTAAAACATATTGCAAGTGCAATTTAGAGCAGATTAAAAATATCCTTATAGCCCTGCTGAATGGAAGAAGACAAGTTCAGCTAAATCTGGTGAAGCTGATAAGGCAGTGATGCATAACAAATAGTTTCAGGTTACATGCAGTCAAGTGAAATACAGGAAAATGTATATGGAGCAACCAGGAAATCTAGTCCTGTTTTTGGCGAGTAAGGTAATATGAGTTAATCAGCGTTTTTTAATACAATCTACACATTCTATCACGATTGTAAAGAGTGCATTTGAACAAAACTGTAATACAGGTTTTCATGGTTCGCTTCATTAGTTAAATAATTCCTTGGATGTGCAAGAGCTTTTCGAAACACATGTAACCCTGAAATCTGCTGTTCACTTGAAAGCAACAGGAAATTCAACCTACTCTGAGTATGATTAAATCAGAAAGGTTTCATCATCTTGCAGTGGAACTCAAAATGCTGCTAGTGCATAGACTGGGACTTGCAGCAGCCAGCATGCCCTGTACTGGGACATGCAAGCTTGGCTGGTAAAATAAAGATCAGTGTAGATAATAAAATGTGAAAAAATAACTAACTGGGACATGCCTCTCAGGGCCACGTATTGGAAATAACTACGCTGAAACATCTTGTTTAGATGTCTACACTTGTGGAATTCGCAGTTGTTGATCTTACTACCCCTAAACCAGCTATACGATGCTGATACTGGACACTTCCCATTATCATCTAATAATACAACATTTGCCAAAGAAATAGGAGATGGCAATCCTAAACCTTCCCCGTGTACTAGGGTTTGAACCACAGCTGTGGAGGGCAGTATGATCCACAGTATGACAGAGCACAGCAGTTGGGGATGGGCAACACTGATGATGTGTACTAGGCTGAAGACGGGAATTGTAGAAAAGTTTGAAAGAGAAAACCTAACTATCCAGTCTGATGGGTGGGATAAGGTGGTTCATTGCAGCATTTCCAGGTGCTGGACTAGATTTTTGCTCTCTCTTCTTCACTGCACCCCTGCTACCCTTCTCCAGAGCAGCAGCTGCCGCTGTGTGTGAGCAGCAAATGCCCAGCAGCAAATCCCTGGTCTCCTCCTTCTGCTGTGGCTCCCTACCATCTCCCCCCGCTACACCCCCACAACACTGTCACGCTGGCTGCAGTAGGGATCTCTCTACTGGGATGGACACAAATATGCATTTGGCAGCCTGTACTGCTGGAAAGGCAGCTCTGTCTGCGATGGGCAGTGGGCAAGAAAATACGTTGGTGTAAAGCCTTGGGTCAGCAGTTGGCCCATGCTGGGTTATGTCTTGTCATAGAAGGAGTGATACATGAGGTTCCAGTCCCTGTCATATTTCTGTCTTTTATCTAGCTGCTATCCAATGTAAAAACCACCAGGATTTCTACTGTCTCTTGTAGTTTTAAAACCTGATGGAGAATGCTGCTGTACCTGCTGGTCAGGTGCTCGGTCTGGTGCTTATCTAGGTCTTCTGGGCATCTCTGAATAGTCACCTGCTTACTCTGCACCCGTGAAGTCCCTTCATCTTTCAGTCTTGGACCAGTTGCTGATTTTGTTGTGTTGCAGAAGATGAACCAGTTAGATACAAAAGTGCATTGTAACTCTCCCAGAAAAGCGTGTAGCTGTATCATCAGTCTGTGTAAGAAAAGTCTTCATTTACACCACCCCTGTTGGAATAGCAGATTTTCTGCCACAGGCAGGTATGGCAACCAAGTGAGCAACTGCTGCGGTGCCCTGGAAGAAAATACGGCATGTGCTCCTTTTTGTAGCAAATCAGGTGCTTTAGATGGCATAGAGACAACAGATGCATTTGCCCGGTGAGTCACTGAGCTTCCCTAAAGCCCGGTATCTCCAAGGCTTTCAGCTGAGGTGAAGCATATTACGGTGCTCCCAGTACAGTCAAAACCTTAAAGGCTTAGTCAAACCTATAATTAATTAATGCTTGTGTAAGACTTAGAAGATCTGTCACTAGATGAGCACTAAGTCTGTTGCTAATGATTTTAAATCTACGAAGCAACTTCCTAAAACCCTTTGAAACTGGCAATTATAATGTTCTGTCTTACATGGGAAAGCTTTGATCACTCCAGAGCAGGAAATAAATGCATGACTTAAACTGGAGAGCTGCAGTGACAGAACAGCAGCAAACTGTGTGGCATGGCAGAGAGCCAGAGGAAGATTTGCTGTTGCTCCTTCCAAAACTCGATTTGAAGTCATTTCAGTATTTCTGTGTTGCATAAATGGCTGTGAAAGTCCTAGGAGGTCTGCAGTTGCATGTGCTTACAGTCTGAAGATAAGACTTAATTGAAGAATTTTTGCTTTCATGTCCTGTTCTTTTTTTTAAATTTTAATTCCTAGTTACAAGGCTACATTCTGACAGAGCTCTAGAAGTGAATCTAATGGAAATCTGACTTGTTCTGTCATAGGTATTTAAATGTGATTTAAAAAAAAAAAAAAGATGTTAAAATATATCTGAAAGCCTATTGTTTTCTGTTCAACGGTAGGAATACTTTGCAGAGGAACTAACTAGCTCCAGTCTAGAAGCTTCATTTTTGCTGTGGTATTTTCTGAGAGCAAAACGTGTGAAGCTATCTTCTGTGCTTGACTAATGCTTGTTGTGGGTTTAGTAATGCCATCCACCAAACTGTTTCCCTAACTTACTCAATTTTTAATGAGGTCATTAAAATTAAGAAGGTTCTTAGGTATAAAGCAGGGTGGTATTTGCTTGTAAACTTTTTACACTTCCTCAAATAACTTTCAGTTAATAATGTGTAGAAGAGAGAAAATAAGAACATTTTGAGAAAATAAAAATGCATTCTAAAAAGACTCTGCTTTGAAGGATGCATAGGGGTTTTTAAGGTCCTGTAGTGCTGTCACATGCATATAATATGCACCTATTGAAGGCATCTTCAGAAACATTTTACTTACTTTGATTAATTGCAAAATAAATTCTCCCCAGTGGCTGTTTGATTAAGTGAAAAATACTACAAGTTGCTTCTTGAAGGAGCAAATATTATTGTAATGGTTTTATATCATAATAAAAAAAAGTTACGTCCAAGTAAAATGAGGGGAAAAAAGTCTCTCACTCTAATTGCCCATAAGCTTTCCACTGAGGGATTGAATGGTGGCACTGTGCCTATAGGTGCAGTACTAGTACACTTCAAAAATTTTGCAAACAGTTGGGAAATTTATAACTGGTTATTGGAAATACAGCCACTTAAAATACACAGTATATTTATTTCATTACATACACAGATTAATCCTTTAACTGGGCTTTTACATGTGTTGTATATTTATACAAAAATGAGATCTGAGGTTAAACTGACATGTGGAGATGCTGTATAATCAGGGAATTGCTACCATTTATTATTTATGTATTGACAACATTTAAGTGCATCTGTCAGTGTCCAGGGTTTCATTGCATAAGGTACCATATGAACACAGAGCAGGAATATGACACCTACTCTAAGGAATTTAGAAATAAAATAACATAAAGAAAGAGAAGCTGATAGGACAGAGAAGACAGGAGTTACTGCTAAGAAAAAGTCATATATTACTCTGTATAAAAAACAATTGAGTCAGTGAAGTAGCAGTTTGTCATATCGTTTCTAGCTATTCCTATGAGTACCCATTTTCAAAGAGGTATTGAAGGGGTCTGTCTCAGTCTACATCTGTAAGGGAGAGGTCTGTAAGGTAGAGGTAATACTTTACTCAAAGGTATTTTGTGTGAACAAGAGTATGTTCACATTTCTGAAGCTCTTTCAAGAGTAAAAAGGTTGGCTCCAAGTCACAGGTTATAGGGCAGTGTCCCACTGTGAGGAGGTTGTGCAGGGAGCCTTTGCAGCCTCTGAGGACCCAAGGCACATCTGAAGGCAGCTCCGTTTGCAGTCCCCTGGAGTCCCTGGTGCAGCCCCAGGCAGCACTTTGAGGTGAGGAGAAGCATTCACCTGGAGACCTACTGTATCCTGATGATTCAATAGGAAGCTGAAAATCATGAGACCTTGAAACTGAACCTGGCAGTATCAACTCGAGTGTGTCATTTTACCGTCTTTGCTTGTTTGCTTTCTGCAAAGCTGAGATGATATACCCGTACTTTCTGACATCAGGAATAAAAGAACTGCATACATACAAGGGTGCATAGTACAGTGTGCACATGGGCATGTGAGCAGCCAAGGTGTGCTGCTTTGGGTGAAAAAGGGAGCCCTTTCAGCCTGTGCACAGCCTTCCTAATGGTGTATGACTTCGCTTAGGGGAGACTGCATGTAAATTTACACCTGAAAACATCAGTCAAAACAGATGATCTGAATATTTATCTTGTGGTGGATCCTCTCTGATCATAATCCCAACTGGGGGTTCTCACCCTGGGTGACCCACTGCTACCCAGAAACTATGGGCTGCTACAAGATCTCATACCTCATGGTTCATGAATGTCAGCATGGAGAAATGTGGCAATATCAGGTAGGCATTTGCTGAGTAAAACAAAGCTCTAACATCTCACAAAATGAACAGTTATACTGAATGGGGATACCACTGACGTTATTTTATCTAATTGCTGGTCATATGAAGTGTGGTAGTACAGTCATAACATACTAAAAAGTTAGGTTTTCCTCATGTGTAGCAGTCAGTAAAGCTAGAGTCCATGTATCATGTTTGATGATAATAAAAATAATGATACTATTTATCCTGTGTCACTTTTCTTCATGTATCATTCTTCCTGCTACAAAGGTAGCGCGTGAGCGTAGGTATAGGGGTGTTGGCTGTTTGCAGCTCTTTCCCATTAGCTACCGTCTCGGTTCCTCAAGCTCTTGCAACACACATTTTCTAGGTGGTCCCTGGTGCTGAGTGAATGGGTACAGCTTTTTTCTCTTATGCCCTCCATACTGCCTCTTTGTGTGTCACCCTGCAATCTTCAGTGTTTGCTGCGAGTTACCACACTGCAGTGTCCTGATACATTCTTGTCTGCAATTCTGACTTCAGGGAGGTGGTGCTCTGTATCTGTTCCTTACTTGTACTTCAGAAATAAATGTTGACTTCTAAGTCGTGACCATAAGGCCAAGTACTGACATGGACAAAAGTTTCAAATTGCACAGGTGCAGTGGATAAAAACCTGCATTTCTTTGTATTATCTCTAAAAAAATAGCATATGTTAAAAAAATGAATTGAAGGACCATTCCAGATTTCTGTTGTCTTCTGGCAAATGATAAGTTATGGGGGGAAAAACAGTAAGAAAAGTAGTGGGTCCTACTAATGAGAGGAAGAGACTTAATGGTAGTTTCCAGAGTGTTTACTCTAGAGTTCATAGAAATCCCAGAGAGATTGAGAAAGTAAATTAAAGAAAAGAACAGAAAAAAAAGAAAAAAAAAAAAAAAAAGGGAGAGGAAGAAACAGGAACAAGGGAGTGAAGATGGGAGGGAGAAAAGAAGGAGTACGTTTACAAATGAAACACATTTGACACTTGTGCAGCTTCTGTTTCTTCTCATGTTCTTTAATTCTGGTGCTGCTGCATTCTGCAACTAGTCATCATTTGTAACTACTAGAAAAGGAGACTGGCGAGTCAAATTACTTCTGCTGTGCCTTGTACAGGCATCACATCCCCAAACCCAGAGTGAAATGAAATTAAGTAAGTGAACCCCAAGGTTTCAGTCTCAGGTTTTTTTGACAGCTCTTTTCCACGTAGTGAAGGAGATGAAGAGGGTAATGCTACCAGTTTCTTCTTCTTTTCTAATAAATGCACACAAGTGGAGTTTATTGCAGAGCAATTTATGAGGTGCTCATTCATCATAACAGAGAAAAAAGTTCAGAGCAAGAGCTGAGGAGTCTTCATTTGCTTCTAACAGGAATTGTTTATGTAACTTCCTTGGCATCATCACCACAGTGGTCTCTAAAGACACGTAGGTGTGTAATAATTCCAGCCAGTATATGATGAATGAATTATAGAAAGACACTTGTTGACACTTGCAAGGAGAGATTAAGTGATGAAACACGAACAGTGATGGGTTTGGGGGTGGAAGAGACACCACCCCCTGCCCACTTACCCACACTTCCACATAGCCTTGGCCTTTGAGGGTGACCTTCAACTCCTCCTCTCTTCTCCCTCCTCATAGGGAACTTTATGCACTCCTCTTCCCCTCCTTCTCTTTCTCAGCCCCACATCTGGATGTGAACCAGACTCCCTTCAGAAAATCCTACTCTTCTAGAAGCATGACCAGTTCTTGTCTGAGGTTAGGAGGGAGTACTGCAAAGCAGCTTCTGGGTAATTGTCACTCACTGTCTGTGGCAATCATCCATGTCTGAGATTGTCATATAGATTCTATTTGTACAACATACAGTCTCAATGCATCTCGAGTTCTGTGGATTTGTTGGCAATATTACAAGTAAATTATTATAATAGTTGTTAAAAAGTGAGTGCTGACAGTGATTTCCAGTCTGTAATGACCACTGTAATGGAAAAAACTCCAAAGAGCTTTATTGTTTTCAAAAGAGAAGTGTGTGTTCTTAGGCTGAAAGGTAATTTGGTTGGAACAGTACATTTCATTTATAATTAATACATCCCAAACTAATGCTGCCTCCTTGAACAATGTGCACACCCAGGATCTGATGGTAAAACTCACTGCTCCTAAGCACGGCACACTGCTGCCTCTATGGACAGGACATAGGTGTGTGTTACAGATTAAACAGGGACTGCTAGTTTTCACCAAAATGTGCAGACCTTTGGTAGTAAGTCTTTGTGAGGAAACATTTAAAGGGGAATTAAAAGCCTTGGACTTGTAAGGACCATGTTGGGAAGAGTTTTAGTGTGCAACAGGGAATGGACAGGCTGGCATGGCAGTAAGTTCTGTAAGTTTAAGTTTTTTTCAGGGAAACAATATTTAGAAATAAGTTTCAGCTAGATTTCACAATTATTTTAATTGGAGAAAACAGCTCTAAATTCTTTTTGATGCAATAACTATAATGAGTACTATTTTAAGAATCCACCCAAGGCTCTAGTCATGAAAGACTGGGTTGCATTCACTCTATAAAATAAAACTGATGTTCTACTTGCAGCTCTGAAGAGAAAATCTCAGTTCTTTTTCCTCCATGCCAGAATTCCACGATGGCTGTGACGAGTATCCTAGTTTTCCGTGGAAAAAAATCGAAAGAGAAACAAGCCGTAATTACCTATGGAAAAACAAAAATAAGGAAAGAAAAAAATTGGCAGGAGAAAAGGCATACTGGTGCAAATCTTGATCAGAAAAAAAATCTTCTTCTCAGTTCTAAAGTGTGTCCATAACATTTTTGATGTACATCTACTAGGCATTCTAATTTTCTCATTTACATTGTACAAAAAATAAGTTTCCAAGAGCAAGGTAATATTAGGGTGTTGTGGTTTAACCCCAGCCAACACTAAGCCCCACACAGCCACTTGCTCACTCCCCCATCAGCAGGATCATGGAGAGAATCAGAAGGATAAAAGTGAGAAAACTCATGGGTTGGGATAAAGACAGATTAATAAGGAAAGCAAAAACTCCACACACAAGCAAGGCTAAACAAGGAATTTTTCCTGCCTTTCCCATGGGCAGGCAAATGTTCAGCCATCCCCAGGAGAGCAGGGCTCCATCACACAGAATGGTAATTTGGGAAAACGAATGCCATCACTCCAAACATTCCTCTCTTCTTTCTTCTTCCCTCCACTTTGTATGCTGAGCATGATGTCATAGGGTCTGGAATATCCCTTTGGTCAGTTGGGATCACCTGCTCTGACTGTGTCTCCTCCCAACCTCCCAAGCACCCCCAACTTCCTTACCAGCCTGCCGGTACAAATAGCAAAGAGGCCTTGGCTCTGTGCAGGCCCTGCCCAGCGACAACAAAAACATCTCTGTATTATCAACCCTGTATTCAGCACAAATCCAAAACACAGCCTCATACCAGCCACTGTGAAGAAAATTAACTCTACCCCAGTCAAAACCAGGGCACAGGATAAGAACTAGTATCCAAGAGCTACTCCTGCATTTAAGTGACTTGCATGCTCAGAAAGAAATTAGAAAAAAGTTAACTGCTGCAAATATATATAGGCTGGATATTAGGAAGAGGTTTTTTACAGAAAGAGTGATAAAGTACTGGAATGGTGTACCTGGGGAGGTGGTGGAGTCACCATCCCTGGATGTGTTTAAAAAGAGGTTGGATGTGGTGCTTGGTGCCATGGTGTAGTTGAGGTCTTAGGGCATGGGTTGGACTCGATGATCTTGAAGGTCTCTTCCAACCTAGTGATTCTGTGATTCTGTGAAATGACCATCTAGGAAACTAAATTTCAAGAAGAGGATTGATTCCAATTACAGATGATCATCTGCTTTCTTTGATGTAGGAAAATACCCAAAGCACAGCCAAAAATGTGGACTAGTCAGCGTTTGCATGAGAACGACCTATTCAGCATACACCAGTGTAGCCTCTCAAGAACCATAAACATAAAAGTAGATATTAAGATACCAATAAAATAAACAAAACCTTTTTTCCTGCAGTTATATTCTGTCATTGCCTTTCCTTTGAGTGCTAATATAGAGTTCATAAGAAACCGGACACATTTTAGTGAACTAATAAAATGTAGTGCTAGCATAAATGTACTAGTATATTGCCTATATAAGAGCAGTGAGCCCATTGTTTTGGCAATAAGCCAGGCACTGCTGGATGAATTAAAATGCAACCCTTTCATCACTGCTTGATTTAGCAATTAGTTGACGTCAAACTAGGAAACATGTACTAGACAGAGTACAGAATGTGATTTCTCTGTATTCGTATTCTAAACTCTTTTACTGTATATCTATATAGTAGGCAGAATTAATGCTAATAGGATTTCCTCTGTTTACTAAAAAAAAAAAAATCCCTAGTCATGTTAAACTGTTATTTTGCAGTTGCATTCAGCATAGATAAGATATTCCTTCACCCTTAATGTAATTATGACAAAATAAATAATGACAAGCCTTGAGAAAATAAGTGCGTGATAATTAATAAAAAAGTGGGTTAGATATGAGGGAGTTTGCTTTGCTGATGATGACAGGGCTCAGCCTATAAATCGCCAGTGTAAGAGGAGTATGCTGAGAAAAGACAACCATAAAGATAAAGGTAAACTACAAAATCTAAATGAGACCCTGGGGACTAGGAAGATAATGATGTAAATCAAATCTGAGATGTGGGCTGAGGCACAAATGTATAGGTGGAAAGTGAAGCTTCAATTTGATACAAGAAAAAGGAAATGTTTGGGAAATGATCTGTATGTTATATGTGGCCTCAGAGAACAATTCATCCATCATTCAGTTAACTGCTGACAGCTTGCTTTCCCTGGGGAGTTAATTTGATGACAACCGCCTGCCCTTAGCTGTCATTTTTATGGGAGCTGAGAAGCTTATTCCTACCACAATCAGGCTTTTTGCGCTCACCTGACACCCAGCATGCACACAAATAGGTGTCTGCCACTCTGGGACAGAGAGAGACACCAAGAGTGGACCAGAGAAATCAGTGTGGCCGTTAAAGAAGCTCTTGGTCCGCTCACAAGATGGCCCCAGGAAGGGGATCTGAATTCTTTGACAACTGAGCCATCCCTCAGCCACTGCCAGCATTGATTCATCAGGGACACGGGAGCCTGCCCGAGCAGCACCTGAAGGGGTGGGCCCCCTGCACTGGGCTGGCTTTTGTGTGCTAAGCGTATGGGAACAGGTTATAAAGAGCAATTAAAGCATTAGAAATCTGGAGATAGGTGCATATGAAGTAAAAGTTGGCAGGAAGTTTAAATGGACAGTTTAAACTTTCAAGCTGTAAAATACAGCAAAATTAACAGGAAAAATTAGGAGCAAAAGGAAGGAAAGAAGAAAAAAATAAACTAGGAGACAGCAGAGTGAAATTTGTGTCCTATTCTGAATTAACAAAGTACTTCTTCCAGAAGACTTTTGGGGTTTTTTTCCAAAAGCTCTGGGATTTTTTTGTACTTTAAGCTTCATATACATGCTGTAGTTTTGATTCCCTTTTTTCTGGAAAGAGAGATTAAACACTTGTTTTGGAAAGGTATGATGATTTTGTTTTGATCTTCAGCCCAGAAGTTTTACCAAGGAAGAAATAAAAATGAGCATATACAAACTCTCTGGTCTTCTGCATGTTGGCCTCAGAAGTGAATTGGTTCAGGTATTTATAAAAACCCATGATCCTTTCATAATGCTACAATCTCCTATGAAAGCCAAGATACATTTACATAACATTTGGAATTTATAGTAGAAGGCTAGACCATTCTTAGTTTTTTTCTTTCTAATTTCAACTGTAAGATGTGTTTGATTGATGCTGCCATGGGCCCTTTCCCCTGTTGTTCCTCAGAGTAGAAGAAAGGGGAGAGTTAATGCTGATCCACATATTCTAACCATTCCATGAACAAAGATGCTCCTTTGGGATGAAGATTAGAACTTCTTTTGTAATGCAGACTTTGATACAGTTATCTATTTCTTGTTGAATTCAGTTACCTGTAATACATGCCTTCTGAGAACTTTGAAAAGGCACTGTTTGCATGAGTTGTATGTAGCCAGCACACCCCCAAGAGAAGTGCCTTACTTTTCTGAAGAGAGTGTTTACTTCCTGCTTCTTTCCTATGCCAGTCTCTTAGAGTGGGTGGTGGGTGGGGGAAGTTTAATTTCTCATTTTCTTTTCATATTTTGCTTTGGTATACTTATGCAGAAACCTGTGCTTTGGAAAGAGACCGTGCTCTTCATCACAGATTATATATAACTTCAAATAATCAGCATTTGGAGCTTGGAAAATTTGCATTTCCTATAAATTAAACCATATATAATTTATATAATGCTTTCTCACAGAAAAACTATTTTCTTTTTATGGAAAGGCTTACTTTGATGTAAGTCCCTTGAAGCTGATGGTAAAACTGAGGTAACGAGTTAATGATATGGGTACCAGAGAATATTCTGTGAAGTGTTGAATGCTGAATTGCAGAAAGCTATGTGGATATAAGAATTTAAGAATTTAATATAAGATATTCGTTATTAGTAATATGGTATTTATGGACCGAAGAAAGATTTTTCCAGTTTCTTCTCGCAAGTGTCATCTACTCTGTGCATGTCCTTGCACAACAATCACTTAGAAACTCAGGACTTACATCTTTTCCAGATGAGTGTCAAGATACTCGATTTCTTTCCAGACTCATTTTCAGAGTAGAACTTAAGGTACAACTTCAAGATTACCTTTGAAGTCCCGGACAGAGGTTACTACATGCACACATGATTATTGATGTCAGTTTAAAAATTCTAGAACTCTCTCACACACAGAATAAATGGTTGAACAATTTACTCAGAATAACCAATGCCTCTTACTAAATGCCCTATTTTCCTTTACTAAGAAATGTATTTTATTGTTTGGAAATCATTCTTAAACCCTATATCGCGATGAGCAGATAATTTAGAGCATGAGGTGCTTTGCTTTAAAGGAGAGTAGGGTAAGAGAAAAATTTCTTGCAGTTCATTTGTGGAAATTGTGTTCAAAGTGTTTGAATTGAAGACATTTTAGATAATGAATTTTTTGTACTCTCAGATCATACCTGAATTTAATGATCTCATCAAAATCAGTGGCAACAGTTCCTGTTTCTTTAATGGTGCTACAGTTTCTTGTGGAGAGGCTTGGGTGTGTGAGAGAGACAAGAAGGAGCTTTAAGATTAAAACTGTTACATGGTAGTCTGACTTAAAAGTAATTCAGAGCTTGTCAAAGAAACTAGCAATTAACTCTTAACTCTGTAAAATTTCTCTCCTTAAATATAAAAGAGAGATCTCTTCAGTTTGTAATTATCTTTATGGGCTATAAAAAAAACGGGATCCAGATAAAGAAAAGCATTTCCTTTCATTAAACCCCATGAGTGCTGTTAGATGGAAAGGGCTTTACTATGAAAATATCGGTCATCTTGAAACCTCAGTGTGATTCTGTAAAGAAAAGCACCACAAATATGTATTTCATTATTGAATATTCCTCCACTTGTACACAGCAGAGTAATAGGAAAGGTTTTGTAGGAGTGGAAACTGATGAAAAAGGTTTGGAAACCAGCAGAGAGAGGGTATTGTGGAGGGAAGACGTGATGTCAGTTAGCCCTAGATGGGCTCAGAGGGGTGCAAGACTGAAGATTAGGTGACAATAAGCTCAGAAATATAAACTGAAGCATTTTGGACAGACTGTGCATTCCTCAGTGCCTTTGGAGTAAGAGATTGTTCGGGTAAGACACTGACCTTCATGCTGTAACATACCCTTGACCAGAAGGTTAGTCCGACAGGACCAATCCAGATTCCTCATAAAGATCTGATTTTCTCCTCAGGAGGCATGTGGTACCAGCAGGTGTATTGCTGCTTTTCAGCAAAACATTTTGAAAAGGATTCATGTCATTTAGGTGCACAATATCCTACAGTAAGTAGGAGCATTTAAATTGGAAGTCTTGAATCTTCCAAGGCCCTTTTTTTTTTTAATTAATTCCTAGCAATGATATAGAAAACATAGTTACAGTAAATCCAGTAGCTGGGAGACCTTTTCCGGGCCTCTCCTCTTTCAGAGTCCTTGAATGCAAAATTGCAGTGATGCCTTATAGACCAAAACTGATTTAAGTGGTGTGTTTTAAACAAAAAAAATGGGTCTGAGGAGAACAGAAGTACCCTCCTTATGTTTGTAAGTCTAGTTATGACAAGGTCAGCAAAGCCTTGAGGACACCTTATTGGTCAAGTGAAGGTATTACATCTTCATTTTGGTTTATGTGTGACAGATGTACTTCTGTGACTTGCAGAGTAATTTTTTGATGTAAAAAGTTCACTATTATGGCATAGCAGACTAGCATTTTTATTGTATGTAGGATATTCCCAAACTGTTTTAATTTTACAGCTACTTCATCTAAGGTAGTTGGATAGTGACTATTTATTCTAAAAGATCATTTTAAACAGTTACCAAAAATATTTTCTTTCCTTGCTGTTTAACTGTTTTGCATGTTTTTTACTGTAAACTGTATTTTAAGAGAAAAAAGTATGATCTGTTTGAAACTTTCATCACAATATTCATGTCAGTGAAAGCTTGACTGCCTGTTTTCTCTGCAGACTTATGTAAATTTTCAGGGACCCTGTGTGAATGGAAGGAGTCTGAATTTGTGTCCATGGTAATCTGTTCAATGTGTAGAGGAAGTTACAATGGCCTTAACCCATGAAAAGGATCAGTTGTTTTCATGGAAAGCAGTCAAGACATGCTTTGAATTCAGATAGTCAACTTAATCAGAGCTGGACTTTGTTTTGTAAGGGTTTCTCTTTGAAAGAGCTGAATGCTGGTCACCTGCTACAATCAAAATACATCATTCATCTGTAAAGGGGCATAAAAATTTAACAGTTAGCTGAAGAATGGATACATCCCTGAAACAAAGGAAAAAAAGTCCTGCAGTTATTTACAATCTCTACTTGGGCATGTAAGAAGCATGAAAATGCCACAGCCATCCGGGCTCATTACCTACCTTCAGCCACGGGCAGCTGAGTGAATTCATACTGTGCTTCTTTAGGAATGGGAATTCAGCAGTGCTTGTCCTCACTGCCTTCCTGGCTGTGGTGGGAGTCCTGCCTGGGCAGGAGTGGCCAGCACACCTGATAGGCAAGACAGAGGGGTTTGAGCAAATGTGGGAATTCAGAGTCATATATCAGCCATCAGAGGACATAACAAGAATTCAAGTCTAGTCCTCCACCTCATCTTGATTTTTCTCAGACAAAATGTTTTTGCTGGTACAGCTTACAGCCCTGGTAAGAATAAAGTGTTTGAAACTATATTCCTCTTTTGTCTTTACTAAAAGAAATCATATATAGCATTTGTTTGGTTTTTTTTTCCCCTGCAGTTAAATGAAATTACAGTACAAATATTAGGAGAAGTATCATTAGGCAACCTCTGTTTATTTGGCTGTTCAGCAGAGATTTAATTTGGAAGACTGAATAATACTTGTCTCAGCTTCATCTGTTTCAGCTACTGAAAGATCCTTCTGCTCCATATCTTAATAAATCTGCTGCAGAATATTTCCAGAGATTAATGATAGATTTGTATTAGGGATGGCTTGCTTTCGATGATGAGAAGGATGACAAGGTTAAAAATAGTAAGTACAATAATGTAAGAAAATAAACAGTTCAGTGTCTATAATTCATCAAGGTTTTTTTGCAGTATCTATCAAGTGCTACTTGTACATTTTCCATGTTACCAATGTTAGCTAAATAAATTTGCCCTATTGTTGCATGAAGCTGCATTTAGAGAGCATTTGTAACTACCTTTCTTGGCCTTCCTTGAAAATTGCGTTACCCAACAACTTTATAGTGGGAAGAGGCAGGTCTTTCAATGCAGAGATCTGAATTAAGACAGCAAGGACAGCTGGTACTTACCCCTAATCCAATTCAAGAGCTGTAAATTCCCAGAATTATTTTCATAAGAACTACTGTGCCCTGTGTTTGTCCACCAGTGGAGATGTTTGGACATAAAAACTGTAATGGGAAACATGGTAACTGTTCAAGGTGTAAGAGAGAAGATCATTGATGGACAATTACAGTGTAAGCAACAACATAATCTCATCCAGGCAGAGGAAAAACAGTTAAGTACTGTAATGGCTGGCATTCTTACTGGACATTTAAGTTTTCTTTCTCCATGGGAGCAGACAATAGCACCAAGGATTTCCTTAAAAGTTGCAAAAAAAGAGCATAAGCAGAGGTATACTGTTAGGGAATATCTCAGATTTTATTACAGGAGGCATAGGGGTCGATGGCCAGATCAGGCTATTCTCTTGGTTCTCTGTGTCAAACACAATTGAATAAAGCAGAATGTCTAGAAACTGTACAGGGGGAAAAACAATATTAACAATAATAGTCACTTAAATAAAACTTTGTAGAGTAATTGGGTTTTGAAGATGAACTGTACAGTGAGGAATCGCAGAATTTGAGAATGATATTGACCACAACATAAAGGGTATACTCTGCAGTGTTGGTTAGGGCAAAATCTGCTCTACCCTATTCTCTTACAAGGGTAATGGAAGACAGCATTGTCTAAAACCAGCGTTTGCTCTTTGAACAAGACGGATATTGCGACACAAAAGTAAGCATCATGCAAACCCAGTTCTATAAGGCAGCTGCAACTGATGGACCTAAGATTTTTCCTTTTATTAGGTATATCACTTCACAGAGCCCTGATGAAATTTCAGAGACCTAAGGTGGACATTGTTAAAGAACATCTAGGGACACGCTCCTGTGAATTGAAGCAAGGGAAGAGTCAGTCATATCACTTTCTCCAGCCAGCTTCTCAAAGTTAACTGCGTTGTTTAGCTGGATATAAAAGTAGATTGTCTATCACAGAACAGTAAGTGATATTTATTTTAAGTTTAAATAGTAGTCGCATTTCATCTAGGCAAAATGCTGCCACTGTTTCAAACACCATGGATCATTCATGCAAATCATATATGCAAATAGTAGGAATAGCCATGCTGGGTCATCCCTGAAATCAGTATTGTGCGACAGAGGCCAGTGCAGATGTTTCAGAATGGGCATGAAATCATACAGTAGGTGGAATACTCCCCAATCTTTTCACGTATTTCTCATCTATGCCAGGTACCTTTCAAAATGTATTGCTGTAAGACTAAGTATTCCTGATATCCTTATAGTTATTTCAGTCTTCATTTAGTTGTTATCCTGAGCCATTTCTTGCAGTGATAATTGCCTAGACAGAGGTGAATAAAGTTAATCCTTTCACTGCTTTTCTTACTTTCAGCCTCCTCATTAATGCCCCCGGGTGTTCTTGTTCTTCCAAAGAGACGGGATCAAAAGTTCCCAGTCTTCATCTTAGCAACATTCAGTATTCTTTATATTTGTTTTCTTTCCAAAACAAGCATTCTTAACTTTTTCCATCTCCTTTATCTAGAGCTTTTCCATGGCCATTTTCATCAGTGTTCCCTCTCATCCATGTTATTGTGCTTAATTGTTTTCAAGAAGGCAAGATCAGTATAGAATGCAGTTTTCCAGATGAAGCCACACTGATGATTTCTTTTAAGGGGCAGTAATATTTTTCCTTCACCATTCCTCAGATATTTCCAAATTTCTGCTTGGACTCTAGCTATACATTGAATGAAGAACTTGATTTAGCTGTACGGGGATGCCCTGGTCTATGCTATCAGCTGATAAAGTTAATTAGAAACCCAACAAAGTAAAAGCAGGGGGTTTTTCAGTGCTTTTTTTCAGTTACTTTTTGCTGCTACTTCTGTCAAAGCTAATCATCATTTGGCATTATTACACATTTACCTTGCCTGCTATAGCTCTTTAAATTTCTTGAAACCATAGTCTTACCCAATCTGATTAAATGAAACCTCAGTCCATCACAACATTTTGCCATATCCTCTTCGATCTTATAACTGTTTCTCTTTCTGTAAAATTAGCAGATAGTTTGAAAAAATGTTGCATTGCTATTTAAACTGGAAATATTTTTATTTTGGGGAACTTTTTAAAAAGCTTGGACATTTAATTACTAAAGGTAGGTGTCAGTGTACTATTTTGCCACCCATGCTGTCTCTTGAATGTCAATTAGAATTATGGTGCCATCATCACTCTTTAACAACTCATCTGCTGTTTACTGGGTAACCTGTCTGCTGTGCATATTAGAAGAAAGGCTTTGGCTTGTTTGTGTTCAAGAGGTACTTTTCAGATTTGCACCAGCAGTGTTACTCTAAGCTTCATCCTACTGGGCCATTTACCCATTTTACATGTGGCCATTGAAGTCATACTGGTTTGTTACATTGTGCTGGTTATTTCGTCCTGCTCTCCCTTAGGAATTCAATTTGCTTTTCTTTGCTAGCCTTTGTGACATAGCCACATAAATACATATTTATATATAAAATATTTATATATGTATATAGTGTATCTCTTATTGGGGCTCAGACTTGTTCTTGTAGAGTCAGCTGCATATTTCTCTCCTCTCAGCAGTTTTATTTTCCCCAAGGCAGTCTCCACTACCAAGAAGTTTAAACTTTACTTGCACAGTCAAAGAAGTGAGTTTTAGCACTCTGTTAGTTTTGTCTGTTTGGGCCTGCACCCTTAATTTGAAGCATTTGTAAGAAAACAGGCAGTGAGAGAGCTTCTTCTAAGACTATATGTAAACTTCTAGGCCATTCCCTATTCATAACTCTGCATTGCTAGGCGTGATATGTAAGTCAGGCTTCCTCCCTAGCACAATGGCAGAAGTGTCTAAATGGCTCTAGGACAAAGCGCCCTAATTATGTGCCCAACGAGTATTCACAGAAGACACTCTGAATCCAGCCTATTGAAGTTTTTCCCCTTACCATAAAACCTTTATATAAATATTCATAAGAGAGAGGAGGACAGGCAGACATGCTTCACAAGCTGCTAATTAATGCTTTTACCCACGGTTTTATTGCTCTACACCTAAACCAAGGACAGGCTGTGTTTATCAAGGGCTTTGAGGATTTGGGGAGCCTGGAGTTGGAGTTCAGTGTTAAAATCCCCTTCTGGTACTAATTCTTCATCACTGAAGAGCCAAAACCTCTTAGTTCTGTTGGAAGTTGAGATCTGAACCAGCAAAGAGTTTAGGCAGGTGAATTCCCAGTGTGGGAATAACTTTATCAGTCTTGCTGTAAATTCACGAGCTGCTTTAGTGCATTGAAACCTAAGTACAAGATTCAAGCATGCTCATGCTACTAAGTTACAGTATATTTTTAGATAATGTTTTCCTGATTCTGGTTGCTGTTAATTAATGGAGAAATTCATTAATTTATTAATTGGCTATAAAAATAATTCAATCCTGGTACATGAGTCATTGCATGTTTTTCTAGTTAGGTACATTGTATTTAACTTCTTCACATTTCAGTGTTTAGTTTGTAATACAAATTTGCTTATGAATCACAGTGACATTCCCAGGCTTCCAGATTTTCGTTTCAAAGATTTAATTTCTGACTATTAGAAAGTCACAGTCAATTTGCAGTTGGTTATTGAGTGTTGACAGCTGACTGCCGCAAGTATGAACTTTCAGTTGTATTGAACTAATGGGAGCCTAGGAGGAGTGCTGCAATAGGATTCTCAGTTCAAATTGTGTTACATGCTCAGTGTAGGATTGCAAGTAACAAGAGGTCAGAACCTCCATTTTGTGGTTCAGTGCACAAATTAAGGCTTTTCGTGGAGTGCAGCCACCACCTGAGACCTGTGAAAATGCTTTTTACTGCCTTAGCGACAGATTGGATTATATGGAGAGATGGTTATTGGAGGAAGGTGAAATTTCGTGTTTACAGTGATTTTTCAAACCATGTTTCTATCATCTTATGGAGCTATTATTTCCACATTTTGGGTCAAATCTTGCTTAACTCAGTTTATGTCTCCTTACAGAATTCAAAAGGCATTAGAACTGAAAGAATATGAACTAACAAAATAATGTTGTGGGTTTGTTTTTCTGAAATCACAAATCTGCGTTGTCTGCTATTACTGTTACGTAAAATGTGCATAAAGTAGACATTAGGAGGGTGGGTAGGTGATGGTTGTATGCCAGTGTATAGTGGTTTTGTGTTCTGTCTGCATTCACATGGGCCTTATACAGCTTCCCAGTAAGATTTACCATCCCACTCCAAGATGAAGAGCATATTGATTAAACACAAATGAGCAAGATACATGACTATGTAGATCATGCAAAATACCTGATCAAAATATCTCACTCTCTACTTCCAAATATTATTAGTATCTGAATTCCAAAATTGTCTTTGAAGTTCCAGTTTTGTGGGTGATTGATACAGGACTAGGATGAGATTCCTGTTTCCTTCATGGTACTGTCTTGGGCATGCATAAACCATGAGACAGAATTTGACCCTAAAACTATAGCAAATGGTAGCTACACTGTAGATAACAAGTTACCGAAGAGAATTAAAAATGAATTCAAGAAAAGAAATGCGAAGAAAATAGATTTCAAATTGGCCTGACCTTATTTTATTTGATGTCCTCCCCTTTTTAAAAATTAAATCTGTATCAGAAAAGAAAAAAATAAAGTATCAATATTGCTGTAGTTAGCTCCAGTAAACAGTCACATCCAGGAGCGATCAGTACACCATGTTGTTTTCAGCAGTCTGTGAAAGTTAAAGTATTGTTCTGTAGAACAATACACCATATTTGTGTGTGTTTGATGAAGTAGGGGACCAGATACTGAGCATTTGATTTTTAATAAGAACACGAGTAAAACATGCTGGTCAGCAAAAGTCTAGTGTAAGCTCTAAGTTCC
The DNA here is from genome assembly GCA_013397755.1 of Cnemophilus loriae. Classification (NCBI taxonomy): domain Eukaryota; kingdom Metazoa; phylum Chordata; class Aves; order Passeriformes; family Corvidae; genus Cnemophilus; species Cnemophilus loriae. The sequence continues at coordinate 248,152 of VZTF01007776.1, forward strand.
TGGATTGTATGAAAATACAGCAGTGGTGTGGCACTCTACCTGCATGGTGCAGGAGTTGGCAAAACAAAGAGGAGAGCCTAGACCATCCTCTGGAACTTCAAGCCATCCCCCTTTTTTTGGTACTCTTTTATTTTTATGTGACTTCCCAAAGTAATAATAAGAAGCTGAAACCATGTCATTTAATCTGTCCATATTGACTTACAAATTTTTGAAATGAACTTCTGAATAGCTGAAGTGAAGTGATAAAATAATATCCCACCAAAAGCAGAGACTATGTTAATTAAACGTGGAACTGTGTGTCCTTGGTAGCTGTAAGATTTTCATGAGGATTAAGGGAACCTCAGCCCCATCCAACAGCACCAGACCCTCATCAAACTGTCAGCCACTTCCAACTGCCACCATCTCTGAGCAAAGCTCAAAGATCTGGGAAAAATTCTGGCTGAGTGAACAAATTTTTTTTTTTTCAGATCTATGTGACATGTACTTCTTTTTCCAGTAATTTCCTGGTTTAGGTTGTGCCATAGAGATTAAATTCAATATACATTTCAAATATGTTGTGGTGAAATCTCACTTAAAGATTGTACTTTGACTGTACTTAGAGTCAACAGGTACGGTTTGGCCTATTCAACAGTGAGTTTCCAAAGGCTTTTGTAATTTTATACAGCAGGAATCAGACTGAAAAGTGACACTTAGGCAAAAGACAGACACCCAAGTCCTGAAAATGCTGAGAAATAGATGCCTGACTTTACGGATACTTCACTATTTTCCCTGAAAATCTCCTGAATGCTTAAAATTGTGCTTTAGAGTTTGCTGAGAATTTCTTAGTCTGGATAGCATGGAGCAGCCTGGAGTCTATTTCATCTCAAACACATATTTCTAATATAAAAAATTAATGATCTTTCAGGCATCCTCCTCTAAAAATTAAATGTTATCAGAATAGGTTAAATGACACATTTGTAGTATTAAGCTCCGTGTAAGCTATTGCTGATACTCATTCTCCTTTTCACTGCATCCTACAGGCTTGAAAACTCCATGACCATCAGGAGACAGGTTTTTCTTCCTCTGACTGGGGGGAGGTGAATCTATGGGGCAATTGCTCCTTAAGAGCACCTAAAAGGCAAGTACAAGGCATCTGCAGTGGCAGGGGAAAGGTACTGCCCTGTGCTCATGGCGAAGAGAACAGAGGACTTGTAGGGTAAAAGGCAGCATAGATTTTGGTTCCTCACCTCAGTGTATTGTTAAATACAGTATTATGAATGTATTTTAAAGTAATTGCATTATTCTGATTATTTGGTTCCTTATGCCACTATATCAGTAATTCTGCTGCATTATAGTAAAAAAAAAAGAAAATTATTTAAAAATCATAACACAAACCCATAAATTACGTGTCTTTGCTTCGACTTTGGTTAGTGTTTCTAGTGTGCCGGTGTTTGTCACATTTTTCTCTCTTGTCTCGATCAATCATGAGACACTGTTTTCTTTTATAAATGATGTGTTTCTGTGATGAGTTGAGATAAGGAAATGGCTAAAGGAAAAGAGTAAACATGAGATTTAAAACATAATGTTATCATAAGGAAGAACGATATGTGTGTGTATGTATTTAAATACTCCTTTTTGACAAACCCTTATAGATGAATATTTATGCGGACGTACTGATGCACATATATAATATAATTGTTAGGATTTGTCAAAAAATGGCAGGTTGTATATTGGCTTACATGTTTTTATTTGTTTTGTTTTCATTATGTTCATATATTTGTTATGAAATAGAGACGGGTATTTTTAGAGATATGCAGTTGCTATTGGGTTTTCATGATGAGCTTTGAAATTTTTCGGTCCTGATGCTGTGGTGTGTAGTTTCCTCAAGGGAGTAGAATGATGTTGGTATTGTTTTATAAAAGGTATATTTCCTAGACTTATTTGAATACTTATAAGAAAATCATCCAGAGCAACCTCTCTCTTCCCCATGGTTATTGAAAAATAATTTCGATGAGACTGTAATATGACTGGAGGGATAATGGTTGAGTGGAATTTGCAATTCCAGCATCAAATAAATGGGAAAGGAAAATATATAATGATTAAAGACTTCCTCCTGTAAGGAATATCTTTCTCTCAATACCCCCTCCACCAACATCTTCAAAGGATCCAGTCTAAGGCTGTTCCTTCAGGTCCCCAAGATGATTTTAGCCATTGAAATATTTTCCAAAAGACAAAGTTTCTAACGGCTTGACTTCACAATCCCTACTGTGCTAAAAAAGCATTTATTTCAGTAAATGCTCCTTTGAGGTGGCTTGCATAAGGTTTATTCTCAGGAGTTTTAGATAAATATTGCCAAAGATTTAGAGCTTTACTGGTTGGTAGCCACTAATATTAAAAGACAGAGAGGCATTGAAGAAACATAGTAATTTAAGAAAAACAACAGCTTTCCAAAAGCCAGTTAAATGTGAACTCTGAGATTTTGGATATAGGAGTTAAATCTGTTTTATTTTTCATTGCACTTTTATCGCAATACTTCTTATTTGCTGGAAAGGGAATTGTGAATGTTTTTACACTTCTGTGTGACATATAAGAAGCAAAATACATATTCTTCATTCCTAATTATATTTATTACAGTATTTGACACATGATTTTGCTAGAAATTGGGATCATTTAAGTTATTGGTATACCTAGAATGTTGAAAAGGATTATGCGAATAAAATTAAGTTACCTTTACTATTTATGTTTAAACAAAATTCAGTTGCTTTTATCTGTTTCTCACTTCTCTGGTACTGCTATAAGAGAAATAAATTAATTTTGAAATCAAATGCCTATAGTTTCCCTGACTTGATTCAATTCTTGTTTGTTCATGTCTGGTCTGGATTTATTTTTTATTTGTATGATTCCATGAATTTACATATGTTGTGTTAAAAGATTCTCTGGGTATAGGGAAAAGAATCTGGGTGGCAGCAGAGTTACAGAAAAGTGTGTCTTAGGAATCACTCCTTGGTGTACCTGCTTTTTTTCAATATCAGTTCCAATTTCTATCATAAACACCACCTTGCCTCAGTTCATACATGGGACGATGGTGTAACATTTTTGGAGGAATTACAGTCCTCTCAAGTTCCTCCTGGTTTTGGCTTCGGACACGTTTTTAGGTGCTTCAGCAGCGATCTAGTCCTGTAGTTTTACAGGGCTGTCTCATTCTGTAGGTCCTTAAATTACTGATAAATCTTTGTGTTTAGCCTAAGGGCTTCACAGGCACTTAATTTCACTCACCTGTGCCTGTTCAAAGATAAACACTGGTAAGTGCCACTCACCCATCTAAAAGCTGTCCTGTTACCTTGGTTTCGGTGAGCAGACACTTGAATGCTACGTTGGTGACCAGAGAAGCCTTAAAGTTTGCTTTAGATAATGCTTCAGCTGTTGGGCAACGGCTGTGTGGGAGGCTGAACTCTGTCAGACCATTTGGGTGCACAAGATCCCAAGTGGAAGGAGACATCTAACATTTCCTACTACTTTGCCTGTAGTCAGAGTGAAGGTGGCAGCCTTTAATTTAACTATGTTGAATCATACCCTGGAGTATCCCTCCCAGTTTCCACTGGCTGTTTAGGAATTTCAGGGCCACTCTAAACCTCAGCATGCAAAATTCCAGAGGAGTAGAACCTAAATTGGTTAGACTGGAGTCCTTGTTACCTTTGCGTATACAAATGCACTGGAAAATTGTGATTGAATTTGATTTATAAACCTTAGCTGATGCCATAGGCATTATATTTTTAATTCATGGCACTATTCACTGTAAAGTTGTGACAGGTGAAGCAAGCAGCATGCCTATTAATACTCTGGTGCTTAATAATAGCTACTTTTAAATTAAAACAGTCAATCTTTTTCTTCTACTTTTTCTTCTAATTTTTTTTTTTTTTAACTTAAACACAACTTGTGTCAGTAAATAAAAACAACAATGGCCAAATTGTAAGAAGAGTTTTACTTTGGCTTTATATTTAGTGCAGGGAAAGTCTCACTTGTCAATCTGTATTGGAACGAGCAGCCTACACTCAAGTGTGATGGAGGGGACTGACTCTCTTTATATATACCCCGTCATGTACCAAAGCCTGAAATAAGCCTACACAGAAGAAACTATGAGTAAAAAAAGATTTTTAAATTTCACTAGGGGTGTGAGAGTTCTCAGACAGGTCTTGACAGAAGACTTAGACACTGACATTCAGGGAGAAAGAATATATGAAGTTGTAGAGGTGGGTCATCAAAGTATCTTTGTGTTATTAAGAATTTTACAGATGGCATTACAGAATTAAATACATTCATAAGAAGAGAGGGACCTTACTCAGGCAAATGTAGATCATTCTGTTAAAGGGATTTATAGTTAGCTACTGTCTTTTAAAACTTCGAGACTGTTACGAGGTTGTGCTCTGAATCTTTTCATTTCCTCTGTCAGTATAAATTAGAGTTATTTCAGTTGAGGCAATAGAGCTGCACCATCATAAGATCAATGAAAGATATAGAAGTGGATCCTGTGACCTTCCTGTTAATGAAAGAGGGTTTAATAAGTAAATTAAAATTATGGAAGAAGCAATCCATTTATAATCAGATGTGATTTTGTGAAGTTTTAGCTCTGTTTAACGTTCTCAGAAGCAGAACCTGTGTAATGAAACTCTATCCAATCTATTTAACTGTATTCTTTTCATATTTGACAAGCACCGAGCATCTTTTGTTAATTACATGTAGCTTCTTTTTTAAAAATTATTTATGCCAGAATTATTATTATGCCATTTTTGCAGTTTGTCTTCCTCTCTTTGACTTCTTTGCAGCAATTTTGTCTGGTGTCCCACTTCTTAGCCACTAGCCATGCACAGATTCTCTTTCAGATACCCTGTATAAGCATTACTATTACCATACCATTTCAGTTTGTTCTACAATTCTTAATTCTTCTCCAGTGAAGACGTGTGTATCTTAATCTACAAATAAGCCACTTGCTTGATAACCTGTCTCTGATAATAACCAATGCCAACTAGCAAGGGAGGGGGATTATAAGAAGGTAAATATGCAATGAGAATTTCCCAGTATACTCCTCCCAATTTCATCAGTGGACTTAGTGAGCCAAAAATGGTATCACTGTGTTTGAGAAGTGTTTGTGGATATCTTCTTCACAGATTTTTAAATAATTTCTGAACCCATGTGATCCTCTGATACTCCTGGCTTCCCATTTCTGCAGTCAGTAATACCAGTGTGCATAGCTGAGCTCTCATGAGTCACAATTTGCTCGAAACAAGAGCTTCTGTATTTCTCAAAGAGAAAATTATCACATTTTTCAGTGACTGCTCATCCTTGCTGCTATTCCGAGAGTTTCTGTGCACTTCCTTGGCCTAAGAACCATGCACTGAATCTTCCCCATATAAACTGGAATTTTAATACCAACAAAGCCTTTATCTCCATGACTGTACTGCGTTGCCATTATCCACTTATAGCAGATGAACGCTTATGACTTTAGAATCTATCCTCTTTGCTTTCAAATTAGATTTTAGGAGGGAAATATTGAATAGACCATGTATTCCAGGACCAAATCATGTTTGTAATCTAAATACATAGCTGATAATATCTACCCATACTGCACATGTGGAACATCAGTGTCCTATTTGTAGATCTCACTAACGCTGACATTGCTTAATGTGTCCCAGTTCCCATAAATAAGTTATTCTGGTGTCAGAATCTCATAAATGCCAGCTCCACTGCAGGTGCAACACACAAGTTCAGGCTGAGTAGAGGTAAAACCACAAGGAGGTTGTCCCTTTTTCCTCTTGAGTCTGGCAGCTGCTATGTCTTGACACTGCTGGGTCACAAAGGACATAAAGGGTAAAATTACAGTATCCTGGTATAAATCTCGGTCCCAGATTATCCCTGAGCTGGTATCCTTTGTAGCAAAGCAGCACACTGAGTGCAGCATTCCCAGTCTCTCGAGCGCTGTCCTTAGAAAGCCTTTTTATACCAAGGCTTAGGAGAGAGATCTCTGGTGGATACTTGGGGCTTGTTGCCTCAGCATCTCTGAGAGGAATTTCCCCAACAGAATTCAGAGGTTTAAGGTCCCATTTCCTCTTCTCTGACTCGTTTTTCTGGCACAGAGTGTCAAATCAAAAGGATCTCCCTCATAGACAATTCTTTCTGTTAATCATTAAAGCTATTAATTTTTCACCTTTAAATATGCATAAACATATTGAGGGTTAGAATGTTTTACTCACAGCACTAAATCCAAAGAAACTCAACTGAGGCCAGTGAGTGCAAAAGGAATATCGGACTCATGTCAGAAAGAAAAAAATCTGGTTATTTATGCTTTTTAAACAGGAAAAAGTATCTACAAGATCTTATTACTCCTAGCACTATGCTTTAACCAGAGATCATGTTCTCTCTTTGCCCTTGTGACTGAACATGAGACAGGGTCAGTCACAAATCAGTCGTTCCTGCTACCCATGAGTAGCAGGGGAGCATTTGCCACCATTATTTCTGATTTCATTGGCCTTGGGCACTGGGGCACATACTGTTTCGACAGAATATAAAAAGAAACAAGTCTTACAGCCTCAGACAGAAACACTTGACTTTGAAGGAGGGTAGTAAAAGGGGGGGAAAAAGCATTTAACGATCTCTTGTATGTCTCCTTAATAGGCATAGAAAGATAACTATAAAACTGTTTAAAACAGGATCCCAAAACCAAGCTGCCCTGTTCTGTGAATAAATCAAGAATTTATGGAAACATGTTCACTCGCTTCCTGGAAACAAAAAAGAATATTTAGTATTTTTTGCTTCATAAAGCAGCACCTCATCCAATAAAATTCAAACTATTTTAGGCACTGGCTGGAGACGTCAGCGTCACGGGAGTCATGCAGACTGTCAAGCTGATCAAGTTCAATCAGTATCATAGATTTCCATATAAAACCACAAACCTGACATCAGTTTTGCCTTCTTTTTTTTTTGTGAAGATGTTCTTCCCATCTTCATTTAAATTAAATGCAAGGTATTTAAATACAGTCTTTAAACAGAAGTACCTGCTGTCATATATCATCAGCAAAAGGGATGTCAGTTTGTTAGCTTTAAATAAAATAAAACTAAAAAATAAAATAATTTCCTTCCAGCTGGTCTCTACACTGTTAGCTGTTTAACACTGACAGTTTACACAGCAATAGAATGCATGGTTGTGTTTCCCAGGGCAATTTACACCAGCAGCTCAAAGGAGCAATTGCTGCATGGCTCATCCTCACACTCACACAGCACTTTCCTCCACCACTCATGCTCACTATGAATCTTCAGTCATTTCCCAGATGAAATTTGGGATTTTTTTTTTCTTCCCCGGTTTTGCCACATATTTAAAGTGTAAAGAGAGAAGACCAAAATCACTGAGAGTCCCTGCAGATGCAGGAAGGTTCATGGCTGTGAGTGTGCTGTGGAGGGGCTGTGGGCACACAGCTGGCGAATAAAAGAGGAAAGAAGGGGTATCAACTCCTGACACCTCCTGGAATCTTTAAAGACTTTCTGTAAAATTTACTGGGTCTATGAGTGTGTAATGCACCAAACAAAGTGCACCTTGCCCTTTTTTTTTTCTTGTTCATTGAAACTATCACTCTTTGTTCATCCTGTGAAACTCACAGAACTCCCTGAAGAGAAAAATAAGTAGTGGGAAGCTCTCATGCCCAGCCCCTGCTTAGTTTGCATGTGACTGCTTAACTGATTGTGGGAATTAACAATTAGGACGACAATGGATGAAGGAGGAAACTGGAGACATCAAGTAGCAGCTGTGAATCACAACTTACACAGCTTTCTTTTCCATAATTAATTGAAGGAGCAGGCACAGTGCGCATTGACTTGGAAATGTGGTCCAAAGACAGTGGTGGTGCATGTGAATCCTTTTCCACTGCCCTTACTTACCTGTGAGGTTTGATCTTAGGTGTGAGTGAATTGTTACAAGGGATAGTTCAGGGTTTTTTGGCAGGGAGGGAGAAGGAGAAGAGAAAAATATTAAGGGGCAATCACATCACATGGCGGAGGCAGAAGTCTGGTGAAGTTAATAAAACATGGACCTCAGATAGGTATCACAAAGTCACTGTAAGACACACAAATATGAAAACTTGCAAATAGCAATTATGATTTAATATCCTGTAATCAGTACTACATTTCTGCATGAAAGAAAAAGAAATGGATGTTATGAAACTGTTTCATTAAATTATTTATTGCAGCGTATGAGCAGAATTCTATGGCATTTTCTCAAGGAAGCAATCCATGCTCGAGGGCAAATATTTCTTAAATAAGTTGTATTGTACTTCTCTAGAATAGTAATGAGGTTGGTTAACATTATGGCTCTTGAAATGATGGTCTCAAAAAACTCGTGTCTGCAATTTACATGCTTTATTAGGGGGCACAGTCATCTATTTCCCCATATCATTGTGTTGCTAGAATTGCCCTAGGACTGGCATAAAAAGAATAGCAGTGAAGGTTATTCAGTAGTCAAAGTCAATGAGCATTTATATAGTTAGATATTTCTCTCTAGAAAAATATAACATCATTTAAAAGTAACTAGTATGTAACCTTCTCTCTCCATCAAATTTATGGACATACAAGCAACACTTTATCTGTAATTATGCCAATGATAGAACACAATGAAATGATATTTTAGAATATTTTATTCATTATCTTTTTCATTTATCTTGTATCAGCAGTACAAAGTTACAGAAAACATGTAAAGTCGTGACCACACTGAAGCAAAAGTTTAACTCTCATTGACATCCTAGTTATCTAGAATGGTTCTTTCTAAAGAACATCACAAAAGAGGATTTCTTTGTGGGGGAGTTGTATTAATTTTAAAAGAGGAGGAATGGTTGTGATAAGGAAGGAAGGAAGGAAGGAAGGAAGGAAGGAAGGAAGGAAGGAAGGAAGGAAAGAAGGAAGGATGGATTGGAAATCTTCTGTTTGCTTTGCATGTGTCCTTAATATGCTACAATGTTAATGATATTTAGGTTCTGTTTAACCGGTACTTAACCGTTTGAGGTCCAAGATAAGGAAAAAGTAAATTATTCATCATTAATTAAAACAGTGATGATCTTGTTGGAGAGGGGCATGTCATCAACACTTCAAGGTCCTGTTAGGCTTCTGGTTTTAATTCTGTAAATTCATTACTATTTTGCAGATTCGGTGCACGGATACTATAGACAACAGCGGAAATTGATTGAAGAGATTGATTGGTCATATACAGGTAAGCAAAACTGTCTGTTGAGGAACTTATTTCACTTTGATATTTTCGTGTTCATTGTTACAATTTTAAGAACCTCGTGTGTCTGCATACCACTTACCATATGCCTAAACGATTGCTAAAGTGTAGGAAATGGAATCTGAAAAATACAGGAACTTTACAGTAGGAGAGTATTTTCATCTATTTAGATTACTGTTTTACTCTACTTAGTAATAGATTACATCTATTACTTTTGCAAAGAGAAAGTCCTCATCCTTAAAACTTCAACCTTAGACCTGACTTACTTGATGAAGGCTGGGCCAGTAAATTGTTAGGTGCTCATTTATCATCTGAACATTACCATTCTAGCAAATCTGAAAAGCAGACAAAAAGACTGAAACAAGGCACAGCACATCATGTGGGAAAGAACCTATCCGTATACTGCATATGAACTTCTACTCTGTGCTTCTGAGCACTTGAGCATCCTTTCCAAGTCCCACCCTGACTCTCCTAAAACCTCAGTCACTTTCTCTCTCGTTTGCGTGGGTGAGAAAGATATACCCTGAAATTCTGCATGACCGTTGCCTCATCAAAGAAGAACAATGGAAAATTCACAATTAGCCTCATACATTCTTGTGTATAAGTCAAGTACTTTCAGTAATACTGAAAAGGAATTTTGTCCTAGGTGTCTTTTGCCCAACATGTAGGAAGTGAGTTCTTATGGATGTGTGTAGACTCCTACATTTTAAATTGCTGAAGTTACTGTTTCAAAAATACTAAACTATGAAAAAAAAGGACTGTCAAATTTCAGTCTTTCATAAATTTGATTCAAAATATGTTCCTGTACTTGAGGAAAATTACACCATTCTTTTTATTTCTCTCACTCTCTCATTTTCAAGACAGTTTTTATCGTCTAGTGTAAAACATATCTAACAAGTTTTAAGCCTAGAAAGAATTGAAACAGGCTAGTCATAAACCCTTCAAAATGAGATTTATAATGAAAACTCCCACTTACACAGATTGGAGTGCAAAATTCAAGCATAAGATCAATCAATACAGTATTTCATGTTCAAAGTTGATCCATTTTTTGATATTGTATTTAGAGGACTGCAGGGATAAACCTCCTGGATTCCTGGTGACCAGAGGGCAATCTTTAAAGGATAGCAAATGGGGTTTTAGCTCTTCCCTAGGCTGCTCAGAGCACCCATGCACTGTGCAGCTGCTGCAGCATCTGCAGGTCACCTTTGATGGATATTTTGTATGGTTTTGATCTCCTTCATTTATAATAACTTAAATTATTATATTCCTGAGGCAAGCAATATCAAGTCATGTGTGTATAACCACTGTACCTAGCACAGGCTTATGGTTGTGAGGCATAGACCAGCACACACATTTCTGAATGGACGAACTACGCTTTGCCAGTACATTTTTTCCTCAGACACCAGTTATATTCTTGCGTCTTAAAACCAGCTCACTGAAAGACTGAAAGTGAAAAATTTCATTGAAAGTGAAAAATTAGACTCAATGTGTCAATGAAGTGTTTTGAGTGGGCCTGGGGATCCTGCAACCATAGAGTCTAATCCACCATGGGTAAGAGAAATCCAACTGGCTTGGAAAATTAACCTGAATTTGAGCAGATGTAATTCTCTATATCAAATAAGAAATTTCAGATACATTAGCCATAGTGGGTCAGTACACTCCTTTACTGGGATAGTGCTGTGAGATGAAAGTAAAATGGAACTAGAGAGTCTTACCTGCTAAAATCATCCAATTTCTGAAGGTGAAGTTTCATAATAAAGCAATTTCGCACGCTGGAAATTAATATGAGTCATCATCAGGTTTTGACTCTTGGATAAATGTGTAACAAAGTCATAAATGTTACTGGAAACATTTTGTAATCCTTCTAAGGGCTCTGTTTTAGGCAATGGGCAAAGCTTGCATTTGCAAGCATTAATTTAATTTTTTGTGTCCTGGCTTTGCATATATTTGCATAAACAAATACAGTTTTAAAGAACTGGAAAGTGCAAGTTCTTCTTACAGATGCATCCAGTTTTTTCTGGAATTAAGGGGATTCTGAAGCTAGCCTAGTTGTAAAAATTATTTTAACAACCTTTGATTTTATTTTTCATTGAAACAGTCATAAAAAATTTTTGAAAATACCATTAATATTTTCAAATGGTGCCATATGGCAAAAAGTGAATCCAGCCATTTCTTGTTGTAGAAAAACCTGGTGTACTGTGAAAATTTGATTTCTTTAAATGAGTTACATACTAATCGATAAGCAAAGATCATTTAGACAATATTTAACTGTACCACTAAGTTTAGTTATTCACATAATATTTTGAAGCATGAGACAAGTAATATGAGCTTCAGTTACTTTCTATCATAGAGGTGAAAGATTAAGTTTTCTTTGATGCTTTGCTTATCTGCATTGTTTTTGGCAGAAGGAATGATATAATGCTGTTTTCTGGTTCTGATGTTTGTTTTCTTTTTTAACGTGGCTGGTTGATAGTAGTCCTATGAAAGGTCCAAGTCTAAGAGTTCACATGTAAAACTGGCAAGTGATACCACAAAAAAGATATTTTTTTCCCCAGTGAAATGTCTTTCTGTTGGGTTTCACTCTTGGGATTTTGGTTCTTGTTCACAACAAACAAGTTATATGCTTTAGGGAAAAAAAACACAGCTGAAATTTGTTAAAAGCAAAAGATTCTAAACAGTCTTCCAGGAATTACCAAAGCCAAGAGTTTTAAACATTTTTAAAAACTGAATGTTCAGTGTAAATGAATACCATAGTCGGATCAGTGTTCTTTGTCTCACCATGCAGGAGTTTTATGTTCAGCCTGTGCTGACATTTATTATGCAATACGCTGTTATACAATTGCCTTATAAATACTGGCAACTCTGATCTTCAGGAAAGGATAATTTTGGTATAAACTGGTCTCCAGGTATTCAAAGAACATTTTTATTATTTGCAAGCAGAATCTGAGTAATATTTCCTTTATCTCTGGGGAGAAGCATTGTGAATCACAGAATCACAGTATAATTTGGGTTTGAAGGGACCCTTGGAGATCATGTGGTTCCAGCCTCAGCTCAAAGAGGAACGAACTTCAAAGCTGGAACAGGAAAAGTATTGAAAATCTCCAAAGAAGGAGATGCTGCAGTTTGGTCAATGGGTTCCATTGTTATTTTGAAAACATTTTTTTCTTTTACTCAGCTGCGATATGTCTTATTGCAACTTGTGGCCATTGCTTCTCACCCTTTCCTTGTGCGCTGCTCTGTAGATTACCTTTACAGAGCAGTAGACTTCAGCTAATTCCCTCTCTCAGCTTAAGCTTCAGCAAACTCAAGTCCCTCAGCCTCTCCTCGTATATTATGTACTCCAGCCCCCAGACCACCTCAGTGGCCCTTAGTTTGTAAATATCCATCTCATACTGGGTTCAGGAGGAAATCAAAACTGGACTCTGCATTCTCGATGTCACCTCACTGGTGTGCAGTAGAGGGAAAAAGTCACTTCCCTCATCCTGCTGGCTCCAGTCTTGCTAAGGTAGCCCAGGACAGTGTTTGTCTTGCTGACTGCAAAGGCACATTGCTGACACACGCACAACGCATTCCATCAGGATTATTAATTATGATATTTCCAGATAATTTTTAATGTCTGGTGTTTCTCAGTAGTATCGGATAGTGATGATGCTCTTCTGGCGCTTGCACCAATACTTCCTTCAGTAACAATGCCTAAATGTAATGATTTCTTTGTTTTGCTCCCCTGTGGAACTAATTGAACTAATCTTGTTAAACCTGGAATTGTTACCTTTTTGTGTCTTACTCAACAGCATCCTGGAGATATTCTCCTAGTTTGTCATTTCCATTACTATTGTTACACAGACAAAACTTTAGTTGTTATTTGAAAGGCTGGGTTTGCCACCCCAAGTGTTATAAATTTGCAATGATTGCTTCAAATGTTCATTCTTGTAGTTTGGCTCAGAAATTAAAATGGCCTTTGTTTTCAGTGGTACTGAGAAAATGCAATTTTCTTTCTTGCTCAAAAAAGATTAAATATTTTAATTTCAAATGTTCTATCATATTTCAATACTGAGGAGATTCCACTTCAAAGTCACTGCTCATGAAGTTGATGGAAAAGTATTTTGTTGCTTATATCCATAACAATGCATGGGCGTATTTTGCTTTTCACTCAGCCTAAAAAGTGAGCAAGGATCTGTACTATCTCAACTGTGGCTCAACAGAATGATTTTAGCACTGGTAGCTAATTCTTCTTATTCTGTAAAATGTCTACTGCTTCTGCTACCCCCCAGTTCGGTCCAGGCAAAGTGGAAAATTTGAGGCTTTCCCCTCATCCTCACCCTGTCTCTCTGTTCAGCAGCCATCTGCTGGGAGCATGGACAGGGTTGAGCATGCAGGTGCTGCTCCCTGCCCTGCAGCTGTGGTGAGGGAGAGGCTGTGCTGATGAGTTTGTGTGAGCGTGAGCATGGTTCATGCTCCCTGTGAGACAGCTCCAGGAGCAGGGCAAAGGGAGTCAGGAGGGAAGGGCAGGGGTCTGGGTCCTGACTGTCACCTCCCAGGGTGCAGCATGATAGATGAGCCATTTTGTGAGCCAAATCCTCACAGCTGGCCTGTGTGGGAGAGTGGAATGCACCAGCAGGAGTCTGCTGGAGGTGAGATCCAGGAGCTGCCTGCTGAACCGACTGCTTTAATGGACAGCTCTGCCAGACCAGACTGAAATGTCTCCAAGAGAGCCCTGGCCAAGAGTTGATGAAACCTTCTGCTTTCAGTGGCTTGATAAAAAAAAAACAAAAATGTGTTCTGGGGAGATGATGCATACCAAATTAAGTTCAATTTTTTTCCCTGCTAAGTAACTACCATGGCAGTATCAGCATAACTTCATGAGAAGATCTAGTCTTTTTATGACCTCCTGCCAAATACATCGTTTTGTGCTTTGTATTCACCAGCTATAATCATAACTGATGTGCTGTATCAGTTGTGGGTAATAAAGAAAAGCCTGTGCTCTTGGGCTGTGTGGGTTCCTTCAATAAAGGATGCAGCATAAGAAATGAAAATAACATACTTTATTTTATTAACTCATAAAAACAGTTCTGCGGAGGGTCTTTTCTTTTTTAGTAGACTTTGTGCTTCAGAGGTTATCATACCTTTTCTTGCATGATAGCTCATTACATGTATTTATAACCCCCAGATCATGGAGTCACTCATGGTTCCAGTCTTTTGTCACTAAATTCACAGGATCACTAATTAAGAAGCCTATTACACTGTTACTGTTTTTGGAAAGCTGATGATTCCACTGCAGAAATTACATAGTTATGCATCTGTTTGCATCAAAGGGACAAGGTGTCCTCAAGTGAAAAGCCACATGCTGGCATTTCTGGCCATCGAGAAATTCCCTTTAAGATATCTCTATGTACTAGATCAACAGCACAAAGCATATGATTCAACACAAAGAAGATGTCTATTCAATATATTTGTGGATTTTGAATTCATATAAAATTATGTGGTTCAGAAGTCTGTTTGCAAGAAGCTTTCTTTTCAATGAAGAGGCTGATCTTTGAGCAGTAGAAAGTTATTAGCAGCAAAGTGGAATTTATTTATCTTTTATTCAGTAATATTTCCAGGATAAACTGAGTGGAAAACTTTTGAAGGAATTTTGGGGAAGGAAGGAAGAGAATTAGACCCCAAATTCATGGAATTTTCAAAGTTGGATGCTTGTAGGACAGATGTGAAGAACTGCATGTTGGTATTCATATTTGTCTCTAAATTATAGCATTTTTAATTCAATTAATATTGAAGTGATCGGTGTGCCAAAGTTTCCTGGTAAAAAACTCAGATAAGACTGTTCCTTCCTCCATTTCAGTCCTCTAATGCTATAAACAAAGGAAACCATTTTCACAAAGTGCACAGCAACTTTTTCTGAGCGTCATCCAGATTTTTCAAATGCAAGGTTGTTTTCTGAAGTACAGAAGTCTAAGTGTGAGGTATTTGCATAGTGTGGCACTGCTGTTGTGCCAAGGTCTGTCCAGGGCACATCAGAAAGATGTAGAAACTTCCCATTAAGTAAATGCATTTGTAAATGAAAAGCTTTTTTAGGAGTGCTGTCTTTGGGAATATACCAAAGTAAAATGGAAAAAGCAAATTTTTAATATCTCACAGTAGACTGCAGCCTCTGGTTAAGCCTTTTTACCCTTCAAAATGATCATAAAAGTATCCTTATGCACATACTACTGAATGATTTCTCATTTACAAATGCATTCAGTCCATGCTGCACTAGGAAGGTTATGTTCTTGGGGACCACTTGCTTACCAAATGCACAGATGATTACTTTGAGATCATCACCTCCATATCAAGATGATCTGTGGATTTGTGAGGTATAGAGCCCAGCAAATAATTCTCACATTGCTTACATTTACAGAAGGCCTTTTTTAATTATCTGCTACATGCAATTTGTTTAAGACTTCCTTACTGACATTTTTAGTCAAAGGCTGTTCTGCTGTATTTGTAACAGGTTTTGGTTTTTTCCTGATGAATTCAAACCCCACTCATTTCAGTACACACAGTTTGATAATACCCAATAAATAATTCTGTGCAATTTCCTCGCAAATTTGAAGCCACTCCTGACCTTGCTGTATCTCCTTAATTCAAAAGATATCAAACCCTTCTAGGTAGATTTTCCATGTAACGTTCTTTAACACATAAGCGTTAAAGCAGTGCCCCAAAGGGCATGATTGTACGAGTCTGCGAGAGAAGGAAGATAAAGGGTACAAGGAGGGATCCTGAGCAGGAGGGGACAGTGGATTGTGGCTTCTCTGTTGACAGTACAAAGACTTCCTGCAGGCTCAGGTGCTCCTGAGCACTGGAACGGGCTCCTCAGGGAAGTGGTCACAGCACCAAGCCTGTCTGAATTCAAGAAGCATCTGGACAACACTCTCAGGCACATGGTGTGATTCCTGAGGTGTCCTGGACAGTGCCAGGAATTGGTCTCAATGATCCTGATGGGTCCCTCCCAGCTCAGCAGATTCTGTGAAGCCACAGCCTCCACAAGCTCGGGGAGTGATGTCAGCTTCCCACGTTGCAAGTGTGCTTGACTTAGTTGAGGAAGGCATAGGAGGGGCAGCACATGCTATTTCAGTTTCTAAATTTTGAATGGTAAATTACTGCAAAATACTGTAAATGAACTTAACTCAAATTTTTGTGTTGTACCATGGAATTTTGTATTCAAATGCTACAACTTTTTCTCCCACAAAAAAAAGAAAAATCCAAAACTTCTCAACTTAAGAAACTAGGGAAACCCATCAGCATTTCTGCCTTGGGATAATCAGCATTTGCCACTAGATTTATCAATTGAACTGTTCCATCAATCATTCTATTGCCAGAATCACAGAATTTCAGTTCTGAGCATCTCTTCCAGCTGTGAAAAGTGCACAAATCCTTTTTTGTGAGAAGCCAGGTCTCTCTGCATACATATTTAGCTGGTTCTTGCTATGCTTCAACAGTTGTGCTTGCAACAAACTCCATATAAAAGCTGTGGTGGCCTCTCTCTGCTCTCTTCCAAGAGCTTTCTTTATAAGAGAGTAGACTGTGGCTTGATCTGATATTGCCTGGCATTGATCCTGTTTTAGGAGCCACAGAAACAATTGACTGTCTTCTTTCATCCTTTATCATAGATGCTGCATTTGAAACCTAAGCTGTTTTTCTTCTGTCAGTGGCTCTTCTGTCAGTGCCTTTTATCTGATGAAAACTGTGTTAACAAGAGACGTTTTCAAAGGGTAGTTAAGAAAATTAAGATATTAAAAATGTAAAAGCAAAGAGAGGGATAATGTGTTGGATGCTAGAAAAAAGAAAGAATCATTTACATGTAAGGACTTGGAAATTTGTTTCCCAGCTTCTGATGTTTCCCTACCTGTGTAAGGAGCCAATTCAGGGCTTGGGTGCATGGCTATAGACTGATTGCAATTATTTTCACTGGGTTAGTGGCATAAACAAGCCCACAACAACAAATACCCAATTTTGTATTACCTTCCATGAGTAACTGAAAGGGAAAAACTGAAAAATATATTGTTGATGGAGTATTTATGAATATTGGGTCAATGATTAATAAATTCTTTTCTCCTGTTTCAGAACAGAGTGGATTTTCTGCCTGCTTGTACATGTTTTGACCACTTTGCATAAACACAGCGTAGTATGATCAGTCTCTGTTACATTTTTTCCTGTTGTGTTTAAGGAAAGCAAATATTTATGGCTGGAGTTCTAGTCAGTGAAAAATTACAAGCGAAAAGGTTTTTTATTATTAGTGTTACTCAAATGTAATGTCTTGAAATCTAGCTTTACAGTAGGGCTGTGGTGTGTGTGAACAGAGGAACACTAGCCCATTACCTGTTCGATCTGTATCACTTGCTTTCTGAGTATCCAAAACAGATGGAAGGTGACCAGCACAAACAGGCAATAGACATTCTAATTCATTATTCTAATGTAATATACATCCTTAAGGAGCAGGAACATACTTTTAAAAAGGCAAGCATTCCTTTTTTTCAGCTGTAAGTACGCACTTCACACAGATTCAGTACATTATTATGGCTACTCTTTACCGACACATTTAGCCACCAAGATGAGATCTGTACACCTGCCAGTCCTAATGTGATGTGTATCTGATCAAAATGAGAGCAGTACTTGTTCTTCTCTGTGTGAAAGCAACTGATGATAATCCGCTGCAGTGGCTTGATCACACGTCTGAAGTTCCTTTTGAAATCATTTGTTTTTTTCTTAGAAAAGCTGTGAAGCATGTGCTAAAAAGAGCTTTTCTGGATGATTTCCTGTGTCTCCTCACTTCATCCCATTCTCAAAAGAAATCTTCCTATCCTTTCCATTTGACACTTTTTGTCATATTACTTTATTTCTTCTCTTAGAGTGCAGCCATGACTTGTTTCACTTTACCATTACAAAATTCTCTCTTTTCCCCACTATCAAATAATCATGTAGGGTTTTGTTGCCTACTTCTCCCTGGCTTTCTTAATGGCTCCATGAAGTAACTGTCAGTTTGCCACTTTATCTCCTGTGTTTCCAGGAAAAACTTTCCTCCCAAGTAACTAATGGAAAAGGAGCTGGCTGAGTGTTTCCATGACTATCTTTCAGTCTCTCCCAGCTGCCTTTTCCTAAATGTCAGAGCCACTCTCCAGCGTGGTTACCGTGGTGCGTTCAGCTGGCACGCCTGCAAGGGTTCGCAGAGCCAGCACACCCACTGCACATTTTATAGGAACACACCAGAAGGGAGGGCTCTTACCTGCTGTGTCACACTTAAATAGAACATATCAAAAGGTACTTCTCGGTGCATATTCTGTGTAAGATTGGCTCCAATTTAGTAGCATAAAACCCATTCAATCAATTAAGGATATTCTCTTTGTTCCTCCATTTGTGAGGGTAGTGGTACATCTCTAGATGTGTTAAAAGTTACATACATAAACCTGCTGGTGAACTGCCAGTTCATAAATGTAAATGCTAATGGAGAACAGTGAGACTTATATTGTGCTATATTCATTCACCACCTTCTCTAAAAAGATTTTAAGGTGTTTTCTCTTTCCTTATAATTTATTATTCAATCTGAAATACCATTATTAGCAAAA
The DNA here is from genome assembly GCA_013397755.1 of Cnemophilus loriae. NCBI lineage: Eukaryota > Metazoa > Chordata > Aves > Passeriformes > Corvidae > Cnemophilus > Cnemophilus loriae. The sequence goes on from VZTF01007776.1 coordinate 266,992, forward strand.
GAAACCTTTCATCAATATGGTTTCCTGATGTGAAAGTCAATACAAATAAAGTACATCCTGCATCCAGCTGTTGGAAAGCATGATTTTTTAAACCTCAGGTTTATAACTAGCAGTCTGTAGATAGATTTGTAGCTGAAATAACAAAATCCTGTTTAAAATGACAACAGATTTTAAAGTTTACTTTGAAATTCCATGCAACTGAGTCATATTGTTGTTTCTAATATATATCATTTACTTCAATAACAGATTTCAAACATAAATATGAATAAATTCCTTTGTTCCAAATAATAAGCTACTAGTAAGTTTTGTTCCAGTCAGTCACTTGTTTCAGGTTAAGTTGGTCATATTCTCTTAAACAAACAGGTAGACTGGAAGCACATTGCAGCAGATTCAGTGATCATAAAAAGAAGAGCTCTGAACTACAGTGTACTTTGATCTGTCTCCTTGATAAATGTTTTATAGAAACAAAATATTCTTCTCCCAGTTTCTCAGCTTTAGTTGTTGTGCATGAAGTGGGATTTTCCAGTGTGATTAGCTCCTTTAACTGAACGTTCAGGTTTTTGCTATTGGTACCATATTTGAACTCCCCAGCTCCAACACTGCTGCTGCAAGCAATCATGCCATCTAACTCTTACATAAAATTAATTGAAATCTGTTTTAAAAATAGGTGTAATATTTTGCTTCATAGTTTCACTGAAAGACTTTCTCAGAAACCCATTCACGACTTTTCATGGAATCATAGAATCATTTACATTGGAAAAGACCCTTAAAATCATTGAGACCAGCTGTTAACCTAAGACTGCCAAGTCCCCCACTAAACCATGTCCCTAAGCAACACATCTTTTAAATACATTCAGGGATGGTAACACAGCAACTTCCCTGAATAGCTTTTTCCAGTCAGATAACCCTTATGATGAAGAATTTTTTTCTAATAGCCAATCTGAACCTCCCCTCATGTGACTTGAGGCCATTTCATCTTGTCCTCTCACTTGTTACCTTGGAGAAGAGACTGACCCCCTCCTGGCTACAGCCTCCTTTCAGGGACTTGTAGAGTGATGAGTTCTACCTTCAGCCTCCTTTGCTCCAGAATAAACATACCCAGCTCCCTCAACTGCTTCTCATCAGACTTGTTGTCCAGACCCTTCAGCAGCTTCATTGCCCTTCTCTGGACACACTCCAGCACCTCAATGTTTTTCTTGTAGTGAGGGGCCCAGAACTGGACACAGGATTCAAGGTGCGGCCTCTCCAGTGCCAAGTACAGGGGTCCTGGCCACACTATTTCTGATACAGGCCAGGATGCCATTGCCCTTCTTGGCCACCTGGGAACATGCTGGATCATGTTCAGATGGCTTTCAACCAGCACCCCCAGGTCCTTTTCCACTGGGCCACAGCCTGGAACATTGCATGGGGTTGTTGTGACCCAAGGGCAGGACTTGGCATTTTGCCTTGTTGAACCTCATCCAGTTGCCCTCAGCCCATTGATCCAGCCCATCCAAATCCCTCTGCAGAGCCTTCCTGCCCCATTGCAGATCAATAGATGTTATATTATTGAGGCCCAGTTCGGTGTCATCTGCAAACTGACTGAGGGTGCACTTGATCCCTTCACTCAGATGATCGGTTAAGATATTAAATGGAGCTGGCCCCAATACTGAGCCCTAGAAAACCCCACTTGTGACTAGCTGCCAGCTGTGTTTTATTCCTTTCACCACCACTCTTTGTACTTGGCCATCCAGCCAAACTGATTTGGATTTCCAAGCTAGCTGCGTTAGTGGACCATTGAGATAATCTGGTTCTCCTGGTAGAATTGATTGGTTGGTTTGTTTGTTCTTTGGGGAGTTTCTTTCTATTGGCAAAATTTACCTGCATTGATATCCCTTTCTTGTTAGTTTTTCAAGTTAAACCACAATAATCTGGTCTCTTGTCTCACTTCGATCATTGCACTAGCTTTTTCTGCTCACTCATGTTTCAGCTAAAGTTATTTTGTCTTTAGCAGGGTGACTAGCATCTCATGCACTTATAATACATGAACTGTCCCCAGACTGTTTTTGCAGAGACATTAATACTTTATTATCTTTACTAGGAGTTGCATGGTTAGAGCTTCAGTACACGCTCGCCTTTCCATCATACTCTTTACAGCCCTCTGAGACTATCAGACATGGTCTGATTCTCCTCCTCCTCTGTGTTTTTCCTATGTTGAGATTCTTATTAGTAACAAAAACTCCCACTACTAGTCTAAATGTATCATTTTACATGATGTGTTGCTGAATTTCATGCCATATTTAATACTATTTTTCTCAAGGTCAGCTGTTTTTCCCATATGCTATACTGGACCTCCTTGTGGTGGCGTGTTTTCACATGTCAGTAGGTGAAATTAGCAGAACTGAGACTCTCCAGAGATTCCTGCACACACACACAAGCTAGTACTTCGTATTTACTGCTGCTTACTATTTTTCTTCTTTTCTCATAGGGCAAGTACTGAGTTATTAGTACTGGGTGGTAACAGTAACAAGATACTATGGTAACAATTTGGTGTATTTATGGATCTATTCAGCACAATTAAAGAATTGCAGATCTTCTGGTTTTTCAGACACTTTTAGTTTCCCTTCCCTTCCCTTCCCTTCCCTTCCTTTCTTTCTTCCACAATATCTCAGTTTCAAGATTGCCTAAACAGTCGTCTGTGTTCTCGTTCAAATTATACAGGCACATTCAGCCTCACTCTAACTCCACTGCCTTTATGATCATGAGTCAGTATAAGGAAGTTGGCTTCTAAAATGTTCTGTATCCTAGGTGAAATATTGCTTATGTTGTAAGTTTATTTCCTGTTCAAGCATCATTATGTTGCAATGATTTATAGTCTAAAAAGAAATGCTTATATGAATACTAAATATCCAGTTAGTAACTTTATTATGCTATCACCCACAGATGGATCTCTTTGATAAGTTGCTATGTAAATAACATTTAAATTATTGCTAAGTATGTACACAATTTTACAACTGCTACTAATTACCTATACTCAAATTTCGACTTTAGTCTTACAGGCTGAACTTAAAGCCAACTGAAATCAGTGAAAAATATCCCTTAACTTAAAATTAAACTACAAATCAGTCCTACCTTATAGTTATGACCAATTTTTATCACATTAACCATAGAATATGTTTCTAAACAAAATTTATATGTGTAGATCTTAGCAGTAATGGAGCAGATAGGAAAAATACTGAGAAATTGAGTGCAAATATTTTTTCTACTTTCAGTGCGTAAAAATTATCAAATTACTTTAAAAATTGTCATAGCAAAACCAGGAGTATTTGGCAATTAGATGAGGAATCACTCCATAATACCCAATGGCAATTAGCTGTTGCCATGCAGATCCCTCATTATTTTACATTCTAAGAGAAATTACAAGCATATTAGCTTTATTCTGCAAAGTCAATCATCAGTGAAAATTAACGTTGATGTTTAATTGTCATGAAACTTCATATTTAGCACCTCTCTAAGATGGACGGCTAAATTTATACTTTCCAGAGCTATTGTTTGAGTCTTTGGTTGTACCAGATTCAAACTAATGCAAGCAAATACAGCTTTTTCTACACAATCAAGAATGATGGAGATTTTTACAAAATTAATGGTGATGTGAGAATAGAAAATAGTTTCATAAAGCCTTTCAAGACGTATGCAAGAAATCTCCCTAGATGTGATATTCTTCACTATTTTCACTAGTATCTCAGATATTAGAAGGGCATTTGCAAATTCATGAAAGACACCATGCTGGAAGTTGCAAGGATTTTGGGTGACATAGTAAGAATTCAAAATGAACTTGAGAAATGTTCTGAAATTAATCAAATAGAATTTGTCAATAAAATGGTAACAGCGAGCACAAATTGCTCCCACCAGGAAAGAAAATCAAACATGTAGATGCAAAATGGGTACTGGCTGGTTAGGTGGCTGTATGACAGTTAGCCATAATTGCATCTGAATTAACAATATGTTGTTGCTGCAGAAAAGGCAGTCCAATTTTGAGGTGAATTAACAGGAATGATGTATAAGGCATGGGAGGCAATTATTCTGCTCTACTTGTCGCTAGGAATATCTCAGCTGTACTTCTGTATTTATCCTTGGGCTGCACTCTTGTAGAACAGACAGTGACGAATTGAGAGAAGGTGCAGAGAAGAACCAAAAAGAATGATTGGTGTCTAAGAAAGCCCAAAAACCTTGGAAGATAACTGAAGGAAATAAGTTCGTGTAGAAAAGGGGGTTAGATAATATTTTTCAAATATTTAAAAGTTGTCAATTGTTCTCAATTCCACTGAAGTGACAAGGTTGAATCAGTTTAATCTGCAGATGAAAAGGCCGAGGTGCAATAAGAGGAGAATCTAACTGCGAGAATAGCTCCGTTCAGGTTGCTTAGGAAGGCTGTGGAATCCCTCTTATTGAAGTTCTTTCAAAAAAATGGGAAAGACAAGCATTAGTGAGAGATTATTAAATCTGATTATACTTGATCCTGTAATGAAGGAAAGGACTCAGATGACCTTTCAGTCTTGCACATCTGTGATGCTTTGGGGCAATGTAAGACCCAATTTAATCATCTTTCAAACAGCACCTTGTGTCTATATTGTTGCTTAGACAAAGAGAATACTACCAACCATTCCTGAAATTACCCAGATTTTCAAACCTTCATTACTTTGTTAATCATTAAACATTTGTCTAAGAAAATTATTTTCTATGCTAGGTTATTTCGTCAATTTTGATATTTTGAGGCTGTGGGAGGAAGGACTACAGGGAGTATTCCAGACAAAAATATGGGTTTTTTATAAGGAGACACAGAAAAATGTGCGAGTTCTCTCTTCTGGGAAAAAAAAAGGCACAAAATTTTCTCTGAAAGCCTGATATGTCCTTATTTTGGATCTGGATTCTGGAAGGATGAAGTAACTTTTATTTTATCAACTCAGTTTCTCAGTTTCTGTATAAGGCAAGTGTTTCTTGGGCAAGCTCTTGACACCGTGCCCTGATATAAAATATTTGTTGAAATAATTTAATGTTATCTGGGTGATTTAGACTACTGTAATTAATTTGAATGGAATTGCAGTAGAATCCAGTAGGATGGAAACCTCTGCCTGAGAAAAGTAAATTCTTAAGTCACTCAGACTTGTTTCTGGGGCTTGTCTGATTTGTACCTACAATTCAAATTTAACATTGAAGATTTCTTGTAACTCTAAGTTAATAACTAGTTGTTTTTGTGGGTTTTATCGATCACATACTCTTCCAAAACTTTTGGATGCCTTTTTGAAATCCAAAATAATTTGCTTTTCTTTGAACATCTGCTGCAGACAATTTGAGATTAAATTGATTTAATGTAATTTGATTTAATTTTCTATCTCTTGGACTACTGCAAGCCTGCAGTCAGAACACTGAAGGCAGGCAGCATTTTCTTTCTTGTGCCACTGAGCAGCTCGGATCATCTGGACTGTGAGCAGCTGGAATGTACTGACTTCACTGTTGGAGGAGCCCAAGGGTTGAGTAGTCTGCATTTGTGCTGCTTTTACCCTGTTCTGCATTTGTGGGACTAACTGGGCCCTAGTCCACAGAGCCCACAAATAGTTGAGTCGCCAATTCACTCAATTCGTATTTTCTAGTGGCTGCTTTGAATTTGTTCTAGCATTCACATTTTATGTTAATGAGATAATATGAGAAATCAGCTTTTCAAGCCTGCTGTCTCAGAACACCTCCAACAGCTTCCTTCAGCAGCATCACTGTGCATCACTAGTGCTCATGCATCTGTTGTTGGTGAATCACTTTCTTTTATGTCGCATTTTTTTGCGTTCTGCTTAGCTGAAACATTCCTTACAATATTCCCAGAGGTAACTGCACTGTGGCGTATGATTAATCCATGTCCCCGTGAGGATAATGTTAGGTTTCTTTTTTGTGTCATAATGATACTGCATAATGGAGCCAGAACCTATGCCTAGAGATGGAGTAGTTGCAAACAAAACCAACCCAACAATAGCAGATCTAGAAAAAACAATTGTTGTCACTTTTTAAAATGTCAGGCTTGCATCCACATATCCTCACAAACTTTTTGTATATGTTCTTTAAAAACACAAACTACTTTCTGTTTTCTGAGCAGCCCAGAGCAGTGACATGACTCTGTAAATTTTTTGCATGTTTTTATTGTAAACCGGTACATTGTAAGAGTACATTTAAGCAGATGATCTTTTCGCCTATGATACATTTATACATGCATTTAGGACCTGATTCTAGCTATGCAGTCCCTTGAAGTTACTGGGAACTTAAGACACTGCAATTTACAGGCCTATGCACTTTGCTGATTCGAAGGCAGAGGCGCCGTCAGGAAAAAATCTCTGTCACTTCCAAAACATCTTTCTTCTTTCCTCTGACGTATTTCTATAACCCACGTAGTGACTATTCTAGTTGTCAGGGATCACTGGGGTATTTTCTGGCAGCAGAGCACAGAAGTGCTGGTGTGTATGAGGAGCGGGGCTGTCTGTCTCCACATAAGGGCATCATGTTCATCAGGCTCAAATTTCACTTGTCCTCTTCTTTATTTTCAAATGAAGCATCCACTGTGATTAATTAGTTAAAGTGAAATGAAATACACAATCAAGCAATACTTTTCCATTAAAAATGCCCTTTGGGGATACATTCGGTTTTCTTTTTACATATTTGTGCTCTCCATATTATTCATCCCACATTAATTTGCAGCTTAGAGTCTACAAAGTTGCAGGCTCTTACATGAACTGTAACTAGTTTTAACTAACTTTGTACAGCTTCTTTCGTCTTCCCACAGTATGGTGCAATTTTCCTCAAATCAGCACAACTCACTAGAATTGAGATTCCAGATGAGGCTTCCTCACCTCTCAGATTAGATTATCTCTGAGTAAAAGGCAAAAACGAGACCTGAAAGGAGAGACAAAACTTCAGACTGTTCACTTGTCCTCCTTCCCCTACCCCAAATGCTGAAACCACAAGGTAAAGTCAGGCTTCTTTTCACCTTGAGAACAGAGGTCTCTTGCTGCCCAGAGCCCACAGCAGCCCAGCCTTTTTGGAAAGGATGGACAATTCTCTCTTTTGCTGGTTAGGCCTTTTCTCAATATCTTGGTGTAATTCTTTCATGAAGAATAAACCCCAAAATTCAAGTCACTTCTTCCTCATCCAGTGCTCTAATCACTACTGCAGGTGCAGTGGAATGTGACCTGTGGCCATCATCCCCACTGCCATTAACAGCAAATTGATTGGACATTCTGGACTGACCTTTGAAAGGTGCCTGCCTTCAGTATAGCCAGTGAAGAGAAAAAGGCAATTAATTTATGAACACTGGCTCTCTCCCTTCAAGCCCTTTTGCCTTCGGCTGCATAGCGTATTTTACCAGATGCATTAGATATATTGCATTGAGCCTGTGCACTGCTGCAGAGAGATAGCCAGAAACTTCTGTACGTGTTCCCCCTCAGTTTCTTCTTTTTGTTTGAGTAAAACAATAGCATATGGACGATCACGAGAAAGCATCCTCTAAAAATAGGCAGTGTGATGTCAAACGACAAATGTGCTCCTTCGAACCAAGTAATCTGATTTTCTTGAAAATGACTGACCATGTTTTGATTTGGCAATGAGCATCCTTTAAATTCTATGCAGGGCAGCAAACCTGCAGTTTAAAAGCCAAAATCTTAAGCAGAAATGCAGCTTATGAAATGTTGAAATTACTAAATATTTCTCAAAAGTTGTCTATAGATCCACTTTTTTATTTTTCTTCCTCTGCTTCAATGAAGGTTGTGTTTATGTTCCACAGCTCATGTAGGAGGCTATGCAAGAAATTAGTAATAAAATATTAATGTTGTCGTCCCACAGGACATATTGTTTATACCATCACAGATGCAGTTTACATCTCAGATCAATAGACCAATTTTTAAAAACCTCTTTTGAAAGCAGCAATTGGAGTATGATTATAGTTGTCCACAGTAGTTATATCATACAGCAAATTAGGAAATATATGTCAGGACACATTATTCTAATGGGAGTCTTGTAAGATTTTTAAACAATGTAAGTAGATGCCAGATTTGCAAACTGATGACCCTTTTTGGAACAATACCCTCAATAGGGAGGAGAGAACAAAAATATTGTTGACTTGAACATGGCTGTCAAGTCAATGCTTCACAGGAACCCACGACACTAATCACCCTTCTTGAATGCAAGTTCTTCCTTTCTTTAGCTCCCTCATAAGTTATCCCTTAAGCACTCATTAGACCACTGCAGCTGAAAATTGGCAAATTTGTTTTCAATGTCAGCTACCACCATTTCAGTCCTGGCCAGATACAAAAGAGACAACAGTATACTGCCGATGACACTTGGTTTCCTGCAGTATTTGTAAAGAAAACTTTTGTTTTCAAAACCAATTAAAATGGAGTAAGTTCTTACATATTTATGCTCTATAAAATGCCCAGTGTGTACAGGGGTGAGAACTATAAAAATTAAAAAGCAGAGGATTGGAAATTCTCTATCCTAAATGGCTATTTAGGTAGCACATCTGGAGAAAGACATCTGCCAGATTTTTAGCAAGCAGCAGCAGCATCATTGACAAGGGAACCATTGTGATATGTTTAATGGCAATATTTATTTTATGCAACTAAGGGTTTGTCCTAATATCAAATTAAATTGTGTACCAAATTAAAGGTAAGATCAAGCTTTACAGTCTTTCAATGGGTCTGCTTATTATCGAAGAGGGAGTTGTCAGCCCTCTGAAGGGGTGAGTTTATGCAGATATACAGCTGCAGTCAACTCAAAGGACATGGGAATGTGGAGTGGGCAAGGGCAGGGAGTAAAGCTCCTTTAGTGCTCTGTGTCTGCAAGCTGAGGATTATTTGAACAGTGATCAAGTGTTCTCAGGAGACATGTTTTAATTAAATTCTGCTCAGCTAAGAAGTTGCACAAGGACACAATTGTCAACAAAAATCTCTCCTTGATGAGAGACTGAATGCCAGCATCATGAGACCCTCAGAGTGTCCCTCAGTGTTCCACTTCGGTGGAATAGCAGTAGTATTACAGGTTGGCAGTGCGGAAGCAAGAACAGTGCTCTTCAGGCTGTGCCTGCTGGTGTTGCCAATGTGCTCATGGAATATGATTTTCCAAGCTTTGGAGTAGTGTGCTCAACTCATCTCACAAATGAGAGGGGCCCAGGAGGGCCATGCGAAATACTTGTAATACCTCAGGAGCTCTTAGCTCTGATAGAGTTTATGTAGTTCTGGAGAAGACATTTTCTTTCTGACTTGATTTAACAAATCCATATTATTTTTTTCTTTACAAGGTTCAGCATAATGGGAAAAGAGTAATACTGTCTGTCTTTGTCAGTGATTTAGATGGTGGGGCAGAGTAGACCCTCAGCAAGATTCCTGATGATATACAACTCTGAGGAGTGCTGAGGGATCTCATCAGACTGGAGAAATGGGCTGACAGGAACCTCATGAAGTTGAACACAGGAAAGTGCAAAGTCCTGCACCTGAGAAGGAAGATCCTCAGGCACCAGCACATGCTGGGGGACAACCGGCTGGAAGGCAGCTTTGTAGAAAAGGACGTGGGAGTCCTGGTGGTCATAAGTCAACAATGTGTCCTTGCAGCAAAAAAAAAAAAGGTTAATGTTGACCTGGGCTGCGTCAGGAAGAGTGACGCCAGCAGGAAGGGGGAGGTGATCCTTCCCCTGCACTCATCCCTGGTGAGGCCACACCTGGAGTACTGTTCTGGACTCCTGAGTACAGGAGTCGTGGATGTACTGATGGTGCTTTCAGCAACGTGGTCTAGTGAAAGGTGCCCCAGCCCATGGCAGAGGCATTGGAACTAGATGATTCTGAGGTCTCTTCTAACCCAAGCCATTCTGTGATTCTGGGATTAGAGAGAGTCCAGTGAAGACAATAGCCAGAAGCTGAAACACTGGAGATTCCCTTTAAACTTTGGGAAACATTCTTTTTCTCCTGTGACAGGACTGAGCAGTGGCTCAGGTTGTCCAGAATTGTGGAGTCTCCATGCCTGGAGATATTCAAAAGCCATCTAGACGTGGTCCTGGGAAGCTGGCTTTAGATGACCTGGTTCGAGCAGGGGGGTTGTACAATGAGCCCCAGAGATCCATGCCACCCTCAACCACTCCGTGGTTCTGTGATTCCGAGTAAGAATCTCACAGAAAAGACAGATCATTACTAAACCAGAGAAGGAAGGAAATACAAGAACATGGTAAGCTAAGAGATGATAAGGGTGAGTGAGTCTCAATACAAGTTTGCAGTGGTAAATCTCCACAGAATAAGAGTTTCAAAGACAACAATGAGTCAAGGAGCTATTTATCAGAACTGCACTGTGACAGGATATTAGCAAAAGTACAGGCAATATAGAAAAAAAATCGTTTTCAGCAGATCTCCTGTGACTCACAATCACAAACTGGCAGTATTTTCTGTGAAGTCAAAAACATCTTTTCTTTGCAGAAACAATTCCATGGAAACTCCACTCTCTGAGTCTTCTACATTTGATGTCACCCCACAGGGAGGTAGGCTGTACTGGAAACAAAAGATTCTGGGTATTATTCCAAGATAGAGCTTGTTCTCATGAAGGGAAAAGTTGTTGTTGCCTACAGCAGAGAGGAATTATTTTCAAAGACTTCACAATTACATATGCAAGAATCTGTCTGTGCATTTTCTCAGAAACTTTCATTTACATAGTTCTTTGGCCTTGTTTTCCCACCCCCAAGCTCCCACCTTCTTCTAATTTAATATGTTACTCACTATTTTAGAATTGATGCAGAAGAATCATATAATTTACCTAGAGAGTTTTTTGATCAGTCTCTCAGACTGAAATCTTTGTGTAAATGTTGTGCAAGTTGTTCAAGAATGAGATTAACCTTTTCATACCTTCAAAACTATACCAAGAGATGAAGATGCAGTACTCAGGCTTTACTATGTCTTGCCTGTCTGATATACCTTAGCTAGAAACTCAGGTCTTATATCTTCTCTTTAATGATCATAACCTTTTGCCATTTTCCACCTCAATTGTAATCAATGCCTACATTAGTCATCCACAGCTACCCTAATTAGGGAGAAGTCATACACAGGTTCTCAAAGAATTAGAGAGAGAGACTGATACATTGTGGTGTAGAGTACACATGGTAAGCAAAAGAGAAACTCTTACAGAAAAGTAATATTTCAAAGCAGTAAGTGGTTGGTTTATACTTTGCATAACCTAAGTGAGGTTTCTTCTCTGATTTTCCTGATTATTTTTAATGTATCCTGGTTTTGGCTTGGATGCAGTGAATTTTCCGCTTAGCAACTGCTACAGTTATGTGTTTTGAATTTAGTATGAGAATAATGTTAATAACACGCTGATGTTTTAGTTGTTCCAAAGTCGTGCTTACCTTAAGTCAAGGGCTTTTCAGTTTCCCATGCTCTGCCAGTGAGGAGGTGCGAAGAAGCTGTGAGGGAGCACAGCTAGGACAGGTGACCCAAACTGGCCAAAGCGGTCTTCCCTACCACAGACCATCAGGCTCAGTCTATAAACTGAGGGGAGTTGGCTGGGAGCCGATTGCTGCTGGGGATCAGGATCAGTGGGTGATGACAAGTTTATTGTGTGTCACTTGTTTCTCTTGGGTTTTATTCCTCTCTCTCTTTCTTTCCTTTTTCACTACTATTATCATTAGTATTATTAATATTGCTGTTGTAATTTACTGTAATTTCCAATTACATTGTTTCTATCTCAACCTGTGAGTTTTGCTCTTTTTCTGAGTATCTTTCCCATCCCATTGGGGTGTGGGGAGTGGGCAAATATCTGCGTGGTATTTAGTTGTTGGTTGGGGTTAAATCATGACAATATCCAATCTGAGTTTCTTGTTTGAGAATATAGTAATTAGGCATCATAATTTGATGCAGACTTAGGTCAATAAAGGTTTTGTGACTTTGCTCACAAGAGGAAAGCTTTTTAAAATGAGAGCAGTCAGACACTGGAATAATCTCCCCAGGGAAGTGGTGTATTTCCCGTCCTGGACACTTGTGAGATTCTGCTGGACAGGGTGCTGGGCCATATTTTCTAGACTGTGCTTTTGCTAAGAAAGGTTGAACCAGATGATCACTGAGGTCCCTTCAAACCTGGCATTCTGTGGTTCTATGATTGAATAGTTATGGAACTGTGTCAGAAAACTCTAAATGCATGCAGTGCCAGTTGTTGCCAAACGCAATATTGCATACACTAGCCATTGAGGTGGAATAGCAACAATAAAACAGCTAGAAATTTTATATTTAATAATCATTATAGTTAATAATTTTTAACAATTACTTGCTCTAATTGCTTTAATAATAGTGGATTTTGATTTGCTACTGAAATATGATCTATTTATTTGAACAGACTAGTGATACAAGGTGTTTTGTGGCCATCAGTATGTTCTGTGACCAGAGCAGCTGACTGTGCACATCGATCTGGTTGTGAGGCTGAGACCTAATTCAAATGAGAACCAAAACACCAGAGAAATACTACAGAAGAAATAGACTCTGATTTAGGGGTTATGTGTGCCAGTGGAAGCTACATGAGGAATTTTGCAGTAAGTTGCTGGGTAGACTTCTTAAGTGCACAGCGGTTTAGTGTGTCCCGTTGTAATAGTGCTGATCGTAGGGAAGGTGTATCTTCTCTAGGTTCACAATTCAAGGTTAGGCACCGACATTAGACACATAAATAGCACAAGGGGGAGTTATTTTCTTCACAATAAATCAATTAGCAGAAAGGTGCCTGCCTCAGCCCATTTGTGTCATCCCTGCTCTTTCCCTGCTGAATGCTCCAGCTGCTGGGCTACAAAATCAGATGTCCCTCTCCTTATCTTTTTAAGGCCCAATGATGCATGAATTTTTAGCCTCACCATGTCGCAGCACTGGTGGAATGAGTGAAGATGACTTGTTCTCCTTCCGTTTCAACTATTGTCAGGCCTTGTCATGGAAAATGCAAAATATGGATGAATAATCTTCTTTCGGCTGAGGAGCCAAAGTGTACTCCACTCACATTGTGCCAAATACGCTGCCTGGCTGTAACTGCTGGGATATTGTATTAAAATGGGCATCACCTTGGATGTCCCTGAAGGGCAGGAGGCGCAGCTGCAGGGCTTTGCTTTCATCTAGGTGCTGTTGGCTCTGTGCTCTGAGGGTCACTAGGCCCATACAAGCTGGATCTGTGCCTTGGGAGATTGTGGCAAGGGATGATGAATCTGTGTATCCAAAATGGGCTTTGATTTTGGTTCCTCAGCTTAGTCAAATTGACAGTGTCTTAGGGCACAAAAAAAGAATATTTAGGGGAGCTTTTGGTGAAAATTTGGGTATCTATGAACTTTAACGTGGCTTGGTCTCTTGACCTTGATTAACTGCAGTTCAGTTAGGTGCACAATAGACATCTACTGGGGATATTTTTTCCTAACAGCTTACAGACCTGTTTCAGTAATGGCTGTCCAACTCTTTGCAGACTGAATGGACAGGATTCTTGTCTGAAAATTTTTAGTCTGGAATAATTCAGTATATGTAACTGTGTTTTTGAAATGTCATTTACATTCAAGATAACATGTTGCAGGTAGTATATTTTTTTTTCCTGAGTATGAAATTGATACTGTCCAACAAGAGTGAAAATGAAAGGAGAAGCAGCAATAGATAAAATTTCATTAAATTTTTATCTGCCTCTATAAATCAAGAAGTGTTTGGATTCTTCAGTACTGGGGATTACTTGGTACTGACGTTACTTGTGTGCATTTAGTCCCCTCTGAGGACTCATTAATATCCTTTATGTGAGTGATAGCATAATTCTCTGCAGAAGAAAATTACTGCTCTGCACTGAAGAGACACTTGATGGTTAGGTGATGTTAGTGGGTCAGAAATACCACCTCTTGATCCTGCTAGAGTAACTTCTTGATTAAAGTAGATAAACGGACCAAGAACCATTCCTTTAATTTATTCCACTGTGTTAAAGTATGCTAGATCTCTTCCTGCTTAAATGGTTTATTTAGTAAAAAGTAAAAAATGCAATATTTGCAGGTGTAAAATGTGTACCCTATATTTTGATCCCTGGGTAATAATGTGACAAAAGCAAGAAACATGCTCTTCAGATCCTCTTCTACTTTCCTGTGTGTGGGTATGACTTTTTTTTTCTCCGTGGAGAAATGACAAAGAAAAATGATTATACCAATCTGCATGGAAGAAGATTGTATATTAGATTGTGTAATTCTGTGTATTAGCCGTGGATTTAAAAAAAAAAAGTACTAAGCTGTTCAAGAGTGTAGTGAATTTAAATTTAATACTGATATGAACACTTTCCAACTCTGAACTTTTGTCTTAGGTGGAGTAGGTAGGCAAGAGTTTTTATTTGTTTCTCAACACAAGCAGTGCAATGAATTCCTCATTTCAGAAAATATGAAGTAAAAAGCTGTGTTCCTAAGAGCAGCAAGACATTTTAGGCAAGTTTTATCACAATGAGGCTAAAAGAGGTACAAGAACTTACTGTCTGATTGAGATAGATGTGAGACCACTACTGCCCAAAGGTGCATGAATTGTGTACCTCTGTCCAGTTGATGCTGCTTCCATCCTCATTTCAAACATTTTCCATTGTAAGAGAGAATGGAAAAGCTGTGAAGGAAAGTCCTGTCAATTGCAGCAGGTTCCCAATCTGAGGTGGATTGCACCTGCTGCTCAATAGCTTTTAGCTCTGCACTCTTGAGAATTACTCAGCATTGAAAGTGACTTTGAGAGTTCCTAATACTGAAAGGTTTTAAAAGCTGGTTAGGATTTTTTATACATTTGCAAAGGAAAAACATGGATTTGCACAACTTGTTTATGGAAAAAGTACTTGAAAGAAATATCTACTGTGTAATTTACATAATGCTGTTATCACATCAGGACTGGGTAAAACATCTCTCAGTGGAAGAGTTGATAAAGAGTGTTTTTGAGGATATGATAATCTCAAAACAGTCTGATCAGGTAATACTGTTATTAAAACTTAACATGGAATATTTTCAGAGGAACAGTTATGTACATCCACTGACATTGTTAAGGCAGTTCTGAAACTATCTGTTACAAAGTTTTTGAACAAAATGTAAACATAATGGTAATGCTGAAATTATGTTTAATCCAAATAAAATAATGCCATTAGTGAAGGAAGGTTTGTGTAATGTTAGAAAGGAGTTGATTTTTAAAAGGATTTTCTTTTATTTTGAGGAGGTAAGGGAAAGATAATTAAAGTTTTTAGTTATTGTAGTCAAAAACCCTTGCCAAAAAGGCCATTTTATGAACTAGAATTGTCTTTCTAAAGTAGAATATAAAATATGATAAGAAATTGTGTAGATAAGCACACATAAGCTATGGCTCTGTGTAAGAAATCCTTATGGCTCGGTATAATACTATATAACACATTCCTGCCAGTCACCTCCTCGTATCCTTACTGTTATGCAAACAGAATGTGTATTGAAATTCCCATAGAAGCGTGATACGAAATCCTGCTAAAATATGCTAAAAGTAATCCAAATTTCCTATGGTATTATGTTCTTCAGGAGATATTTAGGAGCTTCATTTTATAAAAACTGAAACTCTGTGAAAATGAGAACCTGGGGAGCAAAAAAACAGAATTACTGGGATGTCCTTTTGGACATGAGGGTAATTTATCTGCAGGCAGCCTCTGGGACTCCCTGGCCAGTGATGTAATCCAGTAGTCTTTTATACTTATATTTGTCTTACTTTGGTTTATATCTATCTAGTCCTTGCTTTTTACAATCTTTATGTAATTCTTTACCGTTGAAATAAATGCCTTTTCGCTATTCAGGGTTAAATGCTGACCTTTCTCATGGCTATTTGTGGGACTTTTGCATTCACAGTTCCACTGCTGTTGTTCAATAGTGATGTTTTGTATATTCACAGCCAATCTGATTCAAAGACCAGAGAACCTACTTGTGGATTATTTATATAATTCAGCAGGCTTTGGATCAGAACTCATGACTGTGGCTTTTTGAAATGTGTTATTCTTCTAGATAGGCTAGTGCTGGCCGAAGTTACTTTCCTAGGTGATGGCAACATAGTAATGCATGTGTTTGATAACAGGAAAAAGTGCCCCTATGCTAGACCACAACAGGACTCCTCATGGAACTAAACAGACTGCCTGTTAACGTTTAATGGTCCAAAAGGGAGGGAGAATAGAGGGAAGAAAGCAGGCAAAAGAAAGAAAGAGGAAAGGAGGGAGGTCATATCACAATAGAAGAGAAAAGGAAACTATATTGATTTTCTCAGTGAAAGCCAATATTGTTAGATCTGCTGAGCTTAGAAGGTAATTACATACTCTATTCTAAAATTCATCATTACATTTTGTTTCTTTGTGGAGTGCCTGGTTCTGTCACACAAGATAATTTCTAAAATACAGTAGAGTCTACTTTGTAGTAATGAGGCGAGAAAAGTGAAGCACTAACATAGTGCCATAATGCAAGTCATTAGACTTAGATGGTGATCTGTACTCCAGCAAAAATGAGGTTTTTTGCCACTGGAGATGAGTTTCATTGTGCTCATCTCCCGGGACTGCATGAACTGTCACTTATCAGACAGGTGCTAAATGCTGTACTTGAAGTAGATTATAGCTTCCTCTTTCTTTGCTCCAGCTGAGAGTCCTTTAAAGTGCATTTTTTCTGGCCTATTTAAAATTGGTGCTACCTTTGCATCTACGTGATTTCTTTCATATGTAGATATTCCATTTCTTGTAAAATGGTACTTGCATGGTGTGGGAGAGAGGGAGATACCACCATAAGCTTCATTTATGCCCATGTTCACCAACAGAAAGACAATAAATATCCACTTGTTCTATGTACAGTAGTCATATGTCTGGGAGTAATCTCTGCTTCTGGGAAGTACAGCTGAACTGCTCATAGGGTTGCACCATGTTTAAAAAATGTTGCTTTTATGTTGCAAATCAGGGGTGGCTTTAGGGGACAAGGTCTGTGATGGCCCCATTTTATCCCTGCCTGCCAGCAGCACAAGAAACACCTGAAAAATAGGTGGAGAGACCTCTTCTTGTGGGAGATCAAACACTCTCATGTGGGAGACTAAACGTTGCTGTGACACTGACAGCTAATTAAAATGTGTGTATGTTATATGAAAATAAGCCATAGGCCATGTTTCTTGGTTTTATTTCTTAGCTTATTTCTTGACTTATTTCTTAGTCTAAAAGTGAGTCAGTTCCATATATTCCAGTTCTGTTTTCAGCTCTGGTTATTTGTGATCTTGGAATGATCTTTGTCACTCAACAGTGTTGTATTCAGTTTCGTGCTTTAAAGTATTACTGAAGGTAAGGGAAATAACTGCTACAATCTGAATTCCTTGGAACAAGGTTAGAAGTGTTCAGGACTTCCAATTAAGACTTTATATATTGTCAAGAACTAAATAAAGCAGGAAGAAGAATGTGTTACTTTTTACTGGATATTTTCTCGTTTGGCACTGTACCAAACTTCCTTCCTTAATACTTAGTTGAAAAATATTGCTTAGATCATAACACTACAGTAATTATAAAAAATTATGTGGCAAATTTTCATTATGTAGGACTACATGATTCTCTGGCTGCAGTTATATGCAGATTCAGCAGCAATGAGATGAGAATTATAGAAAAGAGGTACCTTAAAAGGTTGACTGAGTTTCTCCCATAATCTTTCTCCTAGTCTGAACAGCTGTCCCATTAAGTGCCCTGCAGATGGAGCATCTGTGGTAATCTGTATTTCTCTCGCACAGAAATATTTGATTGTATATTTTCTAACTAGCCTGCAATGGCCAAATCTTTTGGGCAATGAAAGAAGAAGAGGAACAGCAAACAGTTGCTATTATGAAAGAAAGCTGTCCACTGGTGTTCATCCTCCTATGCATTTTGCTTAGTAATTCATTTAGTCTGACTATGAATCATCAGACTGACTCCCAGGAGGAAAAAATACCAGATAGCCGCTGTATTAATAATACTGATTACAGTTTTCCACTGTATCTCAACAACTGTAGTTTATTCTGTCTGGGGATAAAGTGAAAAAAACAAAACATTTTTTCTCACTTGGTTGTTTTTTGACTATTTTATTGAGCAATGTCTCCATGACTGTAGATATGAAGAAAGCGTAAAACTTATGTTCAAAAAATAAGCAAACAAAAAGTGGAAGAAAGAGCCATAGTCTGAAGATAGCAAAATGTTTAATCAGTATTTTCCTGACACATCTTCTGTGACAGATTTTAATAAGAGGTAAGTGGTCTAGGACATTTTAAATGAGGAACTGGGAAGGTTAACATAATAGGGTTCAGCTGAATACAGGTTAGTGCTGTGCTATCTTGCAGGGTATTCTCATAGATAATCCATATTTATGTGCACGTAGACACAATGCACGGGATACAGTCTAGGTAAGCTGATAATTAGACACAAAAATGACGAATAAGGTGCTAAATGGAATAACAGATTAGATGTTTTGGCTTGCGTGAATCCTTCTGGTTGCAAAGCAACTAGAATTTTCTGTTGATTCTCTTTGCTTTGTTTGAGATACGACACCCTACAGTAAGAAAATGTGTTGAATTAATTTCTCTGTCACTGTATGAGTGCCAGAAAAAGTCCATGGGGATAAATACTATTTGACTTCTGCTCATTTAAAGGCAAGTTACTTTATTAGTGTTGAGCTTTGAGGGTTTAAGTGCTATTAATTTTTTCTGGATTTACTCTGTGGGCTGACTCTCTTTAACCAAACCAGTACAATTTTATTTTTGAAAACTTGACCGAGATGTTGGCAAGAAATCCAGTCTTGGGAAACTTCCAAGCAACTGCATCACTGAGATAGGCATAATGAATGGGTAAGACCAAACCTGGAAGCCAAAACTCCTTCTTTGTAGTTACATCTCTGTCTGGACAAGTAATTTTATCCATTAAATTCAGGGATTTTCCTTAAGAATTTTTATAAACTTACAAGACTGATCGTGATCAGGCTGTGGGGGTAACTGGGGCTTTTGGAGGGGAAAAACACAAAAACCAAAAACCCTTACAGTGAAGATCAAGATAACACAGAAGCATTGCCTTCTACTCAGTAGTATGTGAAACTTAAGTAATCCATTTTTTGATGACCATAATGTTTCCCTAGAATGCAAAATGTTATGTTATAGCCTTTGGAATATGAGCTGTGGTAAGATTCCCAAGATCTATATTGGCAGAATTTCTCTCTTTGGGCTGGTAGTGCACTCATCGAGATTGAGAACTGGAATCATTCTTCTGCCTTGGAGGGTTAGAGACTGCATTGTGCAACTTTTGGTATAATAACTCTGTATTTTAAAGTTCAGAGTAATATGGATTTGGCATCTAAATTTAAACTTTGTCCCAGTATAAGTACACATATCTTCTTGTGGCCTTATTTCTGGTTTTTCATATCTTAGATAAAACATGTTTGCTTAAAAAAAAAAAAAAAAAATTAAAATCACACTTCAAAGTGATAAGTCAGTAACATTTTTTGATAAGGCAAATCCATTATTAACAGTCCACACAGAGGGGTTATCTTTAATCTCCTATGTATGTCCAATCTATATTTATAGGAGTAATTGTAACATAATGAAAGCAAAAGCTGATGAAAAATGGAGAGGAAGAAATTAAGTAGAGGTAAAGAATCCATCTCTCTTTCCTACTGTCTTTCATCTATAAAATAAACCCTAGGATTCACATCCATTTCATTAAAGGTCCTCCCTGAGCCTCTTTTCTCCAGACTAAACAGCCCCAGCTCCCCCAGCTGCTCCTCGTAAGACTTGGACTCCAGACCCTTCACCAGCTCTGTTGCCCTTCTCTGGACATGCTCCAGCACCTCTATTTCTTTCTTTCAATGAGATCTGAAGTGGAAGCCGACAGGAGAACTGGATGCTTGTTGTAGGGGTGGGATCATAGGGACTAAGGTTGAGGAGCAGAGTTAGACATGAACATTTCCTAGAAAGAAAGGCTAGGAAAATTTTCTTCAGACATTCTGCCCTGGACAAGAGTGGTAAAGGTTATGATATAGGCAGGCCTCCATTTAATCTACTTTGTTTGGATTTATTTCCATTTTTTGTGAATTACCAGTTTCTTCTTAAGATCTGACACCTTTGACAAACATTCTTCCTCTGTGCACTCTTCAAGATATGTTGCACATATTTTTGTTCTCCTCAGATTTCCAAAGCACAGTTCGGGAGAATTCATTTTCAAAGCTCAGTTTCAACAATATTTTTCAAAATGGCTGGCACAGCTTTGATTTATGATTTCCATCATAACACCTATAGTAAAACAATCTGCTCTTGTTTAAAAACATTCAGTTCTTTCACTTTTACTTTGGCTTTCAGCAAGTTATGTAAACTGCAGCAGTTTCACCACCTGCTGCCTATACCAGATGCATTTACGTTAACATTTTAGTTCAGATCAGGAGTGGACTTTTGAGGCAAGTCTCCTGTCTGCACCCCAATTACTAAGCTTTGGTTTGCAAGGTAGGAGTTGTCTCACAGTGTGTGGCATGGGTTCATCGTAACTGGTACCAAACAGGAGTTGTGTTGCTGGAAAGTACCTTATACCCTTCAGCAGCCAGTGGGCATTCAGCCCATGGGACCAGACAGAGCTAGACTGAGGTGAAAACCTTCTGAAAAACATATGCTATGGACATCTGGTCCTCAGCTTCAACTGTTTCAGTCTATAAAGGTACTCATATTGTTCTGCACTATTTGCTAATACAGACACAACCAATATCTGCTCCAGCATTTGCAGAATTCATGCATAAACATGTATTTTGCTGCTCAAATGTAATTTGGGTCGTCATGACCAGGCTACAGTTTCTTTCAGAATTCCTTCTCAGGCTCCATTCCTTATGGGATTCCCCTTGTTCCTGCCCCAGATCAGACCCTGCCATTGATTCCCTGTATGTTTTATTCCATAGTTTTTTATCAATGCTACAGCTACACACTGTCTTCTGGGATGTGCAAAGGTTACAATTTTTATCACTAGGTGCATGTTAGGGCTTTGTTTATTACACACTGAGCCACAGGTAATGACTATCAAGTTGAAGAACGTAAGTTCCACATACAAAACCACAAAATACAAAACTATGGAAGCTGGAAGGAGATTATAGTTTCTCTAATTTTAATTTACTTGCTTTTTTTGAGCATGATCACAGATAGTAGAGAATTTAGAGACAAGATGAAAAATACAATAATGGCATTCATCAAAAGAAGCACAGAAGAAAGTTCCCAAAAGCAGTGTAGAGGGGAAAAGAGTGATGTTTTCAGCCAGTTCTAATGTCAGTGATGGAAAGAGCAGAATAACGGAAATGCATGTTGGAAAAGCATTTTTTATGGTGTTCTGAAGGAGAGTCTGTAGGTGAACCACAGGATTGGGTATGTCCTTGGAAAGAGAGATTTCTACTGCCTTGGGGCAACTATAGGAGTCTGAGGAAGTGTTTGGCTTTGGCAAAAAGAGCAAAAGAAGTAGAGCGTGGAGTAGGGAGTGCAGCTTCACTCCAAGGGATGGCCATGGGCAGCACTCTCAGCCCAAACTGGCAGAAACGTGCCAGGGAGAGCTTTAAAGAGTTTCCTGCAGCTTGGAAAATCACTGAGCTGTCTAAAAACAAACCTGGAAACAGGAGCCTGTTTGCAGCGATGCACAGGGCAAGCTGAAAATTGTTATTTCTATCCTTTCTGACCCTGTTTGGAGGCTTTTCTATTTAAAAGTTAACTGTTCTAATTTGTATTTTTAAAAAATTGTCTTTCTTGATATTAAAAGTCTTCAATATTTGCTAGAAAATTCACTATAGAAGACCTGAGTAGATTAATCTCCAAGTATTGGTTGACTTGAGCTCAGAATTTCTTCAGGGAAGCTTTTGAAAGAGATTAAATATTAGCCACTCTTTTCTTGTGAAAGTGCTGTACAAATTGGGATATTGCATTACTTTTCCGGGTGGTAAGTTATAACTGACAACTGAAGTCCAGGACAAGTCTGACTTGAGGAGGATCTGAAAGCTTACTCAGTGTGCCATTACCAATGGAGCCAGTGCTTGCTTGGTACAGGGCTTTAGTCCCCACCTGTAGCATATTGACATTCGTAAGCCTGTGATTTAAACTCACTTTAGATTGTTTGACTGTTGTGCCTGGCAGTTTCTTCTGTTGCTGTTTGCAAGCAGTAAATGTGTTTGTATACCATCTGCAGTAATTCTGATGCAGCAAGGTGATACTGGTAACTCGCTTGACTTGTACTTGCTCAATAATTTAGTTCAGGTTTGTTTCTAGGTAGCTGGCTATCCAGGTGAGCATCTGATATTACTGCCTATTGTCATGGTTACAGGACTGGCTGCATATCTTCTTCCCTCTATGAGTTTTCTGAGTGCAATATGAGAGCTGTCCTTGCCTGGAGTACAAGATAGCAAATCTTCACTGACAGACTTGGATGTGGCACACTGGCCTGTAAATCAGCACTGGTTTATTTCAACGTATCTAATAGAATTCAAATATATGCATTGCATACACTAATATTAGTTCTTAACTACCAGTGAGTCTGAAATTAACTGAAGTAATTCCATTTTCTTACATCTGTGCAGTTAACGCTTGGTTTTAATTAGCATTTTGAGGTGTTACCAGAATTCCCTGTCAGGAAGAAAATATCTATATGTTTTCAAACACATTAACATACACAAAATATTGTTCTATTTATATTAATATGTTATATAAACAAAAGATTGTCAAAGCTGCTGCTAGTGCATCATACTGTTTTGTGGAATACTTGCACATTTCATGAAAACAATCAAGTCTTTGGTGAAGGACACGCTGTGTGTGTCCCTGTTTCGTGTCTGAACTGGCCCCAGTGCAATGCCACGGAGCCCCTGAGCCCTGGAGAAGGCCCTTGCTGCAGCACAGGAGCTCCTCTCTGCTGGGAGGCTGCAGAGCCAGACAGATGGCTGGAGTGGGAGTGCACAGCCCTCCACGGGCAAAGCCAGGCCATACAGCCAGGCTCTCACACAGAGCATCACTCATCTTCTTTCCTTTTCCAGGGTAAAATCAGTTTACCTTTTCCCCTCTGTGTAAGGAATTCTTAAAACAAATTACTGCTTCTTTTTATTTAAAAATCTTGCTGGATAGATGACTTCATTGGGCAAAAGGAACATTAATGTTGGTATGATTAAAAGTTATTTGGATAGGATAGTTTTGCAGCAATTCCCAAGTTTATTTGCATGCTGATTCCTTTCACCAGGAAGCTTTTTTTAATGTATATTATGTGTAAGGGTTTTGTTGTTGTTTTATGCTTTCCTTAGAGATTCATAAGAACGTATGTGTTGATGTTCAGAGTGTTCAGAGTGTGCCTTGGCTGCTGAAGGTAGGAATCAGTGGTAGGTATGCTAAATATTGCTACAGACAAAGTCTAAAAGAAGGGCAGGTACTCTGATCTCAGATTGCAAACTGTGTTTTAACATTACCACGATAAAAAAATATATGGATGCCAGTTTGGGTTTAAATGTATTTACCCCAAATGTTTTGATTTCTAGGAACTTTGAACCAAAAGAACTGGGGCAAGAAATATTCTGCCTGTAATGGTGCCAAACAATCGCCTATTAATATAGATGAAGACCTTACCCAAGTTAATGTGAATCTGAAGAAACTTAAATTCCATGGATGGGAAAAGGAAACTTTGGAAGATACTTTCATTCGCAACACTGGCAAAACAGGTAAAAAAGTCAGATGTCATGTTTGGAGTTAAGAGGTGAGAAAAGTGATGTAGGACGAACAACCAATCAAGGACTTTTAATGGATCATTTTCATTTCACTTAGCTGGTGCATTCTGAATTTATCTATTAAATAAATAAACAAAACAACAGTGATGACAGTAGCTGAATGAAACAGAAATCACACAAACAAAAATAATGTGCTTGGACAGATACAGCCAAAACAATCACATCTTGACTATCATCCCGCCATGGGCACATCATTGAAGCTAAACAGTAAGTTGGCATTTGCTGTGAAATTATGGTAATTATTACTACATATCTAGAGTCTGTAATGGGCAGGCAAAAATGATTTCTTTAGAAGTGTGAATAAATTACCTACTCATCTGAAAGCACTTCGTGCATGAGTTGAAGTTACAAAAAGCTCAGGTTGGGCTTCATCTCACCTACACATGGACACATATAATATAGAAACTTTCATCTGAATTACTCACATAGACACCTTCTAACAGTCAAAGAAGAGAAACAGCTGGTTTTGTGATCTGATTTGTCTTACCAATCTTAGAAATATATATTAGAAAGAAGTGATTTATACATACAAGTACTTATTTTTCCCAGCCATGAAAAAATATTACGGTGTCATCTTGGTTGTCAGACAAATCTTCTTACAACCACTTATAAATCCAGGAAAGCAGTAGCTTAAATCTGCTTGTTAGAAGTACTGTTCTTTGTTTTGGGCATAGGTGTGGAAGAAGGTATCTCTTAATAACTGTCTTTGACCTTCTACCAGTTCTAGTGGGACCCTTAGACCAGCCTTTGTGGTTTAGTTTAGTTCAGTTTGGTTTAGTTCAGTTCAATTCGGTTCAGTGTAGCATCATTGTTCCTAACTTCTGTTCTTAGTTCTGTCATGTACTTCCTACATACCACTACACAAATCTTGCCCTAGTAGCTGAGACAAATAGTGCTTTGTCTTTTCAAGATGCCCCTGAGAAAACGTCCTTTAAAGTCCTTAAAAGTGAACTGAGCTCTTTCTCATCTACTAAGCTTGTTGAAATGGTCTTCAAGGTTTTGAGGAAAGGAATGTAGTGAGACTGAACTCCTTTAGTGCTGTTTTATCAAGAGGTCAAGCAGTTCGCAATTGCTGGAGATGGGAAAGCCAATATGTGGGGCTTCAGTCTATCCCATCCTGCTCATTCTCTCCAGAAGACAAATGCTCTGTCCCATCTGCAGTTTGTGTACAGCTATGTCCAGCTGAAGACCTGTCATTGCTTCTTCCAATGGCAGACAGCTCCACAGCTAAGGAGTCTTATATCATGACAGTCCTCCTAGGAACTGGCTAAAATATTCTTTTGTCGTGTTGCCTCATGATTTGTATATAGAATTATGGTAAAAATTGGGGGGCAGGTGTGTATTTTCCTTTTTGTGAAAAACACAGGTGCTTTCAGGAAGGTATGTGCTTCAGAAATTTGTTTTCTAAAACAGCCAGTTGGTGGCTAAACCAGCTTTCTGAGCTTTTTAGTGTAGTTCTATGTCTCGTTTCGGATAACAGGAAACCAAATGCATTTCATTAAATTATTTTATGAATTACAGCATGAAATGAAACATATTTCTCCATGTTAATAGTGAATTACCACACATCTTACTTAGTTTAAGTAACCAATTTCCTGTCAAATTGCTTATGAAATACGGGGAAATAAGCGTATCATATTTACCTTGTAGCACCTAATACTGAAATATGAGAGTTAGAGATGCCTTAGCTGGCTTTTATATTGACACTCCTTTTTTTTCCCCTCTCTCTCAATTTGTTCAGTTGAAATTAACCTGACAAGTGATTATTATGTGAGTGGAGGTGGGTTAGACACCATATTCAAAGCAAGCAAGATCACTTTTCACTGGGGAAAATGCAACGCGTCATCAGATGGATCAGAACATAGTTTAGAAGGACAAAAATTTCCTCTTGAGGTAAAGTACAGAATTGATTGTGATGATTTCAACAATTTGACATTCTGCAACATTAGTACTCTACTAAATTCCTTTGTTTATCTCATAAGTCTATTTGCAAATATAACCATTCACTTAAATCCAAATTAAATGGTGCATTTTAGAAGGGCAGCATAAAGTGGTAGTGGCATTTTGAGAATGTCTAAACTGCATTTTTGCACGTCTTCTAAGACGATATTAGATGTCAGTTCTGCTAATCCGACAAAGCTCCCACTAAAAGTTAAGCTCCTACGAGTTTGGCCCATCGTATTCCACATCAGTTAATTGTTTAAAGTGTAAATGGACTTCTCAAAGTCAGGGCTTTGCTGAGAGCCCATGGGAGCTGCTGGCCCTTACAGAGACAAAGCGTGGCCCATGTTGCTGGGCTGGAAAAAGCTGGCAGTGGTGTGCCAAGAGCCATGTGAGCAGGTCCTGGGTGCAGCCACGCTGATAGGCAGCCAGGCCAGTGTCCTCCAGGCTGGTTTGGCAGAATGGGTTGCAGCAGCGTGGGAGTGGGGTGGAAGAGAGGAGCAGCTCTCACTGGGATGCACAAAGGCCAAACTTTCTTCCCTCAACATGGCATTGTGTCATTTTCCAGCTAAAAAGAGGTAGTTGTGGCAGGCAACTGTGCTGTTCCTCATTCCAAGCATTTGGAACTTCTATGTGAAAGCAAAGCAGTAGTGCCAGGGCCAGCCTATACATGGGAAAGAGTGGTAAGCCAGGAGCAGTCCCTGGACAATGTCATTTCTTTTACCACTAGCCACTTAAAAATTCCCAGTCACACTCCATCTGTCCTGACAAGGCATCACAGAGAATACTTTCTTCCATCATCGTCTCATGGAAGGCTAGTAGGAGCAGGTCACTCCCCCATACATGCTGGTCACCCAGCACTGGTGGAGACTTCCCAGCTGCATTTGGAGGAGGAGAGAAAGGGGTGCAACAAAATCAGTGCTCATGACAGCAGTCAGATGTGGGCTCAGAGTGCCTGGTGATCTTACATTACCGATGATTCTCTATACTTACTGCAAGGCAGATGCATTAGGGGCATCTTGACATATTATTCATGTTTTATCACTGATGTCAAAATTCATTTCACCAAGTACTGTAGATCAGGTGTCGAGTTATCTTATCTTACTGTATTATCCATGGAAAACATTGTCCTCCTTGAAAGGGTAATTCCTGCATACTTACTACTTTTCCAGGAGAGGTTGTTTCTACGTAGCTAATTGTTGATGAATTCCATTCTGTATCCTCAGATAATGCTAACGAGATAGATAAAAATCCCTACATTTGTTTCAAAATTTTTGTTTGGATGGGTTTTTTCCTCAAAATGGGAATGTAAATAATTGTATTGTTTAGTTTTTACAAATTTCTGTATATATAACATTTGAATATATTTTTAATTGCAGATGCAAATCTACTGCTATGATGCAGATCAGTTTACAGATTTTGAAGAGGCAATTAAAGGAAGTGGAAAGTTAAGAGCTTTATCAATTTTGTTTGAGGTAAACAAAATATATCTTTGTGTCATTTAATAAGCCTTGAAACACAGCAGATGTTCAAACTGAATTTAACTGGTTCCAATGTGTGATCACTGAGTTAAGAAATCGCATGTATCTTTCTAATTTATTCTTGCAGAGAAGCAAATGGGCAAAATACATTTGTTTGGCTTTAAATCATCTATAATTTTGGTGGTAAACTGTAACTTCCAAATTTTTTTTGTGAAGCCTGTACTTTCAAAATATGCAATTTCTTTTTAACAGATTGGACTAGAAGATAATCCAGATTATAATCCAATCATTAATGGAGTAGATAGTGTTAGTCGTTTTGGTAAGTTTGCCTCCATGTTTTCTTGATTACTGATTAACTAAATTCCACTTCAGTGTGATTATGAAACCTTTAAGACACTGAGGAGCATAGTTCTCTATTGCTCAGTCATGTCTATTTTGTTAGAAATTAGAAGTCATCTGAATAGACGAGAACTGAACAATCACCAACCACATGAAATCTAACATAAGCAAGTGCCAGATTCTGCTCCTGGGAAAGGGTAATCCTGGTTATATATACAAACGGGGGAATGAGAGTCTGGAGAGCACCCCTTTGGAAAAAGATTTGGGGTTTGGTTTAATGGGAAGTTGAACATGAGTCAGCAGTGCCCTGGCAGCCGGGAGGGCCTACCATGTCCTGGGGTGCATCAGGCACAGCATCGCCAGCCGGGTGAGGGAGGGGATTGTCCTGCTCTGCTCTGCGCTGGGGCAGCCTCACCTCGAGTGCTGGGGACAGTTTTGGATGCCTCAATGTAAGAAGGGCATCAAGCTATTAGAGTGCTTCCAGAGAAGGGCAGCCAAGATTGTGAAAGGTCATGAAGACAAGGAGTGTCTGAGGTAACTTTGTTCAGCTTGGAGAAGGGTGCCTCATCACAGTCAACAACTTCTTTAAGTGGGGCAACAGAGAGGCATTTGCTGATCGCTGGGGTGACCAGTGATAGGACATGAGGAAATGGGATGAAGCTATGTCAGAAGTTCAGATTGGGCATTAGAAAAGGCCCTTCACTGAGACGGTGATCTGTGACTGGAACAGGCTCCCCAGAGAAATTAAGTGGTCATGGCCCCAAGCATCTGCATGATGCCCTTGGTCATATCGTTTAGTTTGAGGTAGTCCTGTGAGGAGCAAGGAGTTGGACTTGATGATCCTCATATGTTTCTTCCAACTTGAGATATTTCATGTTTCTCTGATTTATTTATCCCAAGACTATTTGTAACAACAGAAGTGTAAGTGAATAACTATCATGAGAAATTTGTAACTGTTTAAAGGCTAACTCCAGGTAAATCTGATTTATTATGTAAGTCTTCTTAATCATACATCTCAGGATTTTTATATCTGGTTGGAAGCCAGGTAAGACTGTTGTAACTATCCAAGAAGGGTCTTACAAGAGTGAGACTGTCAGAATATCAGTGTTCAGTAGACTCCGAGCAGAGAAATTTTTTTTCAGTAGCTCCTGTGTAAATCCAAAATAATCCAAATATATTGTGTTGGCAGTGGTTGCTAATCAGGACATATGAACTTCAACGTGGTGCAGGAAGAGATCTGGGCTATGTTTCTAGCTCAGTTTCATGGTGTCTTTGCAGAAGAATAAGTATGAATAAGCACTGTCTTGAACAGGGATATATTCTTACATCATGTCCATAACTTTAAGGAAACCTTGTCTCAGTTTTCCTTTATGTAATAGTGCTTGAATTTTGTAAAGCTCCTTTAGATCAGTAGGTTGAAAATGTAAAAAGCTGTTTTAAAAGCTTTCAGACGTATGACACTAAAATCAAGATTTTTTTTTCCTCTGGAAAACAAACATTATTCAACAAATTTAAAAGGGGACACCTTTCATAAGTTAGAAAGACAGAGGAGGTGGAAATATAAAGTAGTTAATATTCATTACTCTTGTGTGTCATCTTCTGTGAAACAAAGATGAGAACTAGTAATACATCAAGACAGATGCTGTCCTACAGCCTTGGAAGGAGCTGTAAAACTATCAGCAGCAAGATTCAAGATACAGTCACTACATGGCACTTCAACAATGCTTAGAATACAATTTTCCTGAATAAAATGCAAATGAGCTCAGGAAATTCAGGTCATGACTGAATCAAGTTGTTTCTTCTGAAGAAAGGTGAATAGCACACAATCTGTCCTTGTCTATGAAATACATGAATTGTCCTTGTCAGTCATATCTGTATTGTGCTTATTCGAATCACAGTTGCTGAGTTCTCAAGCTCTGCAGAGGAGCACTCCTGCTCCTTCTAGACAAACTTTCTGTTTTTCATCATTCTTTGTAAGTGTTTGTTTTTCAGAATGTAGGCTGTCAGTCTCATTAAAGGGTATTCTAAAATCCAAAGCTGCAAAATGGATGGCAGGATTCTTGTTACGAATGAAAAGTTTCATGTCCCCGACCATCTATATAAAATAGACTTCATCTTTACTGAGGGAGGGATGTGTTAGCTAGACATATACCAGATAGCAATGATAGCTTCTGTCTGAAGGTTGATTAGCATTTTGACAGGAGAAGCAGAAGGATGTGCTTTGCTTGACCCTGCTAAATGTTCCTCTTCACAATACATGAATGAGAGAGGACGAGTCAGCTCTTAAACCCTAACTCAGTAGAGAAGTCACTGTAGAGAAGCATCAATCCCTTGTAGTCAACTGTTAATGCAATTTGCTGCTCTCACCAAATTTGTAAGGAATTATGAAGACAAATATAGGTCAGTAATCTGTGCAGGGCTGAAGTAACTTACCTGTAAAAGTATGAGTTAATGCACAGTCGGAAAATTCATTAGATATTCAGAAGTGAATACTTACCAATTAGGGAGAAAATTGAAATGAGTAACTTTAGATTGAAATAAGGTGTATAAGGATCTACACTATTGCAAGATATAATGCTGAAAAGCAGCATTATTTTGGATGCACCAGCCAATAAAGCAGATAATTGGCACAGACTGGAAAGTCTGCCTTGCTGAAGTTTTTACCATTTATGCCAATTTCTGTTGCTGGACCTTTCTGCCATACCAGCAGACACTTAGCTTTCTGTGGATGGAATTCATGAGTAAGCAATCTCTCATGCTTACTCCCAGCTGACAAGGTGCCAGGTAAACTGCTGACCTGAAAGATGTGATAATAATTTCACAGAACGATAAACGGAGTGGTCATACTCTCCTGGAGGACGTCTTTGCATTGTTTGCTGGTTTGTGTAAAGCTGTTAAAGTTTTTCACTATATTATCACCATTTATGAAAGAACACTGATCCACAGAAATTCTGCTTCTGCAGTCATGGGTAATATTAACCCTCAGGTCTAACATGGCGACAGCTCCCCAGGCAGTGATTTTCTGCAGCAGTTTGGATCCTGCAAAAAATTCAACAACTTGATTAAATTCAGGGACCATTTGAAGCCATGTCATGAGACCTAGAACAAAGATTTAACGAACTTTTTTTCTTTGAAATTCAAGAGTGAGATAAAGGTTTGGCACTTCGCAAGTAAGCGTACAGTGAGCAAATTCTTCTGAACCAATGTACTAAAATTACTCTATTTGTTACTGAAGTAATTTACTATGCCTTCCCAAAAAAATAAAGTTGGGTTTGAGCTATACTTTTTCAAACTAAATAGAAGACATCATGATTTATTTGTATGCTACTGTCTCTAGAGATTAAATTTTGAAAAGCCTCTAAATTAACATGTTCCTATAATGGTAGCTCTTTTGGAGAGTGTGATTTCTATTTATTAATTGCTTCTGTAGTATTTTATCTATCTGACTCTATTTTTCTTTTTTATTTTTTCAGGAAAACAGGCCGCCTTAGAACCATTTACTTTGCTGAATCTTTTGCCAAATGCAACAGACAAATATTACACTTATAATGGGTCTCTATCAGCTCCTCCATGCTCTGAAACAGTTGAATGGATTGTGTTTAAAGATACCATAAGTATTTCTGAAAACCAGGTATTTTTTTTAATGTAGTAAAACCAAACAATTATACATAATACCAAAGAAAAGCATTTGCCATGTATATGCTAGAAGCTCATGGCATTCATTGCCAGCCCAACAACAAAGCTTTTCTGTTATCTAGTTTTTCTTGCAGCCATTAAATTAGAAAGCATCCATATTAATTATGTTATCTTTTACCTTTTTTTTCAGTTTAGTACTAGAATCTGAGTAATTTCTTGTCTTAAAATAGGGTAAGAACATATTCCAGGCTGTCTGGACTTCAAGCTCAGATAAAGAGGAGTACAAAACACTTTTTTGGATATTACCCCAGCCACATGGTGATGCTAGGCAGAGCATAGCTCCAACAGCAGAGTGGTTGAAAAATACTTGTGGAGTAAACTATTACATATAGTGATAGTACAGAAGAACAAAAGTTCAGTGCCATGCAGGATAACTCAACTGTGAGATTTTATCCAACATCTTTTCCCCAGAGTTTTTGCCTGTTAGCAGAATCTGGTCAATTTTTATGACTTCTAACTTCTTTTTTTCCTTTCTTTTAGTTAGCTGTGTTCTGTGAAGTGCTTACAATGCAGCAGTCTGGCTATGTTATGCTGATGGACTACCTGCAAAACAATTTCAGAGAACAGCAATATAAGTTCTTCGGGCAAGTGTTTTCCTCTTACACTGGACAAGAAGAAATTCATGAAGCAGGTACTTACTGAATAGTCATTCCTTTCTTCACAAGTTAAAAGACAATTTTCAGTAAAAGATTCATCCAAGTATGAAGTTACTCATTTTAAATTGTGTAGAAAGTAGCACACTGTGTTATTAGTCATAAATCTATCACTTCAGTGAAAAAAAACAGCAATCATAAAACGTGTCAGATTAAATGGAGTAGAAAATTAAATGCTTGTCTTGACCAAGCGTTCAGTGAAGATCACGTCAGCTCAAGCTTCCTTACGCTGCCATTTTAATGTGTTTCAGACTTCAACAAAGCTGCCTTTTCAGAGACTGCAAGAGTATCTTGTTTTACAAACCTATTTGGTTCTTTATCATGTAGTGCGGATGCTTTTCCAGCAGAGACTGAAGTGATGTTACCAAATTAATTTTATGTAGTTTGCTTAGAAAGCGATAGATGAAGAGAATTCCAGAAGCCAGATTCTTTTTAACTAAAACTTCAGGGAAGTTTGTGAGGGTTATGTGACCAAAACAGTACATTTTGTAATGGGAAACAAGATCTAGCACTAAATATGGAAGTCAATGATTCCTGTACTAAAAAGCACAAAAGAATAAATAGGAAACATCTAACTGGAAACACTATGTTGCTACTGGTTATTACTCAGGTAGATAACTGAAAAATTATTTTGCATTGTGAAACCTAGAATCCAAGTGTTCTCCTGTTGAGCTCAGTGTAGATTCTCATTAGGCAGTAGGATTAGATACTTGATTTATTGCTGTTATTAATACATGATATTTCTTAAGTAGAACTAAGTTTTCTTTGAAAAGCTAGAAGAATCTTTCTATTCCATTATAAACTAATATCAGCAAAATATTATCAGGAATTTTCTCACAATGACATCCCCAAAATTTTTGGTGTACAAGCACTGTCCTACTAAGGGCATGGGAGATGCTTCGTTCCCCAAGCCTGCCTAGTGATATATGTAATTTCCATATGTAATATGTATGTATCAATTTAAGAAGATTAAAATAGCTAATCCTTACAGCCGTACTGGAGGATTCACCTAAAAAAAGTGTTTTGAAATTGTAATGCTTAATCTCCACCAACCTCAGCTGGCATGCAAATCCATTTATAATAGAAATAATTGTTTATTCCTGTAAACCTGAGAACAATTGTGGTGGCTGCTGGGCACACTGGGTGACTTTCCATCCACTCCACCCTTCTGGTAAGGCCCTGGGAATAAGGGCAGAAACCTAACTCCTATTTATCTTCCTGGATTTATTAAGGTATAAAAAACAAATTAAAATTCGAGACTGACAATATGTATTGATAAAAAGTATTAGTCAGCTTGTTTTCCCATGAGAAATACAACTATGTAAAGTTCAGTAGCTGTCTTAGTTAAACTCTCTTGTGAGACATGGGGTCGGGACTCGTGCGTTTACCCTTTCACGTTCCTCAGTCAACATGACTTCATTATGAATTATCAGATACTCAGATTCTATCCAGACATGTGTGTGGGACACTGGCACTGGCACAGTGTTTGGGGTGCAGGTGCCCAGGCATTGGCAGTGGTGGGTACAGGGGTGACTCTGTGAGGAGAGCCCGGGGCTGTCCCGAGTCAGACACAGTTCCAGCTGGCTCCAACCCACCCATCTCAGGGCACTGAGAGCCGTGGTGGCAGCACCTCCGGGAAAACAAAGCTGCACAGCAGCGAGGAGAACGTGTGAGAAACGGCTCTATTTTGTATTTTGCAGCTTGTGACTTGTAATCCAGTTTAGTATTTGTGGCTTCAGACTAGTAACAGACTCGAGAGCTCCCTTTCTTGCAGTCTCTTTGCTAGATTTTCTAAAAGTCGGTATCACAGCAGAAGTATTTCATGAGATAAGTTTTCATGTGGTCTCCTTTCTTCTTCTAGTCTCTGGAGAAGGAAAATGGGAAAAGGCAAAGTACTTCTGTGTTACTGTCTGGTAGGAAAGAAAAGGGGACAGCAGGATGATTTATGAAGTGACATCAGAAGAAGGGCAAGAGAAAAAAACATTTTGGGAAGAAATGGAGGTGAAATAATATGTAGATGATTGTCATGTAGTAATACTGTCAGTCATTGCTGAGATGAACATCAAAAGGAGGAGAACAAAAAGGAAGACTTTTTTCTTGGGAAAAAATAGAAGAACCGTCTGGAAAAGGAAAAAAGAAAACAAATAACACTGGAAGCACCAACCTTGTACCTTTAAAAGTTTTATAATACTGCTCTATAAGTCTCAATACAGACAGATTTCAGAACCAAATTAACTCATAAGCAAAAAAGATGAAGGGAGGAAAAAGGACTGTAGAGAAGAGTTTGGAATACAGGGAAAGTTGGTGTTTATATTATAAAAGAGCGTTTTGACAAGAATTTTAAACACCTTTGAAAAGAAATAGCTGAGGAGTCTTTAGATTCATTGAAAGAGAATGAAATCTGTTTAAATCATCTATCTTAATGCTCAGAATTGAGACGGGAATAATCTTTGCTGGTCTAATGATTTCTCCCTGCCATCTGGTGGAAATGGGGAGGAATGACAAATTTTAGGAATGGAATGTACACAACAGGAGATTTTCTTTTGATTATTTGCTCTTGTTTTGCATCAATTAAAATAATTAAGTGTAATTAATAAAATGATGTATCAGTTATACAGCACAGTAGATTCAAAACCTGGCAGCAGAATTCAACTAAATTATACAGACTAACACTGCCTCTACTGTTAACTTACACACACAAACACAAAAATTAAAAAGGCCTTGCTGCTTCTTTTCCATTGACTAGCTCAGACCGAAGCTGCTCAGAACTGCCCACCTTACCTGGGGAGCAGGAGAAAGCCTTTTTACAAATATTTTGGAGGGGCTTGAGTGCCGCCTTGTGTTCAAGTGGCAAAATGCAAAGCTAAAGGACTTCTCTTTCAAAATGCACCATTGTCCCTCACAGCGTTGAGGCGTCTTGGTGTTTGCTTCCTTTTAGAGAACTCCAAAGGATCTGCACTTGTTTTCTTAGTTAGCTAAATAGGTTTTTTACTTGATTTTTCTAGATACTCATATGTTGCTCTAAACACATTATGAAATATAAAAAATGTTTCCTCATTTATTCCAAATAGGGAATGACTAGGTAATTGCTTGTGCAAAAGTCAAGCTAAAAATATATTAACAAGCCTTAAATATAATAACATGAAATCACTACTACTAATGTAATAATTAGCTTCTTCCTATTTGCCTTTTGTCTCTTCTTTCAGTACTATGAAAAGATTCAAACATCCTTGAGGGGAAATTCAGGTGTGATAGGTTTACCTTTAACCATTAAAAACAATCTACTATAGATTAGTCTATTATAGCTAGTGAGAGAGTATGCAGCTCTTCTGGTGCTACTCTGATAGAGCCCTAAAGACAAAATTGTTGAGATTTTTTCATTCCCAGGACAGACATAAGAATCTTTACGTTTTATCATTTATATTTTTATTTCTTAGGAACTGGATACTAATATTTCACAAAATGTGGTATAAGAGGCAGGGAGAGGAGACAGCCCTCAAATTTACTTGCTTTTGGAAATCTGGTGTTAAAATACTGTTTCTGTTTATAGTGGCAAGGTATTTCAAATATTTTAGTAGAAAGCTAAAAGTGAGGCACAAGAAAGACTTTCATTAGTTTTCTCAGGAGGTAGCTTAAGATTTTAGTAGAGTTATTTGTACCATTTAATAAATACCATATCCTTTCCTCTTTTCTTTCTTCCAGTTTGCAGCTCAGAACCTGAAAATGTTCAATCCGATCCAAAGAATTACACTAGTCTTCTTGTTACATGGGAAAGACCTCGCGTTGTATACGACACCACAATTGAGAGATTTGCTGTCTTTTATCAACAGCTGGATGGAGAAGACCAGACCAAGCACGAGTTTCTGACAGATGGGTATCAGGACTTGGTAACTGTAAACTCTTCACGTTTCATAAAAAGGGATGATGGCTCAACAACTCACTGTTAATTATCAGGAGGGATTAAACTGTAGCTGGGAGCCGACTGAAGAGAAATTATCTCATTTTTTTGTGTAAAGCCACAAAGACAATTTAAAACAAAAGTAAAAGCTTCTCTTGTCTAGAACAGGGAAAAACTCTACAGATTGCTGCTTTGGCTTGCCTATACTTGCCATGACCATGTCAGTCACAAAGCTCCTTAGCCATAAAACCCATTGTCAGTTAATAATAATCTGTACTTCATTGCTCATGGATATGAAAGAATGACCTACACAAGCAACTAACGAGATTCAATTCAATTATTCTGCTATAAATATTAAGTTACTGATTACAGCTTCATGGTATTTTACTAATGAGATCTGTTCCTCTAACACTCTTTAAAGACTCATAACTTATCAGACATGATGTTACCTAAACTTGTGTTCAGCGCTAAATAGTTATTTGGTTGGGTATCCTCCATTTGAAAACTCACAAGATTCTTTTTTAAAGTTGACTGAAAACCATTTGTGGCAATAAAATACAAAAGCACACAGTATAATACTAGAAGAAAGGAGCTTTATGGTTCATAAGAAAAATGTGTTATGAAAAAATTAACATTTTCAAACACTTGATATGTATTTGCAAGTAAATGATTAAGTGTGTTTTTTCTTTTAGGGGGCTATTCTAAATAATCTGCTGCCCAATACAAGTTATGTTCTTCAGATAGTTGCTGTTTGCTCTAATGGTCTGTATGGAAAATACAGTGACCAAGTCATTGTCGATATGCCTTTAGAGGACTCAGGTAAGTGGTGTTTTGAGTTTAGTGATCACTTTTAGCTGAAAAATCTATATTTGAAAAAGTTATTTGTTTGCAAACCAGTTAAAATGCATGATTTTCAGATTATGCTAAAATGAAATTTCAAAATCGCTGCAGTTAACCTTCAGCATGTTCCTTGCTAATGATATTTTACACGATGTAATTCCTTGTAAGCCTTACCTATAAAAAACTGCATGTTAATTTTTTTAATTCTAAGAATATTCTGAAAAGCACCTACTTGATTTCAAATCTCACAAGTGTATCTTTTAGATATGTAGGGAAATAAAACCGTGTTTGGTATTATTTCTCTATGGTTCAAACATCCTCTCAAAATTAATCCACACAGCCAAAGTATTAAGCAATCAAGCAGTACAACCCCAATATATTATTTATAAGTCTATGTTAATGATTTTGAAATTTGATTTCTTATGAATACTTGGAGTTTGATTTCAAAAGACTTGTGATGATGGAATTCCCTTGCTTCTTAATGCTGTCTCGCAAAAAAGTCAAAAGGCCTAACAAACAAATCTTAATGATTTCACAGCCAGATTTGCTTCTTCTGCCTGCTGGTAAATATGAAATAATTTGAAACTATAGCATGAAGCTTGATCTTGTCCTTAATAATTCCTTAAATTTGGTGTAAGTTTTAGCATCAGATTCAGTTCTGATGAAAGCGAGTGAGAGCTATGTTTTTAATTAAGAACTCTGTAATTAATCATAGAAAAAAAATTATTTTTGATCATGCTAGGAGCTATTTTTTTATCTAAGGATCTGGATTTTGTTGTTTGTTTATGTATCCTTTAAATTCAGTTTTACTCTTGTGTATGTCTGTTTAGCTGCAGCAAGGTCGTTAGTGATGTTGTGGTGTACTTGGGAAAACAGGACAGTTTTTCATTTCAAGGGAGCCACATTCCTTTACAGTGAGAGAGAATATGATTCTCAACGTCTACCACATGAATTCTGGACTAATAAGGGTAATAGGTTTATAATAGTGTGGGTTTGTCTGTAGGAGGAAGACACAGCATCAGGTATAGTACATTCACATTTTTAGTGAAGATTTAACTTGTCTTTCAAACATAATGTATTAAGAATAATGTATTTTGGGGTCTTAGGTTCATATCTACCAGAATGCTCCTTTTTCTCTGTAGGTTTCTAAAAAGCCCACAACAAGGTTCTGGCATTCTGCCTGACATTTCACTATTCTGTCTACCTTTTATTCGTCTCTTAGATAGTATATTCTTCCACTTACTCCCAGAATTTGCTGGGTTCGTGGTTGAAGAATTTTCTCAGATGAGAGTTCACCTACATCTGTTGCTACACGAAATGACAAATAAGCAGCGTAGTGTTATCACGCTTTAACAATAGTTCAACAAATCAAGTCAATACAGTGCTGCCATCACAGATGGAAAATCTCTGAAAATATATATTGCAAAACAAAATCCAGTATAGGTGATATCCAGAGGGTAAATTGCCCTCCTACTGCTACTGCTGCACCCCTGCTGTAAGGATGAGTTGCACACTCCCTGCTGTGTTCCATGACTTCCTTTAGAAGGAGATGTGGGTGCACAGGCAGGGAGAGAGACAGGAGCCCTGGGGCTGGGCAAGCACTGTCAGTGCCCCTGTGGCACGAGCAGATGCTGCTGGGGAACAGGCTCAGCAAGAGGATGATCACGCATTGGGCAGCCTGTGGCTGGCCAGCAGTGCAGATCCAGCCATGCAGCACAGCATCCCTGCTGTATTTCGGCTGAAGTCGTGCAAAAAAAGGGCTTTGCATTCATGCTGGTAGAAGGAAGAGTGAGGGAAATACATACTGGAAAATTAATTTCACCTTCCAGTATCAGCAGAAATTTTTCTGAGATTTGCGTGCTCAGACAAGAGAATTTGGTACAATAAATGCTATATTTCAGACTGTATATTTGTTATAATAAATGTTATGTATCAGACTGAAGGTCTGATACTCTCAAGCTTTTTTACACAAACTATCAATCTACACTTTGATATTTTAAATTTTAAACAATATAAATAAAAAGAGAGTGAAGGTTTTAAATAAAAATTAAATACCGAAATGAATATTTGCCTGTTTCACAAAAAAACTCAAAAGTTTCATTGACGTGCTTCCTATCTGAAGTGGACACAAAGTTATTAAATCTACTTTGGTTCTTTTATTTTGGCACTTCCACAGTGGTACCTCTGAAAGCGTTGAATAAAGAAAATTCAGGGAAAAATTCCTCTCTTGTAATTAGTGTGCAAAGAGAGTACATTGCTCTATAAATAAGTTGTTTACATGCTGTGTCAACTCTGGATAAAATTTTAAAATATGAAAAAGACTTCCATTAATTTCTAATATTAATGTTTATTTGCATACTTACTTTTACTAATTATTTACATCTGAATTAACCATGGCAAAAAATTACAAATATGTTCATATTTAATTATAATATACCTAATATTAAACAACAGACATATGAGAATGCAGATATCTAACAAGAAAGATTTGTTCAGAGCAGCTTGCTGATTACAACTATAACATCAAATTGGTTTTGTGATCTGCTTTATAGATCTTGAGGCAAAAGGGGATTTCTTGGAGCTCCTGCTTGGGAATTTATGAAAGAAAAGTTATCTTCACCGTGAAGACATGAAATAAAGTTGACACACATAAGACATAAATTAAATCTTTCATTTTCAAGAATTACTCTGAGTAATCCAGTTTAATTAAGATGAAATTCACTACAGTCTCCTCCAGATCAATTAGTCTTCATGTTAAGCGCTAAGGCATGAGTCATGCAGAGCCATTAGATGGGCCCTTTTCCAGGAAGAATTCTATCCTTGGAGTGGCCGCTTCTAATGAGGTCTGGTATTCGAAAAGCTCAAGACCATTGTTTTAGACTTTCCTTTTTGAGATACTTGTAAGAGAGTGTTTCTCATGCCTTCTCCCCACCCAGTGTGGTGCCTCCCATATGTGGTTAGTGAGGGCTCTGCAGGCTCTGGTGATCCACAGATCCAAGGCTCTTCTTCTCAGCAATGTTTTCTAAGAGGAAGGACCTCTTTGGGGCCATGCTCTCTGCTTCATTTTGTGGAAGCCTCAGGAGCTGTAATGTAATGACACTGGGCAAGCCACCATAGTGGAGACCTCTGCTCTTTGGATTTTTCCTGAACTCTTCAGAATGGCAGTTCTTCACCTTGTAATACAGTGTTTGTGCACATTAAAATTTTTTCCAGTTAGTCTCCACTTAGTAAAAGGCAAAAAACGCGCTACTTGATTTAGCTACAAAATTTCAAGTGAAAATTTAGGGAACCATGGACAGAATATTTTAGTCAGCTTTGATAAAAATCCAACTTTATTTATAAATTTTTAATTTGCTGTTAGAATTGGATTTTGAATAACTATGCAAATGTGTGCTTCGACTCTCTAGATAACATCTGTATAGAACTGAAGGTTATGCAGTAATTCATTGTGTAGCTAATACCGGTGGTACTTACATGCTTTTGCGGACACAGGAAAGGAAAAATAAGAATATAACTCCCCACTCCTATTCCTTTGTGTAGACTTCAGTTGGTGTTTGTCAAAAAAAACCCCAACATGCTGGGATATAGCTCTCAAATGCTATCTCCTGCCTGGCAGCTCATGCTGTCAGCAATGCTTTGTGAGGGTCTAACTATGCAACTTCTTTGTAATTCGTCTTTGTGATTTTTGTCCTAAAAAGCACTAAGCATATATTAAATGTCTGATTTAGGGATGCTTTTTTCTAATTTTGTACTGATAAAAGTAGAAATTTGAAAACTAATTTAATCAAAAGAAACGGGCTTTACTTTTTTTCTTGCCATGCCATTTATTACATAAGTCAGTAGAGAAATGAAATGAGTTTATGTTGTATGCATTATTCTATGATTATAAATCACATTGTTTAAAGAGATCTTTTAAATATTTGCATTGAACAAATGAAGGGAAGTAGTTACCTTTTCTGTATTTGTTCTATCGTTTCTTCATCTGTCATTAAAACGGACTATGAAAAGACCTCTACAGAACTCTCAAACTAATTACTTAATTATTTTATTTAAAAATATGTACTATAGAATAATCAATATGTGGTTCCAGAAAAAATAAACAAGCTTGTTCATCAACCTACATCAATGGGTTGTTTTTTGGAGGGTGCGGCTCTTCACCTTGGATGGGGGGTGTTGCTATATTTCTGTAATCTCCCATCAGATCAAAAGCTCAGCAGCAGGATTAACAGAACTTCTGTAAGTGTGTGTCTCTAATACTTTTGGCAAATAAATTTTCTGTGACCATCTAAATTTAAATAGTATTTATAAAGTTCCTGAAGATTTACTGTTTTGTTAATAAACAGGTTTTATATATATAATATATATGTATATGCATATGCATATGTATACATACATGTATATGTATATGTATGTATGTGTATTAATGCCTCTTCATTGAGAAAACAGCAAGAAACTGTAGTTTCCTGCTGGCAAAATTTGAGAGCATGTGCCCTATTTTATACTCTAGCAAAATCAGTACAGTTTGTTTTTCTGACTGAGTCTGATTAAAGCTTAACTGAAGAATAGCGACTGCAAAAAGAATGGATAGAATTTCTCGTACAAAACCATGTTTCAGAAAAGTCTTGTTGAGTACATAGTACATGGCATGGGTCTATTGTGGGAAGGCATTCAAACTAATGTCAATATTTGATTTGTATCATTGAGAAGCCAGGGAATATCATTATCTCGTCCACCCCTTCCTCCCCTACACTCCCCTCCCCACCCTGCCCCAGAGCCTCCTAGGCCTCAGGAGTCAGAGGTAAGATAATTTTTTATCTATCTAGCTCACGAAAGGTCAGTTCCGTACTTGGTAATTTATAGGTGTTTGTTACTAAAGGACAATTTGTGAAGATTTTGTGTAGCGTTGCTTAGTCAAAATTTGTTTGCATGCTATATCCTACAAATAATACTGTATCAGCTTATTAGTTTGGTAACTTTCACCTAGAATATGTTGCATATAGCACATCTCAATTTGTTTTGAAGGATAAACATGGACAAACCAAAGAGAATACAAATTAAGTAATAGATCCCCATCTGACTTTGCAAAAATGAGAAATATAGAGATGGCATCTTTATCCTAGTGTGTTGAACAAACTACATTTGGGAATTGTGGAGGAAATGCAGACATGGAGCTGTGTGTGATGCTATTGTTAGAACTGCTCTCCAGGCTAAGAGACTGGCATTTTCACCTAGTGCAAATCAGCCCTCAGAATATGTGTTAGCACTTGTGTGCAGACAGAGTGCTAGAACATGGCTTAGGAGAAAGCCTTAGAAAGACTGAGAATGTGAGTGGGCCTTTTTGTGGACCAAAAGAGCAGTAAGATGCATTAGTGCTCTGGAAGGCGTGTTAGATTTCATCACTGAAGACCTGTGCCAGTTCCTACCAGAGAGTTGGATGTTTCTTTCAACCTGCTTTGAAGCCTCTCTTGCTGACAACCGTCAGAAGTACAACGTTGAATTTGGCCAAAAAGAGAGAAAGAAGGCAAGAGACTACCTCTAAATTTGGAGAGAAGGATTTTCAACTGGGTTGTAGGAGATTAATTTCTTCAACCTGTTTCCACTGGTTTTTATTTTTGAAAATTGGGAATGCCTCAAAAGCCTCTAGAGCAGTTCTTCACAGAGCGTGCAGTATCTTTTTATTAGGGATTTCTTCTGGAATGTGATACAACTGGCTTCATGTCCTTACATTAAATCAAGTAGGGTGGGAGTTTGAAAAAGGCTGTAAGCACTGGGAAGAGTGGGTCTCTTTGGGCTGCCTTGCTGGAAGCATGCAGCCTGCTGCATACTGACTATGATGGCATTGCTGTTGCTCTAGTACCAAAGTACAAGCCTCGGTGCACAAATAAGGAATTTTCTATATGAAAATTATAGAACAGATTATTTTACAAGAATATCTTCAGAGCTTTCAGATTTAATGTAGAGAAATAGTTGATCCCCAGACTTACTGTTTTTCTCTCTTCTGTATTTCTGCATTAAACTGTACTTCTCATTGAAAATGTTTTTGTAAACTTGGCTTTCCTCAGCCAACATGCAGTTCCTCCAAAAGTGCATATCCAATGGTATCAAAATAGAGCCAGAAAAAACTGTTATGGCTAAATGTGTCCTGTCTAGATGAGTGAGCATTGCTACCCTTAGTCCAGTTCTCCAAACACAATCCTACAAAAAATTTTAGACATGGTCTCAACAAGCATATTAATTAATTAGTTGAGTCCTTGCAGAATTAAGAATTCTGTGTATTTAAAATTGTGGATGATATGGTGTGTATTTTTGTTTTATAGAGGCTGACCTCATTCCTGAACTGAGTGAAGCTGAAGAATATGAGGTATAGCATTCTTTTTTTTTTTTAAGAGAATATTTAAAATAAATACATTTCAACTAGATTGAAATTATATTCTGTGGAAATTTACAGAACTATGTCACCAATTGAGTGTATTATCTGCATTCATGTATACATACATATATGTATGTGTATGTATAGACTTTGAGCTTCATTTCTACCTAGAAAACTCTGGAGATACCTCAGTATCCCTCTGGGGCTGGAGATACATGGTGAAGTAAAGGTTATCACAGAATATTCCTAA
Source organism: Cnemophilus loriae (assembly GCA_013397755.1). Lineage (NCBI taxonomy): Eukaryota > Metazoa > Chordata > Aves > Passeriformes > Corvidae > Cnemophilus > Cnemophilus loriae. The sequence goes on from VZTF01007776.1 coordinate 310,230, forward strand.
ATATTTTTAAAATGGGGCATCAGTTTAAAATCACCCCTCTGTGAAGTCTGACAGAATTGTTCATTTAGCAGAATCAGAGCTGCCATCCCATGTTAGGCTTTTTAGTTAAAGAAAAGTTTGATTTGTCCTTGCTTGTGATGGTCTTATCATGTAGTAAATTAAAGTAAGGGAGGACAATAGTTGTGCTGAAGAGTGAGATTCAAGTGTTTCTGCTATCAGTATGCTATTGTTTGAACTATTACTCAGAAATCCTTGCAGTGTCATTTGCTTCTTGAACTCAAGTGAAACTTTAAAGTATAGCTCTGTTCTACAAAATTTTTGATGATATCTTATGATAACCTTTGGAGGCTTCGTATTCAGTAACTAGGTTTCTGGTGTCCCAGCAAGGAGAGATGTAAAAATACCATAATTAAGTTTTTAACAGTCTCTAATACCAATTTTTCAACATAGACAGTTACTTCAGTAAGACATTTATCAAGTAATATCAAGTAATCCCTCAGAATTTTTAATTTACAGTTGCAGTGTATGACCACAACATTCTCACTGCATGACAAGTCCTTCTAGTTAATTAGACAGCCTGTGCTTACCTATCTATTTACCCTCCCTTGCATTTGTGGACACTGAGTAACCAATAATCCAGTCATTTCTCTGTTGCTGTAAGCTACGTATCTAGATTATTATATTGCATCTGTTAGGTGCCAGTGAACATCAACTGATTTTTACTTGAACCAAGAAAGTTTAAAAGTGCATACATTGCCTTGCAGAAGGTAGATCTTTAGAAACAAGGGCCTGTCCAGTCCAGCCCAGGTTTGAAGACACAGAGTCTTGGTGCTGCTGTCTCTACATTTTAGGTATTTAGTCCTTAGAATGAGATCCAAACCCGAGAGTCACGTCTGAGGTACCTTATGTTGTGTGGGCGCATGAGAGGTTCCTGGTTCAGAGGGACTGCAGTGTGAAGCCCAGCTGTAGCCTAGTGGGTAAAGCCCTGTCTCTGGTGAGACTGGGTAAAAGCTCACAACTCCTGTTTGCTGAGTGCCTCAGTCAATAATGTATTCAGCAGCTCTTTATCTTGGTCACATTCTTCTCCCTGCTGTGCCTTGTTCAGTGCAGGAACAAAAGATCTACTCAACCTAAACTACAGTGGAAACTGAGGAGTTGTTAGATTGATAACTCTGCTTATCTCCTATCTACCGGGTGTTTTCTCTCAGCATTATGCTTTTGAATAAAAACCAGTGGCATTTCCACCACATCACCAAGCCAGATCTTCAAAGAAAAAAAAAAAAAAAGGAAAGAAACTATTTTGCAAGAGGCTCTGTGCTGCTCTGTCTCTTAGGGCTATGTGTGCCTGTCAAATCAAGTCCCTTCAGAAACTGAAGGTGTCCCTCAATCTGGATGGCAGAGTTGTGCTGGGAGAGGTTCTGTTCTGGTGCAGCTCTAGATGGGGGCACAGCAGAGAGCTGCAGGGGCTGCTATGTCTTAAGTCAAAACAAAAATGCTTGCCGAACGAGTTAGGTGCTTTGATGTTATGTTTTTTGATTTGATGCAAAGAAAGCTGGAGAGGGGACAAAAAGATTCAACATTAGATCCTCAAGCACTGCCTGAATCCTGATTGCATTCAGGCATGTAATTTTTTTCTTTTGGATATGTCCTTAAAAAGCAAAACTCTAACACAGATTTTGCACAAAGTATTGTTATTCATCATCATTCATGTTCAGAAAACAAAGGGTCATAACAGGACGTGAGGATATGACTCACGACACTTGTGAAACTCTTAGAGTCATGCTGAGGATCCTGAAATCTTCTTTTCCAGAAAACTAAAGATTCAGTAGAATTGAGAACAGGTCATAAATATATTTTACAAATTCTGTTTTTATTATTAGAGTTCAATTACTATCAGGATATTAGTGCAGACCTCTAGGACATTCTGATAGCAAAACCATTCTTTAATTGCTGTGTATACAGTACATACTATATATTGCATATACAATTGCATTTTATTAGGAAAGAGTCAGAGCTTTTTTAATAAAATAAATAAATACTGTGAGTGATTTTTGCCTCTCAGACACAATTAAAGTAACACAATGTTGAAGAAGTTGTTGGGACACAGCATTTTTCTGTTTTTATTGCAAATAAGTAATGTTTTTAAAGATAAAAGAGGATACCTGTTCTTGCAGTTAATACTTTGGTTTAAGACCAACAGTCTTCTGAAGTGTTGTCTTGCTTTACCCTTCTTGTTTTATGGATCCAGGAAAATGTGTTATTACAGTTTTAGTTTTCATTCATGTTCAGAGTCTGTAAACATTTTTAATTGTCTTTGGCTATGATATTTTTTTCAAAGGATGAAGTTGATGAAAAGGAAACAGAGGTGGACGAAGAAACTGCAGTGGTTCCTAGCACTGACAGTACAATGAACCAATTGAGGAGAGATTTTCAGGTGATTACTTCCAGCTACAGTCAAGAAAAAATGGGAACAAAACCCAGTGAAGCTAAAACAAATAGATACTTAACAAGAGAAGAATTGCATGGTAAGGATAATGTTTTCAAAGCAGTTTATTATGCTACTTCTCCACCTATTGGTGAAATTTCTGAAGACGAAGATCCTTTTTTGGAATCCCAAACAATTACTGGAATTCCTCCTCAACTCGTTGACTCCACCAAAGGCGGAGAAGAAGAGTATATCTATCTTTCTTCAGGCACGGAGCCAACAAGAATAACCACTACTGGCCACAGTGACGAAGATTTCTTACTGTCTCCTTTTAAACCTCGTCAGGAATCTGATGACTTTTGGAGTTCAGTTCCTACCACTTCTTCATCACAGCTGGTTACAGAGGAGACCTCTCAAGAAGATACCCTTCCTTCTGGAAGTCCAGATATAAGTGTGCATGATGTTCTTTCCCAAGGCTCCATTAAATATGTTTCAGAAGGTGTAGCATCCTCAAGCTCCGATGAGCCACCAAAGCATACTTCTTCCACTGATGGAAATTTATGGTTTCGTAATGCTACTGATCCAACAACTCAATCTGTTGATACATCGCCTAGCAGGCAGTTGTCTCAGACCAGTTATCCTGATGCTTATGTAGAGGGATTAAAGCCAACTGCAGTGCCCTATTCAAGCAGTCCAGTGGTTTCACGAGACACTTCAGATGCGGATTTAGAATTGCCACATTATTCTACCTTTGCTTTCTCCTCTGCTGAATTATCACCTCACTCTATCTCTTCAAGCTCTGGAGAATATGGTTCTGCTTCTGCTGCCAATGAGGTACTCTCTCAGACAACTCAGCCAGTCTATAATGGTGAGATACCTCTTCAACCTTCCTACAGTAGTGAAGTGTTTCCTCTAGTCACCCCTTTATTGTTTGACTCTCAGATGCTCGACACTACCCCTGCTACATCAGATAGTGATGTGACCTTGCATGCTACACCTGTATTTCCCAGTGTTGATGTGTCATTTGAACCCACCCTGTCTTCCTATGATGATGTACCTTTGCTTACATTTTCCTCTGCTTCCTCCAGTAGTAAAGTGTTACACCGTTTGTATACAGTTTCTCAAATGTTTCCACAAAGTGCTACTCCAGCTGTTGCAAGTGATAAGGTGTCCCTGCATGCTTCTTTGACGTTGGCAGAGGGTGATCCATTAATACAGCCAAGCCTTGCTCAATATGCTGATGTGGTGTCACATCAGACCACTCATGCTGCTTCGGAGACACTGATATTTGGTCATAATAGAACTCACATATTTTCTCAAGTTGAACCATCCAGCAGTGATTTAAATATGCATGTACTATCTACAATGTCTGAACTTCCTTATGCTTTGTCTGGTAATGTGGGCTCCCTCCAAAGCTTTACTGTTTCCTATGACTCCGCAGAATTTGTGCATGATTCTGTTGACATATTTCGTCAAGATCCTTTATTTAGCAGCTATAACAATGTACTGGTGCATAAACCTTCTTCTGTAATATCACAAGCTGATACTTTGCTGCAGCCTACGCGCTATCTATCTAGTGACACGGATTGGTCTGAAGCATACTCTGGTAGTGAGTCCCTTTTGCCTGACACAGATACTTTGACAGTACTTAACGTTTCTTCCTCCGATTCTGTTGATGAGATACCATATGAATCATCTGGGTTTAGTGATGTTAATAAGATGCTTCGAAAAGGTGATGTTATATATGGAGATGAGAGAGAACTGAAAATGTCCTCCTCTTTAAGTGAAATGGCTTCCAGTGCTGAAAGTAAAGTGATACACGAACTTTCTACATCTGTTTCTAATAATGTTGTAATTGAGCAGAATATATCTCTGCAAGAAAGCCCACTTCCTGTTTCTAGCACAAAGGGAATCCTTCCAGTCTCTCTTGCTTTTCCCACTGCTAAGATATTTGATCCTGATATTAGTAAACTTACAGAAAAGCACCTTTCTGTTCAGCCTTTGCATGTTACAACTCCAGCCTTTGATGACACTTTGCTTAAACCTATGCTTAGTGCAAGCTCAGATCCAGCTCTCTCTGTCCCTGCTTATAGCAAAATGTTATCCTCGACTCAGCTGTACTTTTATGAGACCTCAGCTACATTAAATAACGAAGCATTACTGCAGTCCTCCTTCCAGTCTTCTGGCGATGGCACTCTGCTTAACACAGCTGCAGTAGTGCCTAGTAATCCAATATTGGCTGAAAGCTCAAGGGTTCAAAAAGATAGTTCTACATTTGACCAAATATTGCATCAAATGGCACCAGGTTCTGCTACAACTGAAAGCAAGCTGCATTCTACATCTGCACCTTCTGTTGCTGATATGATGTCAAACACTTTTAGTAAGCCCACAGCGTCACTTCAAGGTTTGTCTGTTTCTTATGCAAGTGAGGAATATGTTTCATCCAGTTTATTTAACAGTGAAGATGTTCAGAAGGTTATGCCTTCGTTGTACAGTAGCGATGTTTCATTCCAGCTGACCAGTTTAGAAAATACAAATGCCTTTCCCCCCCAGGCAGCGAGTGCTGTAACAACTCCCTTCCTAACGGGTGACACATCATCACATGTAGCTACTCCTACAGACAGCCGTATCTCTTCAAGTGTTTTTGAAAGAAGTGAGGCTGCCAGTGTCTCTTCAAGTTCCACACTTGGTTTTGATCCTGTTCATATGCCTGCAGTTGTTTCTGGTTCTGATGTGTCCGTTCATCACACTCTTCCTTTGCCAAGTATACTTATTTCAGTTACGGCTGTTCCTTCCAAAAGTGAGATCCCTGTAACTTCGAGTAGGTTGCTGGTTCCTTCTAGAGAATCCTCTGGGTTGTCTCCCAGTATCATGTCCAGTACTGATTTGTGGTCTTCTGTAGTTGAGGATGACTACGATGAATATGATGATGGCTTCCCTATAAGTAACTGCATCTCGTGCACTTCCCATAGAGAAGATCAGGATATGGTAGAGTATGAAAATACAAAGGTAAACAATAACAAGGATCAGAGTAACCTAATTATAAGTTCACATTCTGAGAAACCTGAAGAAGAGAAGTTTTCTACTGCTGCATCTGACAGTCAGTTAAACCGTGCCATGGACAGACGTAATTATACATCCATACCAACCTTGACAGCGAGCGTGATACCTGAGAAGCACAATGACCTGAAAATTTTGGAGAACCATGTTCAGACTTCTAGTGTCCAGTTGCAAAATACATCAGAATCTAAGTCTTGGGCTGTTTTGACAAGTGATGAAGAAAGTGGTTCTGGCCAAGGTACCTCAGATAGCCTTAATGATAATGAAACTTCAACAGATTTCAGTTTTCCTGACCATAATGAGAGAGACACTGAAGGGGCAGTTGAAGCAGGTAACTCAGAATTAACTCCTGGATCATCACAGTCATCAGCCTCATCTGTTACTAGTGATCACTCATCAGTATTCAACATCTCTGAGGCAGGTTAGTTATGGATAAGTCTAATGAATACCATGGGAAGCTGTGAGGGGATACTTTTGTACCATAGAGAATGAAAAGGTTTATCTACAGATAATAAAGGGAGAACATAACAGTGCCAATGGGTGTGATTAAGGAAGCATTGGGGAACAGGGGTGCATATTGAGCTGGCTATCTTGTGAATGCTACTTCTGGCTACTTAAAACTGCACCTGAAATATTCTTCAGTAAGACGATTGATGCTCTGCTTTTGGATAGATGCATACTGTCAGCAGAAGCTGAGTAGTGCAAAATCTGAAACCAGAATTATTTCAGTGCTAATTGTTTAATTTTAGTTTTAAAGGTTTGAGAGGAACTTAGGTTCTGTGTTAAGTTCTCTGTGCGAAGACAAGTGCTGCCCTTATGGAAATACCACCAGAGGAAACCGTGCCTCTGCTAGAGGAAACAACCTCTGATACTCTCTTTTGAACTTACAGCAGCACCTTTTTTTGTGTTTTGTAAGAGGTTGAACAAGGAAGAAGATGTTGGTTTGATTCTGATTCATCTGAACTCATAAAAGCATTCATTTTTATTCTGTGTATGCCACTTTCAGATTTCAGTGAATTGCAGAATTTTTGTGCCAGATTTGCATATTCCCAAAGTAGAGCCAGATTCTCCTCTACCTGTTTATATTTAATGCTGTTTTCCTGTTTATTCCTCTTAAAGTCAGCGAGAGTATTAGTGACCCATGATTCCAAGGATAAAGTCAGAAGTCAAAACTGATAACACATTTCCTTTGTATTTAAAAATTCACTGTGGAAAATCTGAAGTATTCAGATACATAATTTTCATTGCTTCTTGTGTTAAAGAATTGAAAATCAAAGAATCAAGTCAAAAACAATCTATGATCTTTGAAAAAAAAAACCAAACAAACAACAAACAAGGTCGAATGGGTATTCTAGAAAATAAATTGAACTACTGTTATGTACTTGCAGCATCTGTAGAGGGCAGTATCATTCAAGTAAACTCATTAAGGAATGGAATTCACAAAGCATGGGAAGGTTTCGGCCCAGTCCTACAAATAAATACACAGTTGAATTACATAAGGTTGTATTCCTCATGAGCAACAGAGTACTAATATGAAAAGGTGGTAAATTGGCACTAGGTATAGTTGGGGCTAGTAGAATGTGAAAAATAGAAGATAAAAATTAGAATAGAAAACATTGAAATTACTAGGAGTCCTAACAAGGTAGGTGTTACAAAACTGAATCAATAAGTGAATTAGTTCACCGGTAAGTAGTTACCGCTTTGTGTAAAATGCATAACATTCCTTCAAAAATAAACAAAAATGACATTACTATTTCAAAACCTATGTTATTGGTATGAATGAGTGTTGCCATAAGATACTAGAGTTTACATAATGGCTGTCATTTGAATTTTTACCAATGGTAATTCAAAAAGGATTATACAGTACTGGAGGAGGAGGAGTACGACAGACTTAGTTTGTCTTCTAGATATTATTAAAAGACACTCTACAGTATCATTTCATGTGCATTACTTCTTTTTCCAACACATGATGCCAAATACTGGCTTTTAATAAACTGAAAATTCAATTTCAGCATGTCTAACATGGTCTCCTGTAAATCAAAGACATATTTGCTTAATTAAATTATAAAGAAATGAAACAAAAACAAAAAAGAATTTCTCACCTGAGAACTTATTTATACATTGCAGTGGATTTTGCAGAAATTGGTAAAATGTGTTCTCGTTGTGACCATTACAGAAAAAAATTGTCATTTAAACTTTTCCCAGTCTTGTAGTTGTTGATGCATAATTATGCTTGTTCTGAACTAGGATTTTCTCCATAAGACCTCTATGACTACCTAAACCTTTAAACTCCTGTTGAAAAACTAAGACAAATTAATAGAAAGAAATATGCGAAGGATCCAAACACATCAGTTATTAGAAATCAAAGAAATCTACTATAGCTGAGACTGCCTTTTCAGCTGCCGGCATTGGAGTGATAGCCAAGTAGGCAAGAAACCCCCTGTTACAGGAAAAGCCTGAACTTCATTCCCCATAGGAGGAATCCTAATAGAATATGGTCATGAAGTTTGAAGGAACCCTGTCATCACACACATAGGATTGGATTTTATGCTGTGAATTAGTCCAGAGTTGGATAAGCAAGTCTGACTGTTTCAAAGGGATCGTATTGTGTTTTCTCATGCGTACACATAGTTTTTCTCTGAAATCAATAGGAAGTACCAGTTTTAACCTACCCAACAGAAACGCGGAGATGTTTCAGACGCAACTTTGTGCCTTCAGTTACTTAGCCCACTGAGCTGCAGGATTTAAAGAGAAGTGATTGATATGGGTGTTAAAGAGTATTTTGAATTAAAACCAAGAAGACATCTGCAAAATCAGAGCCTAGACCTTTTTGCACATAAAGTCCCGAAAGCCTCTAAACTCAAGAAAATGGAAGCAAATAGAGCTGCCTGGAAATCTGTACTGTGTGAAGCCGTTTGTTTTTTGACATCCTATTTAGAGCATGCAATTTGCTGTCTTTTTTTTCCAGATTCAACTCCATTCCTTCCTCCCTTTGTGTAAAATCTTTTCATTCATGTAGAATTGATCTCTTGAAATCCCAATGGAGTGCAGATGTTTTCTATACAGCAAAATTCTGCTCTTCTACAGAAAATTCATTGAATTAGGACTGTTAGCAAAAGCAGAAAACATTCTAGGGGTTTAATTCTAACAAGCATAAAGGTGCTTATTTCTGCATTTTAACTCAAATAATGCTCACAGGAAACTGCACAGATTGAAATAAACCAGTTATTTTATGTCAGGTCACAACTTTAAAATGTTTACTTCTTGAGGTATGACCAAAGCTAAAAATACAGTATTGGTGTTGTCCACTGTTGTGTTTCCTTCCTTAATAAAACTATAAAATATATTGTTTTAATCTTCATACAGATTCCTATGTCTAAATATTTCTGTCATACAGCATTATATGGCTCACAGAAATATGAAACCAAAGCAATATCTAAATAATAATTTGATTGCCTGTAAAGATGGAGGTGGGAAATTTAATTGTGTCTCCAGTATAGTTGAGAGAGTTAATTGGATTCAAAGGAAGCAGGATGTATCTATAAGGCAATTTACAGAGTGGGCAATGGATAAAAATACAGAAAGCTAAACTGCAATACAGCAAGCAAATAAAGGCTATTGCAAGATAATTTTCATATTAACCTATTAGGCAGAGAAGTGATTTGCATTATATGACTGACAGTTTAATATCAACTCCAATGCACATTCCAATATTATGTATTCAGATTTCTTTACTCATTTGGCTTTCAGCTAATAAGACAGATTAAAATAAAAAAAACTTTCTTCTGAATTTTAACAACAGTCTGCTATTCTTACAAAGAGAAGTCTCCACTGCTGGAAGGCTGAGTCACATAAGCTTGAACACTTTGCTTTACCCTCTATCTGCTTATCTTCTGTAAGCTGGTTTGCAAATGTATAAACTTTCTGCGGTACATAGTAAGAAACAGAGGTAAGTGACATTAAGTAGGTTCATTATAAGACACATTCACTTGTGCTGTGCATTTCTCAGAATTTAAACATGGACTGTTTCAATTTTCTCTGACTGCAGAGGCAAGTAATATTAGCCATGAGTCTCGTATTGGTCTAGCTGAGAGTCTGGAATCAGAGAAGAAGACAGTTATACCACTTGTGGTCGTATCAGCCCTGACTTTTATCTGTCTAGTGATTCTTGTGGGTATTCTCATTTACTGGAGGTAAGTTGTTTTTTGGTTGATCTTTTTTTCAGTTCTAAAGAGCTCTGATTTGAAAAATGTGATTGGCATTATTGAGCTGGTTTACAGGAGGGAGACTGGATCTTGTCTCTTACCATGTCTTCATGTTTCTTGGTATCATAAAGATGACAAAATAAGGTGGTTTCTGTCCAACATACTCAACTGCAATTTTTTTTTTTTTTTTTGCAGAGGATTTAACCACTGCAAATAGTTTATTCCCATACTGAGAGACCTTAGTAAACAATAACTTGTGGTTGATTCCTAGAAACCAAGTGACTTAACGGAGCACTGGGAAAAGCAAGAGGGAGAAGAAAAATAAATATCATGGCATGGGGCTATTTACTATCTTTCCAATCCTTTAACCGTTAAAAAAGGTAGCTAACAATTTAGAATGAAAACCTATGGTCCTCAACAGGACTATGTAAATAAGCAATTCATATGGCACTGTAGGAGTGTGCTGTAGCTGACACTGTGTGGAAGACAGAAAGGGGATAGTTTAATGATACTATTGTAGTGAAACTTATTGAAGATCACTTTCTGAGTAGCTCTTAGGATGTTGTGTGATTAAAAAGTCATTCCACTTTGTGATTCTGCCGAACCAAAATTAGCCCCCTAATTGTTCAAAGCTTTAGCAGATAACTACAGATGTGTTTCACGTGCACACATGTGCTCAGGTCTCCTCATGGACATGTTTCTCTGTGACTTGATAAACTGGTAAGCCAGTAAAAAATAGTTTAAGTAAAGAGAATGGACAGTTATAAGAAGTCATAATAACATAATCAGTAAGAGCAAGAAACTATATCCACACTGTGAAATAAAACACACCAGCTAGCATGGCACAGATCTCTTCCACACAGCTGAGGTGACTTCCCTCAAAGAGGATAAAAACAGAGTGGCTGCATTCATGTTGCTTACTGGGGGTGGCCTCTGCCCCGTGCTAACCCCAAACTGTGTGAAGCAGTGTGTGAAACACTGCAAGTTGGCCTGAACTAAAAATGTACCAGGAACCTTGTCAGCCATGTGGCAGTATGTGGCAATGCTTAGGGCTTTGGTGCTCTTCTACTGGTTCTAGTTAAAGTCAGTCTTCCTAGGGACATGCCTGCTTCAGCTCTCAAAACCCTTGCAGAGCCCTAAGACTTTCTCAAGTGTTGCAAGACTGTCTCAAGTGTTTCCCAAGGTTGTGAGGGAGGAAATGCTGTGGTGGGCTGGAAGGGGGAAATAAGTTGCAAAAACTTCTGCCACTTCAGTGATTTCCAGGAACCTGATCCTGCTTCTGCTGTGCTAACAGATAAACTAGCAGCCAGAAACAGAATCTTGCTCTTACAGGAACTGTACAAAGAAGTGGGAAGAGAGGCCCAAACATCTTCTTCCAGATTCCTCCAGAGCTTGTTTCTTCTTCCCTCAGCCCAAAGAATCCTGCTTAATCTAAAATGAAAAAAAAATGGTGGAGAACCATTAACTTTGGTCCTTTCCAAACTACTGACTACTGTAATCTCTAGGCTGTGATGTCAGGGTTGTGCTTACTGACTTTTCTTCTAGTCTCCTGACGCTGGTTTTCTGTTGGCCTATCAGGGTGTGTCTCCATCCCTGAACAGACTAGGCTGAAGAAATTAAATTCAAGCATCCTTTGTTCCAGGCAAGTGTGCTAGTGGGTCAGACAGCCTTTGCCATGATTAAAGACACTTGAGCAATGAACCTTGAGAAAGATTTCTTCTGCTTTTCAAAGTAGTAGTTAATTGCCATAATAATTGCGCAACTCATTTCTTAGTTTATGCTTAGTTGGGTAACTATATCCTCCATGCCAGGATTTCCAGCTAACCACACGCATACTGAGAATCTTTTCCTGTCACTCATGTTATGCAACATGATTGTTCATATTCATCCTCCAAAGGGTTTCATCCCTGATGCTGAGCAGTATTTGAAATCTCTTCTATTTGCCAAAGAAGGCCATGCATTCAAAGACCCAGATTGTACAATGCAGTTCTAGTAATCCTACACGTTACAAGCTTGTTTTTGTCGAATAACATTGTGCTCATTTTGTATTCTTTGAGAATGAACAATTCTGTAAAACAGGTCTTTTGAAATAAAACAAAAATCCAGTTAGCAATAACATCTTCTTGCCTTGAATCTAATCTTTTCTGTATTTCTTGTGTACTGCAAAATAAAATATGGAGCTCTTTTATTGTTAATCTTCAAAATTCTCTTGGCATTATGATAACACCAGTAACTATTTCTTATTTCAGGGGAATGCAACATATAGAGTATGCACTGTAGGTAGGACTTTGTGGCCCTCTTTCAAAGTTGCCTCTTTTTAAAGACTGGAAAAAAATCAGAATATTAACTTCATTGCTATGCAGGTTTTATTAAGCCTGGAAAATATTAGTAGAAAGTCTGTAATATATTTCTAATAGTTAGATTTAGTTTGTTTTGAAATAATTGCTTTTAGATGTTACTCCTTCTTTGTATAATGCGCCTTTTTTTTCCTAATTTGGGCCAATTATTTTCACTTACTAAAGTTCATAAAAACGTTTAGGTTTACGAGAAGTTACTCTATATTCCTCTTACAACAGTAGTCCAAAAAAAGCATTGGTGTATCTTAGCTGGTCTTTTGAGTGACTAGGACTTTGGGTTATTTCCACTATTATCTCCTAATTTGAATATGCAAAAGGTGTGTTATTTGGTTTAAAATCAAATAACTACCAAGAGCAACAAGTTCCAGTCTCTCAAGGTTAAAGAAAGGCAAAATTATTTTGTTTTTCATTTTAATTACTTGTATCAGAAAAATAATTCTGTACCATCTGTTGTTTGGGTTTTGGTTTTGGGGGTTTTTTTAAATGAAATTGTTAATCAGCACTTGAGGAAATTCCTCAATCTCTTCACTATCTCCTTAGGCACAATTTCAATCTTTTTTTGATAGATATTTATTTCTCTGACAGGGACGAAAACTTCTAATGGCAATATTGTCTGAATAATTATCAGTTGGAAAATACACAATTTTTAACTACTCTGGTTTTGTGTATCTTCTGTAATCAAGCAATTTTCAAGCAATGTCATTTTGCTTTCATTTCTTCAGCATGATTAAGATTACAGTGGAATAAACAGGGAGATTCTTTGCCCTGTGTAATGGCTTTGCTGTCTACATAGACTTTTTTTATTAGCTTTAGAGAGAATTTTCTGTCCAAATCTAGAGTCTATCCATTTCTTTCAGTATCTGTCTACTTTCTGAATTCATGCAGCAGAGATGCAGCAGGAATACCTGAATGTACTTGCTCTCTTCTTTTCTTGATGGCTTCATTATTACCATTTTGCTTAATTAATCACGTTTGTGCAGATCAATTTTTATATGTTTATTGTAAGAAGAGCTTGGAGAATAGTAACACGGTAACAGTTACCAGTGGGAGTTGTACCCTTCGAAATTCTTTTTCAACAAACATACGTGAATCGTAGTGAAAGACCAGCTCTAATGACATGAACCACAAACTGCTAATGCACTTCCAGGTCCATTTGCATCTATAGACATACTGAGTGTCAGCTGCCTGTCATGCAGCCTGTTAGACATTTTGTGATAGCAGCACTTCAGAAATTACCAACCTGGTGACAGACAACACCCTGAGTAGTTATCTGAATTTTAATTTTCCTCTACCACCCTGTATCTTTGAAACACACCTGTCAGAGAATGTTAATTTTCTTAGCCGTGATTTGAACTGATGCCTTGAGTCCTATGATAAGTTTATGGGAACAGAGATGAGAACCCTCTCTAAGGATCGTTAAACTTGCACATGCAGAAACACTAAAACCAGATTTAAATATACAAAGGCCATACTCATCAATCCATAAAGGAAAAACTTCTCAACAGTGTATCATCTCATAAATAAAAGTCTTAATAAAATCTGACTATTAAAATTCCAGTTGACAAACACATAAAAATTAATTGCAGCTATTTAAAAACAGAATAATTAGCATCCATTGAGGATCCACTTAAAGATCCTTTGGCTCCATCAGATCTTTAAATTATCTGAACGTTTAAACAAAATCTAGTAAGTGTTTGAGAATACCTACTGGCAGATAATACTGTGAGCTCAGAAGACACTGAAGTTCTCAGAGAAAGAAGTAATCATGCCTCTAAGACCACTCTGCATGAGCAGCAGAAGCACAAACACATCCTCTCACAGATGCCTCTGACTTCCAGAGTTCAGCTCCCTTCCTGAGTCCCTGGGGCAGGAGCACTCCACACACACACAGTCCCATGCACACAGGGTGCCGTGCTCTTTGCCAGCGTCAGCGACAATCCCAGCCAAGCTCTGAGCAGTCCCTGCCTCAGGGCAGAAGTAAGCACACTTTCTCAGCCAGGGTCCAGGGGCCCGAATGCTAGAAAATCTATGTCCCCCCACAGTCTGACACTTGTAGTCCCAAGTAGTTCCCATTGAAGTGTGCATTCAGATCTAGTATCCTGCCAGACCGAAGTGCGAGTGCTGCTGCTGTACACATCCAGACACTGTAATTGATTCAGTGGTTTAGCACTGCCCCCATATATAAAGTGTGTGTTTGAACAAGTGCAGTGGCTAAATTACAAATTACAAATTACAGTTTTAGGTTGGAGATCTAAATGCTGTGATGAAAGGTGTAAATTAAATAATCGGGTTATTGGGTGATGGGACCTTTGTCTGGAAGTTTGAAATAGTCATCACTTTTTTCATTAACAACAAGTGATAATTAGTGAGATGTGAGTATTAACATTAGGTTTAGTCATGAAGGCTTTCAGTGCTGATGCAGAAGCAGATGGAGTGCCTATTTATGAGCCTTATTACAGGTTAAGTCAACTGCTATGAATTTGTCTCCCAAATGTGCTAAGGGTGTAATTTATTTTCAGCCACAATTAACTTGTTAAAGATTAAAAATACATTGGCTCAGTGAGGGATAATGAGTGTATGGCATAATATGAGGACATTTTAAGTACAGCTTTAGATGTGAAAGTCATTATGTTAATTAAATGCTTTGTAGCTCAATCTTTTCTCGAGCGAATAGGTGACAACGTTAGTCCATAAACCTTACATTTGATGGTTGTTCACAAGCAGTAGATGTTTGGGAGAAGGACACTCTTTGGGTTTGGAGCTTTAGCATCAGACTGGTTGGCATGTTTGATTGGTGCAGTTTTACATAAACACAATACAGCATTCGCCGTGCCCAGCAGACAGAGCCAGACTTTCCAAAGTGTTTAATGATTTGAAGACTTTGATACTTGCCTGCATCTCACAGACATTTCACACACAGTTCTGATACTAACGCTTGAGTCTTGTGCCAGCATTGAGACAGCCTCTCTCACCTCAGCAGCCACTAACTCTAATGCTAGAGACTCTCAAATTTAGAAGGGTGTTCCCAGGTACCCTCTGAATGTTTTCTTGGTCTGCATCCAAAATTGCCATTTCTAAGTAGAACCAAGTACATAGTATTGCTCCAAGTATCTCATGCAAAGACAAAGCTTCTCTGTGAACATCACAAATACATTTTTAGAGAACTCTAGCTGGACTTCAGATTTAATTGGCATGTGAATTACCAGAACTATTTTGCATGCCTCAGTTTTCCCTTTTAGGTAGCTGTCTGCTTTTTCTTGTGTTTTAAGAGAATCTGTATTGTACACTGATAGATAATTCCCAACACATTCTGAGAATATGGTCATGTTTCCCAGAGGCTTAATTCAAATAAGCTTACCAAAATCTTTATTATCTACATTAATGGTCCTGGAAAGAATGACAACAGCCACATATTCCCTATCTATTTCTCAAAGTATCTTCAAAATTTATTTCTGTTTATAACAATTATGTGAGGGGTTTTATGACTGCAGTGATACAGGAACAGCACAGAATTTAAAATAACAGTGATTGCACAAAGTAACAAACAATCGTGCAGTAGCTTCAGCCAACAGCTTTGAAGAAGCAGAATCTTGTAAATAAAAAATGAGATTGGTATTTTTATGATGCATATATTTCTTTTTAAATTTAATGATTAGTGAATAATATTTCGGAGAGATTAAGTGACCCAAAGTTAACATTGTTATTAGCATGTCTAATCATATGGAGATTTTTTAATTAAAGAAGCTTTGCAATACTTACAGCAGCAGTTGGTTACTCATTCCTTTGAATAGCTTGGGTTCTTAACAGATGCTATTCCTATTATCTTCACATCTGGGTTACAGCACAGATACAAATAACATTGTGGGTCATAGTTAAGGTTGATTCCATTTGTATTCATGCATCAATGTTTTTGCAACAAAGCTGGCATCTCCTGGAATTAGAAATTCCCCTGTTTCTCCCTGTCAACTTTGGGAAGTCCTCCTTGGTTAAGGTGTCCCTCAGTGTTGCGATTACATTATGAAAAGTTGTTTAGCCCTAGTCACAGTAGTTCCAGAGCCACTGTTTTGGCTGTTACAGAGCATGTTGTCTTTTATTGCATTTCCGTGTCTGCAGTAGCATCTATCAACGAATTACCAGAACTGATCTCCTACACTGCTCCATCTTCAGGCTAGCATCATTGCATGAAAGGGAACAGTAATTATTTGAGCGAGTTTGGATAAGTGAGGAAGACAGTGGCATTTTTTGTGCTTGGAGTTGTGCAGCATCTGCAGTAGCTTCTGGTGCAGAGTTTCTCTTTCAGCTATCACTATGTCTGATGTGTGCTCTGTCTTCTGCCTCTGGTATAGGTAAAAATGCATGAACTATGTATTATCCTGAGGTAATGTAGTATCTTCACGTTGTATGCATAATTTGGTGATGTGCTGGGGGAATATTTCTATTATAGCAGTAGTATTTGACAGTCCATGAAAACTGGTTTTCAAAACCATGATTTTTCTTTCTGACTCAATAATGCCAGAATTCCAAATTATCTCAGATAATGTTTTGGTGGGATTTTGTTGCTTTCTTTTTTCTTTTCTTTTTTTCAATTTTTTTTTATATTTATTCCTCTCTAGGAAATGTTTCCAGACTGCTCATTTTTATTTAGAAGACAATACATCACCTCGAGTGATTTCTGCTCCCCCAGCACCAATCTTCCCAGTCTCAGGTATTTCTGGCAACTGTTCTGTGGATTGGTGTTAGCTGTTGGAAGGTGCTGCTTTATATGTGTCAATATGAATTCTTCATATACTATAATATCTGTAAACCAGAGATTTGTAACCTCTTGTACAAATCTGTGTAAACAGGTACACTTGAGGTTGGCAGACTGGTGTTATTAATAGTCTTTTCTGCAAGTCACACGGAAGAGAAATATCCTCAGCTTACAGGTTGCCTCAAAGATACTCTGTGCCTTGTAGCTGTTTGAAGTGCAGCCTCACTAGAGTGGCTGCTCTTGCAGCCACCTGAGCTACCCTAAATAGCTGTAGAGGACTACACGAGCAACATATTTTCGTGCATTTCTGCCTTTAAGTGGATTTGTCACCTGTGTATAGAACATGTCCTATTCCTTTTACCAGCAGGATGAGGATATGCCTCATCTGTCTGCATTTCACTTGCAATTACAAGATCTTCTTACATTTATATATTTTACTACCATAATTACTGTGGTAAAGTTCTGTGAACCTCTCGTGAAAATAATACAGAAGTTCAGAATATTATTAGCATCTTCTAATTCTGTATCCACCACATTTATTCGGAGAAGCTGTTTCCTTTCTTTCCTCAAAGAGTATCAGAGGAGCACATGCAGCCTCCCAGCTTTTTCAGTCTGTGTAGAATGAAATAGATTCATTTCATTCATCTGTTTAAATCCTAAATAGATTAATTCTGGAGCAGATCCAAACCACATTCTCACCTATGAGACAAGGATATCTTGTTCCACAAGTGATGTTTTTGCAAACTGTGCTATTACACAAGGAGATGGATTTCCATGGAATGACTAAAGGAAGAAAATCAGCCCTTGTGTGAATAACTAGTAAACATATTTAATTAAATAAATCCCAAACATTAGGCTTCCATTGTAACTGAATTGTAGACATCTTCAAATGCATCTTATGTGGATTGCCATTGTTAGGAGATTCTTGACCTTTCCCTAAATAAATGGTTAAAAAGCAGAGCTATGGCTTGATTTCAGAAAACACGATTATATATGAATGTCAAGCAGCAAGCATTATAGGAAATCTCTGCTTTAACTCTCCATCATAAACTATATTGCGCTGCAACTGGATGATTTTCTTACAATTTTTCCTGACCAGCTCACCTCAGGGAGAAAGTGTTTTCCATTGTCGTAATTGCACTTACAGTTATTCTGAGTGCCTAAAATACATGTTTTGAAGCTGGAGGTTTTCCTTCTGAAATATTGGTAAATATTAAAGAGAAAATTTTTTCTAAGTGACTGAAGATACACAAAATATGTTATGGAAAAAACTGTAAGCACTAAGGAAATAGTTTTCTTTTATTTTGCATGCAGCAGATGTCAAATGAACAGATGTGTTTTCTACTGCACAAGTGTTTCAACACTGTAATTTTACAATTGCATCTAATTACAATATAATACTAGAAGACAGCACAGAGCAGGAAGAGTGTTTTGCAACTGCTAAGTTTAATTCTTACGGCGGTGACCAAAAGCACACTCCGCAGATCTCGTTATAGATTAAGTTTTCTTTCCGTAGTGTTTCATTGGCAGAGATAGGAGATCTGCAGTTGTTCACAGAAAATGCCAGGGCACTTCACAGCACAATTCAAAGATGCATTCAAGTAATAATGAATTACAGGGTAGTATTCAGATCCACTATCAAACTCTAAGTAGTTTGAAGTGATACCTGCCATCCAGATATAAAATACATTCCTGGATTCAGAAGTGATTGAACTGGGAGATTTGCATGGGCAAGGAAACAAAACTAAGATCTATTTCTCCATTATTGTACTCATTCTTTGGATCATTTACCTTCCCTTCTGGGTTTGTGTTTGCATATCATTAAGATAAACACTTCATGCCAGGTTTCATCTCCAAAGTGTGAAGATTGTGTTACACATTTGTTCAGCTTCTTTTACGCTTGACTGGATAAATTCACTTTTTGTATTCAGGTCCAGTCATGTAAGTGGAAGACCAGGTGGATCTTAGTACAAATCAACAAATTCTTGGTAACTGAAAGCTAAAATTGTTAGGTGGGCTAACTGCTGAACATCTGTTGATGTGAATAACAGGTCCTTGTTCAATGTTTCTGACATTTTGTTCACATACGAAATGGTGATGGAATTACAGATTGTGAAATAAACATATTTTTAAACTATGAAAGGCTTTAAAAAAAAGCCCAACAAAATTATTCTTCAGAACCAAAACTAAGTGAAATAATGTCTTCCTTTAGCAGACTTTGTTTACACAGCATATTTGCAGTAAAGAGAAGATTGAAAGTCCCAAAGGTTTTTGATGTGATTCCTGATGCATATTCTACACAAGCAGTTTTTTGTGTTCATCTAAAGTGAAATGGACATGTTACATTAATCACATTTATTCCTTGAGAATGTAGATTTTTTTCTTTGTGGGTAGCCAAAACTCTTAAATGTAAATCTTTCATTTAAAACTTGAAGTATGAAGCCTGATGTGAAAATCTGCAGTCAGTACTGCCATGATCAGACATAAGATTATTATCAATAGGTAATCACAGAATCACAGGGAGAGCTGGGGGAAAATTCTGTATGGAAGGTAGTCACTAATGCAGTAGAAGATGAAAATTAATTGCTGTTTCTTTTGGATGCCAATGCAGATATGCAGCTGTCAGTTAATATGAAACTACTGGCATAATGCTGCTTTAATTTAGTAGGTTTGGGACTATGCAGCTCATTTGTGCACTGGATCCAAGTTCCAGTGCAACACTAATCAGCGTGGAGCACCCAGACAACTCTGCCCAATCATTCCTACTTTATCAGTATTATTCAGAGCTCTGCTCTCTCCCTTTGAACATCTTGTAGCAAAGAGCTGATCCTCCCATATCTCCTTGACTTCGCCGGGAATTTTGTGTGTTCTTCTATTTACAGACAAGCTCAGCATCTTGCAGAATCAGCACCTTCATTTGGGGGGGCTTACAGGCAGAGCAAGACCTAGCAAGGCATTTTCTTTATCTTCTTTCCAAATAATGATTTAGACACGTACAAGTGTTAGTTAACTATTTTAGAAATGTTAATGGCATCAAAGAATGTCGTATTTTGGGGGGAGTTGTATATCTGAAGCTCATGCCAAGAATTTTATTTCAGGATGTTTTGTGGATTGCCTACATATAAACTTCATTATATGTCACTGGCTTTTTATTCTACATAAATATATTTTTTGTCTTTTCCCACCCCTAAGATGATGTTGGAGCAATTCCAATAAAGCATTTTCCAAAACATGTTGCAGATTTACATGCAAGTAATGGTTTTTCTGAAGAATTTGAGGTATGGCTCTATGATGTCATCTTTTTCTTAGCACGTACAAATAATGTCAAGTTTAAATGCCTGGAAACAAAAATGGGGGCATTACATTCTGGCTTGGGCACCAGTTTCATGAATGCATGTAAATGTGAGTGCTTTGAGCCCAGTATGGAGTTCATGCATAAAGCCTAGGAAGATTCCTGAAAGCTGACAGGACTGGAATACAAATAGGAATGTTTATTATTGTGATAAAATACTGAATAACTGTGTGAATAAACTATGCAAAGATAGTGTAATGTATATGGTTTATCAGATACAGTGATAGATCTAAAGCTTTTCCAGTACTAATGACAATTGAATTTTGCAGAAGCTACCCACATTTGGTTGTTCCATTTACAGAGAAAATAAAATGGAAGTAATAATGAGTACACGTGGCAAGACTTCTGATTAACAGGGGAGCTAATGTAGTCTTCATATGTGGTAGTGAAAGTTTTACAGTTCCTTTCCTAAAGTGTATGGTTCATAAGAGGTATTTCAAAATGTTGAAACATGTGCTGTAATCATATAATGTTACTATCACCATATGTAACTAATGATCTTCATTGTTTTTCACACTCGTCTGTTGTAATCAATTTAAATTAAACTTAATTCAAATAAGCATTAAAGCCCCAAATACCATAATTAAATCTGTGCCATTAGCAATTTTTGCAAGAGATTTCTAACAAAATCAGTCAGTTGGGATGGAAACAAGTTTTTTAACATCTATATTAATTTAAAATATGATTGTAATATTCTTGTTGCATAAACAATAATGGAAGTAAAAATTCAGAGTTTTGCATCTTTAAGTTTTGCTTTTATTTCCTCAGCCAATGTATTGTGATCTAGTGGACCAAAAATTCCATGTCCTTCACATAACTTTCTTCATCAACATTTCTTCTTCAATTCATTTAACATTTAGAATACCCATTTGACTGTGGGACCAAATTTGTAAATACCTGTGAATATCCAGTACATATTCATATACTACACGTGTGCATATGCACTGATGGGACTGGGCTCCAGCTTGATTAGCTGTGAATAAAATCAGATGTTGAAGGACTGTATGTAAATACAATAGATACAAAGTTCTTTCACCGTTAGTGAGTACGGCAATACAGAAATCAGATTGTTCATTCTAAATTTAATTTTTCCTGCAATTCTGCTTTTCCTAAATTACAGCAGTGATCTAAAGACCAAATATAGTGCATGTCACTGAACTACAGCTGCACCATCTGAAGTATTTCATGCTAGTTTTAAGTATTACCAAAAAAAAAAAATCAATGTCCTCATCATTTCTTGGAGATCCTTTTTGGCTTTATGGCCTGCCCCAGAGTTAGTGTTCAGTTCTTTTCTCTACTGATGGAGAACTTAGAAGACTGGGAAAAACTGAAATATAGTAATTGTTTTTGCAGAATTAGCATACATTTAAAGAGTACAAGGATGGTTCAGATTTTTTTTGGGGGGGGGCGTGGGTAGTAAGGTTTTTTTATATTACTACAAAATAATTCATTTAAAATCTGATTTTTAGACTGGCAACCACTTTTCATATATATATTTAAGTAGATTAAGGTGATTGACATTAAAATGAATTATAAAAAGTGTTGGAAAACATCATTAGTACTTTTAGTGATGGCAATGTATTTGCTATGTAACAGTGTGGACCTTATAAACGCTTGAGTTTCCTGTCAGCTAAAGTAATCAATAAAATGAATTAATTTTGTGAGTCTTACAGACTTTGTGCCTGTCTTCTCAAGCCTGTCTCTCTCTTTATAAAATTGCTGGCTTCATTGTGAAACTGCTGGCAGCCTGAGTGAGGGCTGTAACTCTGTCTTTCCCCAGAGTGCTGTGAGGCTGGCTGAACAGCACACAGTCCTGCTTCAGTGGAGGTTTTGCAGCTGAATGCAAAGAGAGCAAAAGCATTCCCCAGAGAAACTAATGCATTTATAAGGACACATAAAAATTCCAATGAACTGTTAAATATATAGATAATCTGGCTAAAGTCTATGATGCTGCTCATATGTACAAGCTTTCACTGGCCTAAGGGCTGACATTAAAGATAAACATAGGAAAAGAGATGCCATCATTTCAACTGGGAAAATTACCTTGTTTCCTTTAGGAGTTATGTCAAAATATTCAGTTTTGTTGTTATTATGGATATATTGCATGAGCATAACTGTTTTCCATATAGTAATTGTAATTTATATAAACACTTATCCATTTGTTCTGTGCTGTGGAATTTGATTTTTTTTACTTTTTTTGCATTCATTCCCTCATTAGACACTGAAAGAGTTTTATCAGGTAAGGAATTATTTCACTGCATTTTTTTTAGCAATGAAGTAGTTGTAAAATATCATAGATAATTGGGTATAAGGTTGTGGTTCTTTTCATGCTTACTTACTGTATTTAAAGACATTTTATGTATCTTAATAGTTACTAAAGTATGACATACTTTTTTTTCAGGAAATCCAGAGCTGTACTGTAGATCTAGGTATTACATCAGACAGCTCTAATCACCCTGACAACAAGAATAAGAATCGATACATAAACATTGTTGCTTGTAAGTAAAGGCATCACTTGTTGTTTTGGGTAAGATTTAATTATAAACAAGTATAGATTTATGTGTTATTAGCGGGACAAAAAATACTTCTACACTGAAACCCCCAGCTACTGTTCAGCAAAGTGCTCCTTGGAGAGGAGTTAGCATGAGAGTTCACATTTCTTCGAGTTAGTCCTCTGACATTCTGCTGCTTTGGTGAGCATGTGTTAGCAGGATATATTTGTGTCTTCTGCGATGACCCGAAGGGAGTTGGGAGATTTCGTTATAATGCCATTAGAAAGCTAAAGAAGCTTTGATTGTCAAAATGAATCCATCTTTGATTTAGAATAATGGTGATTTATTGTCTCTATGAGCTTCAAAATCCCTGGATATATTTACTGTCACATACAAACATAAATGTTCTGGTTTTATGTTTTATTGTGCCTGGCAACAACGTAATACAGCAGCTTCATTAGCTAGTACACTTGTTTTCCCATTGCATCACTCTCCCAGATTTTTCTTCTCTGAAACACATCTATTCAGTTTTGTTAATCTCTCTTTCAAGCTATTGCCTCTGGGTTTTTGATCATTTGGTGGTTCAGTACCGTTTTTTAACTGTATAGCATTTCAACTTCGTTCTGATTACAGGAGAGCTCTAAATTAAATATATCTTCAGCATTCAGGATCACTAAAGCTTAATAAAAAAAGTGACAGAGTCAGCTGTCTGGCAGAAGACAATGTAAACCAGCAACAAGAACTGCCAATCCCCCTGGCTAAAGATGTCTCTAAAAGGACAAAAACTCAGGGATTTTCCTCTGCCACTGTGTTTGTACCTGATCATACAAAAGGTGCTAGCCCAGAGGCTGTTTTATTAAAGAGCAGTGCAGAGGCAGCTTAGGGCAGCTGAAGTAGCAAGAATTGTCCTCTGTGAGTGACTCAAGCGTAGTTCTTACAATCAGGACAGGCTACAGAACACTTCAGCTCACCCTGATGTAGCCCCTGCTGACTCTTCAGATGACCAGCGTTTTCAAAGTCCCACTGCTCTCCAGTGTCCGCACTTTTAACTTGGAATTAAAGTTCCTCAACACTGGTGCCTGCTGTCATTTTGAGACATCCCACTGTGCAGATTTGGCAGTCATGACCCAGGACTTACAGAAGACCTATACACTTTTACAAGCAGCAGCTAGAGGCCATAGGGGAAATACGTCATATTGGCTAAAATAACCCCAGGTGCTGCTGTTCAGGCCACAAGATTCTGAATCCCTTCAAACTTTGGATTCATTTGTTTATTTTTCTGCAAATTAGAATTTTGAATCTGATTCATACCTAAGGAGAGGATGCTTGCATATGTGATGGTTACTGTATTGGCCTTATGTATTGTAAAAATACATTTCAATATTTTTATAAGAAAGAATATAATTCTTACCAAAAAATGCTTATTTTCTCCCATGTTTTACTGCAGATGATCATACTAGGGTTAAATTAGCACAGCTTGCTGAAAAGGATGGAAAACTGACTGATTACATTAATGCCAACTACGTCGATGTAAGTGCCTTTTTCTATCCACTGGCCTATTGATCTGTCAGCCTTTTCTGTGAAAAAATTATGTATAGAGATAAATAGATTTAATTCAAGAAAACTATCACAATATTACAGACTTTGTTAAAGAAAACTTTCGTGGTCTCAGTTAAGCCTACAGAGTTAAAGCAAAGGTAAAAGGCCAATTCTTTCTTGAATTCATCTTGATACTGTAGCAGCTGCAGCTTAATGAGGGGTATTTTTAAAGAAAAAATGTCCTGTCACATCTGAGTCATTTTAGAAGTATATCTCATCTGAGTAGTTAATTCTCCCATCTGAGGTAATCTCATGAAAGGAAGATGCCATTTGTCTCAGAGCCTCACCAAGGTACCATTACCAGTTTTCATTACATAGTTATTTACATGTGAATGATCCTGATTCATTTTTTAAACCACTTTTGTAACACATGTCTGTGTGTCTCATAATCACTAACAATTCAATGTTCTGCCTGAACACGGGCATTTGAACGTACATATCCTATTTGTTGGAATGATAAACACTGACATAACAGTTGTATTCATATCAATATCATCCGATACCACAGGGTTTCTGCAATTTTGATAGTAAAAAATTTAAAAGTACTTAAAAGCTTTTCAGAGTCTTTAAAAATAAATACATAAAATGTCACATACACCTCCCAACCTCCTTTTGCTCATGGACAGTGATTTGACAAGTGTTATTTCTTATATTTCAATTTAGGGCTACAACAAGCCAAAAGCCTACATTGCAGCTCAAGGGCCACTAAAATCAACAGCAGAAGATTTCTGGAGAATGATATGGGAACATAATGTGGAAGTTATTGTGATGATAACTAATCTCATTGAGAAAGGAAGGGTATGTGTACCTTTGTCTGTTTTTTATTTCTCTGATGTTAGTAGATCTACCTGTGGCAAACTCTTGTTTTTCTTTTAAAAATCTCATTTAGTCATTTATTGAGCAAAAAGCAATAGTTTGTAGTAGTTGCTTGTACCAGGATTGGCTACAGAAGTATAAAGTTGAGGATTTGCAGTATGAAAATAAAGAAAATAGTCAATAAATCTTGAAAATACCATGTTCTAACCACAAAAAAAAGCCTTGTACTGAAAAAAAGAGTTCATATTCTTGTATATAATATGAGTGGACAGACTGTGGACCTTGTGTCACGTTCTGCTACCGATCTGCTTATCTGCTTGCCGTCGTGCTCTTTGTCAGGGTTGCCTTGGACCCTGGAAAGGAGAAGAGCATAGTTCAGGTGAACTTTTCTGGATATTCACTGTCTGCTCCCTGTTAACATCCCATGGTGCTCACAGTTCCTTTCCTGCTATATGACTAGACACATGTTGGTCCAGTGAGACAAAACGAGGTCAAACCCCATCACAGGGTGTGTGTTTCTCTGGTTGTGTGATGAGAATATACATGTACCCTGCAGTCACATGAGGAGACATTGCATCACACTTGCCACACACCAGCAGCAGAGCCTAAAATGAATGTAAATCTTATCATACAACCTATAAAGCATCTCTCAGATGATACAGACACAGCAATTGCAGATGAGGGCTGCACTGGGAGTACCGCTTCATTTGCAACACCATGCTATAAACAAGCACTCTTCTAATACTCTTAGAGAAGGCTATATGACTACCCAGCCAAAAGGCTGGACATATCACAGCTCTCTGCTGTGTATTCTAGCCATGCACAGGCTCACTCTTACCCTCTTACCAGATATAAATATACTCTGCCCATACTATAAACTAATCAGAAGCCACATACAACTCTACTGACTTGGATGTATTCCTGTTTTTCCTATAGATCATGTTATTTTCTTTAGTTTTTGGAGTGTCTATAGAATGGAAAGTTCCACAATATTAGACCCTTTTGACTCTGATAGTATGATTTAAACGTCTTTTTTGAGTATTCCAAATAAAGAGCGTCTTTGCACAGCCATCTATCGACAGCACAAAATAATTGTTATTTGTTCTCCTGCCCAGAAGATCATGTCTGTTGTAAACTGGGTATATTGGCAGTCCTTGTACAGTTTTGTGCTTTACTCTGCTCTTAAATTTGAACATTTCAGCTTACTAGTTTGACATTTTAGGGTTTTTTTTTTTTTTTCTTTACTACTTATAGAGAAATTTTTTAACAGAGAAAATTTCTTTCTAACAGAGAAAATGTGATCAGTACTGGCCTGCCGAAGGTAGTGAAGAATATGGGAACTTCTTGGTAACTCAGAAGAGTGTTCATGTACTTGCCTATTACACTGTGAGGAATTTTACTCTTAGAAACACCAAGATCAAAAAGGTTTGTGGCATCCTGAAAACACAGGTGGGCAAAACAAAGTGTTAAAAGATGCTCAGAATATTTTTGAGGCAGTTGACAACTCTTTTCTGCTGTATATGTAAAGCCGAATCCTATAGGTCTCAGCCAGCCAAGATGCTTGTCAACTTCAGTTAATTTGACCCGACGAACAAACTCAGAAAACTGTAGGACCATCAGGGAAAAAGAAGCAATCACACTGGAGAGCTGATGTGGACTTTGCCTGCCTGCGTAGCAGGATGGTACATTTTCAGAAAGAGAGGAACTTGAAGAAGATGTGGTATGAGTTAAATTATCCACCTCAGCTCTCCATTTTCCTTTTTAAAGACAGGTGAATCCACACTTTGTTTTATTGTAACCAGAACCAGCACGCTCTCAGCTCAGCAGGATGATGTTAGTTACTTTGAGGAGGATTCTGAAAAAAGCAGCCTACACAAGGCTACTTACCTTGTAGATCACTAAAGCTGGGTGAGATGAATCCTACTCTTTCTGTTCACTCAACAGAGGAGCAGAGTGGCAGGAAGAG
The DNA here is from genome assembly GCA_013397755.1 of Cnemophilus loriae. Lineage (NCBI taxonomy): Eukaryota > Metazoa > Chordata > Aves > Passeriformes > Corvidae > Cnemophilus > Cnemophilus loriae. Next base: position 337,252 of record VZTF01007776.1, read on the forward strand.
CTGGTGGCTCTTGAGACCAGCTGTAATTTGTTATCCCTCCAGTGCTCTTAATCTTTCTCTATGGCTTTCTAAGAGACAGTGTCAGGTCATTTTTCCACTCAGTGGGCAAGCTGGTGAGACAGAAGTGCTGGCCCTTCCCCTTCTCTTTGAAGGCTGGAATATTCAGAGCCAGATGGCATGTTTTGAACTAAATAGGAGTAGTACTAGTTCAACAACTATCAGGTATGGAAATAAAGGAAGATGTGGGCTGCTCACATGTGGAATTATTTTTTTGTTGCAGGGTTCCCAGAAAGGGAGGTCTAGTGGACGCATAGTGACTCAGTACCATTATACCCAGTGGCCTGACATGGGTGTTCCAGAATACACATTGCCCGTTCTCACCTTCGTGCGGAAGGCGTCGCATGCGAAGCGTCACGCTGTCGGGCCTGTTGTGGTTCATTGCAGGTGTGGTTTTTAGTGCTGTAAGGTTCACTCCACTTTTGTTTTGCAGAAAAAAAGAATTTTTCAGTGGTGGGTTAAGCAAAATTTCACTCTTGCATTTAATGATTCCTGGTGGAGTAAGATTAATTTCTTAGCTGATATTTTTATCTGATATTTCTCTCCTTCGTAAGGCCAACTAATCAACTGTCTGTGCCACTTCTGTAAATCTGTAAATCTCCATAAACAAGATGATGCTGCTCTGCAATATGTTCTTTTTTAATTTTTTTTAAACTGCTTTTACTTCTGGTTTTTTTTCTTCATTCCTGTACTGCTCTCTTGAATGCTATGAGCTTACCAGACACATGTGCGGGGATAATTGTTTCATTTCTGCAAATACATTGTTAGGATGCTTTTGGTTCGTGCTTTCCTTGGTGCAGGGATACTCTGTAATCCTAAGAGGAGCTCTGTGCGCAAGAGAAGACTCATTCTATTCCTGGCTGAACTACAACTCTGCTGTTTTTAACATTACTCTGGGCTCTAGCAGTCGTTGGCAATGGAGGAGCATTCTGGGGAATGGTTTGAGGTCTGCATGTGCCGCAGTGTGCAGGCAGGTGTTCTGTCAGTGCTCACTAAAACTGGCAGCTCAGGGAAAATTGGTTAAAAAGGGCTTGTAGGGCCTGGAATGACTTCACAATGCCCATGAAGGACCGGGTTATTGTAAAATATATAAGCAGGTTCTGGTTTTCCACTGTAGTACCTCACCTTTGATGGAACATTTGGAAAGAGAACCTCCTCATGAATTCAGTCCTTCTGGAGCTGACTCTGAGAAAGCCAACAGGTAAAGTCGCCTCACAAATGCTGCAAATGAAGATATTTTATTTGTGGGATTATCTAATCTGACTGACTTCTGTTTTTAGCTTGGAAAATGAAAATTCCGTATCTTGTTGTTCTGCTGCTATTTATATCCTGCCTGTTCTTGGGAAATTCAAGATGTCAAGTCTGAGATTGCTGAGATATCAGCAATACATTATGTGTCTATTAAATTGAGTTTTTAAAAAGTGAACAGTGGTAAATTTTGTGGCTTCAGTCAGACCTCTCGCTTGGGTCACAGGTATAACTCACCTCTGTCTGTAGGCAGTTTTGTAGAGTTTTTAGCTAACCTGACCACACATGCTATGGAATTTCAAAGGAATCATCTCATGTTTGAAATGTAACTTTTATTTATATTTACAGGCTATATGGAAGACACGAATGATGAGATTCATGAAAATTGTTTTAGCTATTTTTATTTGGTACTTTTCATGTTTTATCTTTCATAACTACAGATGGTGTCTGGTAACCTTTGTACTTCCTTGTGTCTAACAGAGTATTAACAACCTGGACTTTTAAGTTCCATATCATACTTATTTAGACAGTTGATTACAGCAATCTGAGCTCACGCTACCTATGCTCTGTGCCCCCTCTGTGGCAGAAATGAGATGACTGAATTAGCATGTATGGGCTGAGCTGGGTCTGCCCATAGGGGACTGTGCAGACCCAGCACGATGCTGCTCTCAAGTTACATGTACAGTAAACATAATGTTCCTTCATATCTTAGAGGAGAATTACAACTGACTATTTCCCATATATGACTAGATAACAAAACCTGACCTTTTGACCTTCTACTTCCTACCCAGATATTTTATAAAAGAAAAAGTTTTTCTTTAATCTTATGAAACAGCTGGTTTTATACTACATTAATCAGAGTTCATAACAGGAATGAGTTGATTAACCCTTCCTTCTCCCTTTTATATTTTTAAAAAGGTTTTCAGCAATTGCTTGCCATCTTAGCTTTGTCTAAAGAGCACTAAGCTTTTTTCTTTTACAGATACACTCTCAACAGTTCTGCCATTTCCTGGGGTTTATCTGTGAAATCTCCTATACTGTAGTGTGGCATAATGCAACTTTTGCCTTAAAGTGGGGTTCCAACATAGAAAAATTTGAACACATTAACTGTGCCCAAATGCTGACATATACCACCTTTTCTAGTTACACTTGGCAAAGTATCCTAAGGAATATCAGAAGCCTGAAAATTGCAGACCTGCAGGAAACCCCTTAGTTCTATTTCAGCCAATAGTTTAAAAATTATTTGAGAAAATGATCTTTAGGTCTATTCTTGCACAAAGAAAAAGATTACTATCAGCCTTGAACCTTTAGCAAAGTATATCATATAATAAATTCATTTGCAGAGGGAAATCTTCCCTGTGCAGCAGCTTGTTGAAAAAACTATGTGTATGGAGCACTTCTTTCCATTAGTGTTTTACTTCAGGCTCAAGACTATTTTTTTATTTTCTAGTGCTGGTGTTGGAAGGACAGGCACATACATAGTGTTAGACAGCATGCTGCAGCAAATTCAGCATGAAGGGACAGTCAACGTATTTGGATTCCTAAAACACATACGTACCCAAAGGAACTACTTGGTGCAGACTGAGGTAAGAATAAAATATAAATAGCATGAGATTATTACAAACTATTTCTGTTTGCAGGAGGAGAGATGATGCAATTCTCTTTTTGGCATCACTAGACAGACAGAAACCGGTCACCAGAATGGATTTTCCCTTTGCTTCCCTTGGTTTTATAGAGACATCCTTGTAAGCACGCTTAGAGCAGTGCACTAGAAATTAACTTTCTGTGGGCTCTTGTCTGTTTATTAAAGAGGACTCAGAAGGAAGCCTGTATAAATCATGCTTCCCACAGTAGTGCTTTCTTGGCAGGACTTGTATTTTTGTCACGGAGCTTTCTGAGGAAGCGCTATTGTCAGGCGTTCAGATCTTCACTGAACCTCATCAAACAGTTTATATTAGGCAATAAAATATGGGGGAAAAGCTTTTCCAGACAGAAAATTATATATAGATGCTTTAAAGTAAAGATTATATATAGAATATTGAAAGACCAAGAGAAAACAATAAGGGCACCAGCAGGGCATTTGAAAGTCTATCAGGTTTCAAAAACAGGTGGTTAGATTCCCCAGTGCCTTTCAATAGAAAAAAACTTATTCAACAGCTAGGGCGCTTGTTCCAAAGGATGTGAGAGAGAAAATAGAGGATAGCAGTAGGAACCAGGGGTAAGACTGGCTTGAAAATTTGACTCAAGGCTGTGCTTGCATTTTTAACTCTATTCTGCTAACATGAGATATCACAGGTAGTGAGGATTTGGTATTATATCATACATATATATGTGTATGTATGTATTGCTAGTGTAACAGTCAATTGTGCTTCTGAGTGTGTACTGTCACTGCAGAGGGACAGCCTTCACTCACATTTGAGAAAACCCCTGTGAAAAAATACTGACCATATCAGAAGTGGCAGCTCAACCAGAGGTATCCAGGGGAATCTGAAAATCGTGAGAGCTCAGATGTTTGGTGTTGTTTTCCTAGGAGCAATACATCTTCATTCATGATGCACTGGTCGAAGCGATACTCAGTAAAGAAACAGAAGTCCTGGAGACTCACATTCATGCCTACGTTAATGCTCTCTTGATACCTGGACCAACAGGAAAGACCAGACTGGAGAAACAATTCAAGGTGAGCTCTCTGAGACAGAAGTGTGAAAATCTTTAGGTTTGTACACCTGAATGAGTTAAAAGTAGGCATCTCAACACAACTTTCATCAGCTTTCTCTACCTAAAATTTAACTGCTGAGCCTAAATTCAGATTGAACTTAGCGAATGCATGCAGTCCGTTGGGACAGAATTATCTGCATACTCTTAAACAAGGAATCCACCAAAAAAATCCACAAAAAAGACATCATGAGAAATAGGACAGTAAGTAGATTTTGGAAAATCTAACTACATGCCTTTGCAGGAAAATCTCAAAAGTAAAACAGCAGTCTGGAAAGATACCATTCTGGCAAATACATCAAGAGCTATATTGATCAATCAATGTACTCCCCCCTCAGTGTACAGCACTGGCTAGATGACAGACTTCACCTTCAAAGATATGCTTATTGATCTAGGGTTCGAGAATAATTTCAACTGCTAAGAACAGTGAAGAAAAAATATTCTGGTGACACACTAAGTAGTTTAGACAGATAACTAGATAACTAAAGTTAAGAGAGACAGCAAACCTGCAATATATGCACCCTTCTGTTTAATGCAGCTTATGAAGGAGTGGCTTTCTACAGTTACCTGACTTTTTTTTAACTTCATTGTTTTCAGTTACTGAGCCAGTCTAACACACAGCAGTGTGATTATTCAACTGCACTCAAACAGTGTAACAGAGAAAAGAACCGAACCTCATCTATCATTCCTGGTAAGCTTGTTCAAATCCTCAAGAAGAACTGAAGACATCTGCATTGGTTTGGAGCAATGTTCTGTAAAGTACTTATAGTGAAGAAGTGATTTAAGAATTACACATAGAAAAACAAAATAGGTGGCTGGATAGCCCTTTATCCTGATTGATGGAGCTCAGTGTTATCATTACTGTGAGATGTGAGATAATTGCTATAATATTGTAAGAGTCATTGCAACATACTTATGAATTCGTAACTTTTTTTACAGTGGAAAGATCCAGAGTGGGTATCTCATCACTATCTGGTGAAGGCACAGACTATATCAATGCTTCCTATATCATGGTAAGTTAGTTAATATATTGGTGAAAAACAATGCACAGCTATTTTCAGAGCTGCCAGGTGGCTGACTTAGGGTGGCACAATCCTGATTTTGATAGCTCATTTCTTCCATTACTCACTCTTCCTGAAAGAGTTACTTCCCCTAGGAAGTACTATTACCATTATTACTGATTTTAAGTTTGGTTAAGTGCAATGCATTTTAACAATCTGTAGAAACAGAAATCACATTGTAGTTTTAAAAACTAGTAAAGCTAAAAGCCATCTATAGGAAGATCTGAGATGAACTACATGTGATAACTAATAAGTTGGTTTTCAATGGCTGTATTGTGGTTTGCTTTCCTACCTGCTCATCTGACAGTGCTTTTGCAACTGGCATAGCCTAAGATACCATAGTTCGTCAGCTTTCCATTATCTTTTTGTTCTCTGGGTTTTCTTCGACTCTTTCCCCCTTCAGTAGCTGAGAGGGAGGAGTAAATGCCTCCTGGACATTCAGGAAAGAGATGGGAAATCTCTCTGCAGTGGTATGTGTACATGATCTTTCAGGTGCATTACTGTGTAGGAACTCTCTTTCATGGTAAGAAGTTGATTTGAGATATCTGTAAAAATTGAGAAACTGCTTGGGATTTTTGCAGATCTTTCAAGTATTCTTTTGTTTGGTTCAGGTATTCAGCTCCTCAGGAATTCTGGATAATGTATTTTTATTCTGAGTTGGCTGTTTAAGTCTCCTCTGATGTCTTTTGTCTTTTTTTTATCAAATTTTTTTTAAGTTTTAAAAATTCTTTCAATGTAATTGAATCTATTCTTTTCACATGGAAAATATTTTAATGGAAGTTTTATATTTTTCTAGTATTTGCAGGAAGCCAAAGAAGCAAAGAGTGTGCAATGTATTTTCTAGGTTCTCAGTCTGTCCACTGGAAGCTTCTTGTAAGCGTTAATACTTGGGCAGCAATTCTGAGTCTGTCAATTTTTTTTTTTCAGGGTTATTATCAAAGTAATGAATTCATTATTACCCAGCATCCCTTACTACACACCATCAAGGATTTCTGGAGAATGATATGGGACCATAATGCCCAGTTAATAGTCATGCTTCCTGACAGCCAGAATATGGTGAGTTCTGTGGTTGATTGTTATGGGTTTATGTATTAATTTTATTAGTAATACTATTTTGAAATATGCAGAATATGAGAAAATACCTTGGATTCTGCAAAAAACAGTTAAAAATTAATAATACCAAACTGAGTGTAAAACCCGCCAAGTCATCTAGCAGAAATCCAGAAATCCTGGTCTAGGCAGATTGTGATTGGAATGAAAAAGTATTGAATCAGTCCTGTACAGTTTATAAAAGGAGGAAAACAGCAGAAGTAACCACTATGCAAGGTTAGTTTTCGCTCCACAACTTCTTAGTTGTAATATGGCTTCTTAGCCATTATTAGGTAAGGGCAGAAGTGTGAGGTTGTTTCTTGCACGACAGCAGCTGGTGGGACCTGGGCAGGGCCAGGAGCACCAGTGGCCAAGCAATCCTCACATATAAAAGAAGCCCTTGGGGAGAACTGCCAGCAGGGTGGGCACACAGGGCATGGGGCAGCAGTTCCTGCAGGGGGGTGTGCAGGAAGGGCACTGAAGCCCTGCCAGCCTCACCAGGCAGCGGTGGTACCCACCCTGCAGACAGCCCTGTCCTCTCTGAGCTCTGCATCCACCATAGCTGCAATCCACCCCACCTGAAACACATACAACAGGCAGACAGGACACATGACAAGGAGGATTCCCTATCCATCTGACCATTTTAGTTATTCAAACTATTACAGGATTTTCTTAAAAAAAAACCCGTCTCTCTTCATTTCTGCTGTCAGACAGAAAGGATGCTCCCATGAGAACTTTTTTCTGCACTTTCAGATAATCCCAAGACCACACCTACATTAGAACACACGAGCTAAGTTTATCCTATGGCCATGGGCTATGCACAGCACAGCACAGCCTGAAGGCCAGGCTGGATGTGTGGCACAATGCAGCACTGCAGGTTCATTGCTATGTAGGTCCACAAGGTACATTGGTCTTCTGGTCAGGATCACCATAGAGGTGTTTAAAAACCATCACTTTGCCATTGTTATCCCACTCAAAATTTGATTTGGCAGTTTAAATGTAGATGGCTGGATTGATTATATATGTGACGCATTATTTATTATGTTGGATTTTGTATTTTAAGAGCTCAACATGACTTACTTTTATGAATCCCTTTTTTTTTTTCCTGGAGGCTGAAGATGAATTTGTGTACTGGCCAAACAAAGATGAGCCTATAAACTGTGAGAGTTTCAAAGTCACTATGATTGCTGAAGAACACAAGTGTCTGTCTAATGAGGAGAAGCTCATAATCCAAGACTTCATTTTAGAAGCTACACAGGTAACACTGCCATTAACATATAACTCAGGACTTGATTTGTCAATGCCCAGATTTTGTTACATTTTTGTAAATTTAAATGACTGATTAAAAATCCATGCCCTAGAAATATCCATGGAGGGACTAACATCTGTAAGGTAATATGATGATATGGGGAATAGAGTAGTCCAAGCTCCATAACAGCAGGGTTCTGCATCTGGAGGCTGGAGCTGGAACAAAGTGAAGGAAAAGAATAATGCAAGTCAGTCATTTACAAAATTGATTTATGGGGTTTTTTTCTTTGTTTTTTTAATAATCATTTAGGATGACTATGTACTTGAAGTGAGGCATTTTCAGTGTCCGAAATGGCCAAATCCTGATAGTCCCATTAGTAAAACTTTTGAACTGATCAGCATCATCAAAGAGGAAGCTTCCAGCCGTGATGGACCCATGATTGTACATGATGAGTAAGAACTGCAATTTTCTGTTTGTTTTGATGTTTTTCTGTAGAACCATCCTTTCACTGAGTGAAAGCTGCTGAAACAAGGCACAAAATCTGCACTTAACAGTAGGGGTGATGCTTCTGTTCCAGCTGCATCAACAAGAGAAATATTTTTATTTTATCATACTTCATTTTAGTTTAATCATTTTGATACTCTAGATAGTTATCAGGTAGGTCACTGGAGAGGAAGTCAAAAGACTTCATTGTCTTTTACTGAAAGAATTAACTGTTTAGATGAGGCACTTTACCCTTCTCCAGCTGTTCAATAATGGCAAAAAATAACAAAATGTTGAAACACTGAAGGACCCAAGGCCTTCAGGATTTGGTTAGTAGAGGGTTGTAGAGAAATAACTCTAAGAAGTTGTAGCCAGGTGCCATGAAAATTTTTTTAAGCCAATGCTGGGCAGACCTGCTTCAGATATTGTAAAGATCATATGACAGAAATTCATCTTACCAATTTGCCCAAGAATGTGTATTTTCTCCAGCTGTAAAACCTGATCCAGTTTCTAGAGTTTTGTTTTGTTTTACTTTACAAAGGCATGGAGGGGTGACAGCAGGCACTTTCTGTGCATTAACAACTCTGATGCATCAACTGGAAAACGAGAATTCAGTGGATGTTTATCACGTAGCAAAGATGATAAATCTGATGAGGCCTGGAGTCTTTACAGACATTGTAAGTAATAAGCAAAATGTGTACTTTTTTTCCTATGTATGACATTGTTAGCGTGCTTAGATCTTAGGGCAACATTACTGAACTATTCGCATCTTAGTTTCTGCATAAATTAATCAAAACTGTCTTCCAGAGGTGCTGTAGAAAAAGAAATCTTGCTGGATAGAATTCAGATGACAAAAAAATGAGAAAAAAGCCAACAGACAAACAGTAGTGCTAATCTTGTCCCCAAATTTGCGATTGACTTTAACAAGGATCAGATTCAGCATATATTTCTTTTAAAATACAGCTTTCTCCCCTACCTGTACTGTGTTCCCTAATGCTGTGCTTTACATTGTGTACAGGGGGAGCCATTAGTCAGAAAATAATAAAGCTGCTAAGGAACACAGTAAATTCTGTACATTAACAGACTGACACATCAGCTGTTAATTAATTTTGAGTAACAGTGTCACAAGATAACTATTTCTGCCAACATCCTGAGTATATCCTCTTTTCTTCTCCAGGAACAGTACCAGTTTCTGTACAAAGCTATTCTCAGCCTTGTCAGCACAAGACAAGAAGAAAACCCTTCAGCATCTATGGACAGTAATGGCTCAGCTTTACCTGATGGAAATGCAGCTGAAAGTTTAGAATCCTTAGTTTAATTAAGACATCAAATCAAACATACACATCACTACATCAAACCAATCACACCTGGAGTTTACCATTATTATTTTCAGTTTTATACTTTAGGTGGGGAAAATCTGTCCAGTCAGTATATATATAATCAGATCCCAGCCGTTGCTCAAACCAAGTCATTTCTGTTATATACGACTTTACTGTGGAACTTTTATCATTAACAATGTGTGCCTTTTCTTGAAAGATTTCTTGTAATACATTGTTACATCTGGACTAACTTGATTGACTTTTACAGTGTTTCTAATAATTGAATTGTGGTATGTTTTTTCAGTATTAGTTTTTTTGATTTATCTGGCTTTACTTTTAACTTAAAATTACCATATTTATAGACTTTAGGGAATCCTCAATTACAAACATGTCATGGGTTTAGTATTTGGTTTATTTGCTGTATTTATAACAATTTACCTTTGCTAGAAATGCAACTTTTAATATAGTAGAATGTAAATAAAATACTGTTCTACATACAATTCAACATTTTAAGACTTCAGTTAGACATTTAGAATAGTAATCTGATACTTACTGTAAATACTGCTACTTCTGTAGTGATCCATGGACCAAATTTATATTTATAATTGTAGATTTTTATATTTTACTACAGAGTCAGTTTTCTAGTTCTGTGTAATTGCCTTGTTAAAATGATGTAGTCAGTATGTTTTTATTTTAACAAAGTCTTCTGATATATAATTGTGCATCTTAAGCAATTTACCTTCATGTAGCTGCATGTGATTTTAACTTTTGTGGGAACTAGAAATCATTTGTTTTGAAATGAAAAGTTTTTATGAGAATAACACTGTACTTGGCATTGTTAAATTGTTTTTACCCTGGTATTGCAAAAATAAATATAAATATTCCAATCTGTGCTTAGTAGTCTTCCACGCAGAGTAAACAGTCTTCACTGTCATGCAGCTGAGCTTTTACTCACAAAAACAAGGACTTAAGTCTGATCTGCAGACAGCTGCTCTTCCCATGGAATCCACGAGTTCAGGAGACACTTACAGAAAACTTTCATGTTTTTTAATCTTTGCTCCACTCCTACCCATTCCTATAGTGTCCACTTTAGCTCCTTTTTTAGCATCTCCTCCCACATCTCCCAGTCTGGTTAATGGGCTGTCCCAGGTGTCCCAATTGCCTTAGCTGGCCCCCTCCCAAGACACCTCCGTGTCTCCGCTGGCTTGGCTTCAGATCATTCATTCAGCTGCTGCGCTCTTTGCTGCCTCCTTTGGCAAGGCAACAGCCAAACTTTGGGAAGCAATAAAGCAAGCAGTCTCTGCAAGAACAAAAGCAAAACGTTTCAAGTTGGCCTCAATCATTTTCTGTAACCTTCAGAACTGGCAAGAAAATATACTGATTGTACTGAAGGTTGCACCACCAAGGGGCTGGAGGAGCCCGGAGCAGAGTAAGATATTTGTTTAAAACTAGCATGGGCAGCAAGACCAACTATTTTCTCACTTTATACAGTATATACAGTTGCTGTGTAGAAATATTGAGAGCAGAAATACTGTTCTGGAGTAGAATGCACAGAAAATAATGCACCCTATCTGAGATGAAAACTAAGCATGGGAAAAGATAGGCCTGATGTGGGCTTGGAGATTTTAGTTGACTGATTCCTAGAGCAGGCCTGTGTAAGGGAGCTCATTGTGTCAGCAGATAGATCTAGACCCCCTCAGCAGTGTGGGATTGAGGATAGGTGGAGCTGCAACAAAGCCAAAATAAATTTAGATTTAGAGGAATCTAAACAGCAGAATCTTTAAAGAATCCTCATAGTGTTGATACATGAAATGAGCGTGAAGGTCCTAGATAAGGAGACAGAATGGCACAGAATGTCAAAATAGCTAGCAGTAAGGCAGACTTTTTCATGCTCTTTTCCTCTTTTATTACAAGAAAACTAATCATATAGACAAAACGATACCTCACAGAATCACAGAGATGGTGTAAGGTTGGAAGGGACCACTGGAGGTCATCTAGTCCATCTAACATAGGGAGGTTTTGTAAAACTGTGCTAAAATATGAGCATGCTTGAATTCTGTTTTACCTTTGAACACTTCTCTTTATAACCACAGCAGTGCAGTCCCAGAGGTTATGGAGTGGTTGAATCCACTGGACTCAGGACCCTGGAGGTTTCCCCTTCCCCATCCACCAGAGCTGTGTGCAGGATGATTCTCCTGTCAGCCCAATGTCCCTGTGCAGGTCCAGCCAGGGAACATGCAGTGCACATGTTCCACACAGGGAGACACATGTGCATACATACACACGGGTAGAAATAGGATTCATGACACAGAGAATAGGACTAGGATTTAAGAAGGAGGCAGGACAGAGGGCCGTGGTCAGACACAGGGTGTGAACGGGTAAAGGTACTGGCCAGCAGCCAGCACATACACATGCAAGCAACTTTTCCTCTTTTTCTCTCCTTATTCCTGTGTTTATTACTTCCCTTTTCTCCTTAGTGCCTCTGTTTCTCCAACCTTTTCTATCTCTATGCAGATAAAAAAAGTTCTTGCCTAATTACTTTCATGGGTCTTAGCTTTGTTACCCCATACCCAAGTGTGAAACCTTGGACGCTGCCACTTAGATCATCTCAGCCATAATGGTGTTACCAAATTCCCTGGTATTTCTCACCTCACAAGCTTTTCTTTCCAAAAGGTCTCCACCAGAGCTTGGCCTTCCCTCACATAACTCTTCATGAACTGCCTGTGTAGCACTACCAGACTTCACGGCACACTTCCTAACTCCTGTTAGCTGCTCACTCTTGCTCTCTCTAGCAAGTTTCTCAGGATCTGTGCAGGTAGCTCAGCCTTGGGCCAGGGGTGCCATCCACATGCCTGCAGATACAGGTATTCATCTCTTTAGCCATAATTAGTTCATTAAATAATTCAGAGGGAACCTACTTTTCTGGGCCAAAACATCTTTATTCAAGTTTTACACCCTTTTTTTTTTTTTTATCCTGTGGTCCTTGCCATGGTTGCATATTTGGTAATTCTGAAGTTCAGGAAGAACAGGACTGAGATAGGACTCTTAAGTGCAAGCACACATGCAGTGTATCCCTAGCGGAGATAAATGCTTTTGACAAATAGGATCCAGAACTATTTTCTTATTAAATTTGTGGAGTTTGGGGGTTGACAGGAGTTAAAAATGTACATAACAGGTGCATTGCCCCACATGATGCACATTTTTGTAATAATTACACATACACGTTTTTCACAGTGTTCAGGCGCAAATTTGCTGCATACAAAGATGTGTAATAGTTGTGCTTTGAGAAAGGGATTATATTCTTTTTCAGGTGGCCTGAGGGTTCCTTACTACTTCCTCTAAAGCACTTAGATTTGCTGACACATTCCATTTGCACATCTAGGCTAACAAGGACAGCAATATTTTGTACTTCCCCCTTCTTATTCAAAAATTATAGAAACAATTTTTGATTTCTTAATCTCTAGGGGTGTATGTACCAGAAAGGTTAGTTGTGATTTTATGTCCAATTGCAAACCATATTCCATAACCTTATTAGCAGATACTATACTTCTGCACTTCACCACATTAACATCTCATGTGCTGCTTTTTCAGCCTTTTCTTCTGGAAAACTGGCTTGTTGCCTCACATATGAAATAAAAAGCATTATCTTTTATTAAACATTATCTTCTGCTAATGTATTTACAGTTTCATATGGTTGTATATACAAAGTAATTTTTAGGCCAATTAATTCTATTATGTTTTTCCAAGCATCTATGGACCAAAAGCAAAAAACGAATCCTCCTTTCTAAAATCCCATCTTGATATAACTGTTCCTTTCAACCTAAATGTTTTGCAGACATTTTTAAATTGTAATCCAAGGAATCAGCTGTCATTCAAGGTTTCTTCCAGAGATGTTTGTAATCACATTCATCATCTTAGCATGCTGACAAGTTATTTAAAACATAAGTGCTTAAGATAATCTCTTTACTCACACATATTGGTTCTGATCTAGGAAAAAAATAAGAATCATAAAAAAAATCTTCTATAATCTTCAACTGTGATGGATTACAGATTTTAATAAATGCGTGTCAGTTCCTCTCTCAGACAAAGGCCATATTCTAATTAATTTTTTTCTTATAATCCAAGCTACAGACTCAAAAGACATATAGCCTGCCTTTTCAAACTGGGTCAAGTGTGTAGAAGATGTTATGTATCTCTGGCAAGAAGTAAGATATTAATAAATAACCTCAGGTTAAGCTTTTTTCTTTACAAAGCTGTAAGTCGTGTGACAAGGAAAACTTGATTAGTGATCTTCCTCCTAAGAAATCATAAAAGAGTTGAGAGTTTAAAAAGAAAAAACAAGAAAACAAGTAATTTACTATCTCCAACTTTTTAGTGATTGTGATGTGGAGATTTAATACCTATGGAAAAGCTTTACAAGAATCAGCAGTAAGTGATGAACAGAAGACATAAAAACTCATCGCTATCAGTGCAACAACAAATCAGCTAAAGACCTTAGTATGGACTTCAAAAATCAGTTGACAAAACTTGTTAGCAAGGTTTTATCGCAGCGCTTTACCTGGCTTTACAGTTCTTTGCTATGTCCTAGGATAATGTGTGTAATTTCAGACAGGTTGAAATTCTCTGTGGTAAATGCTTGCTTCAAGATGAGTTTAGCAAAGTTACACTCATTTCTCTCTCACTCTGAAGCGTAAACAAAGCAGAGCTGGGGAGGAGAGGAGCAATATTGTCTTGTTGTGGTTAAAAACAGAAACATCGGCCCCACTGCTACCTTAGGTTTGAGGTATTGTAGGTTACAGTCTTAGTTTTCACTCCTTCTCTGCAGCAAGGCCCTTGTCTGACCATCCACTTCTCACAGGTTTGTGCTTTGATGGATTAGGGTTTCAAAGGGACAAGAAGGAAGAGAAGTCTCTCTCACGATATTTGGCCACATTATGTCCGACTCCCCTCCATTTCCAAATTGCATTCTTTCCTTTCAAAGCCAAAACAAGTGAGGGGAAAAAAAACTCCTTCTTATGGAATGGAATTCTAATGGCTTATGGAATTAATTTCTTTGTTTCAGGAAAGTCACTGTACACAGTAGTTTAGTAGGAATATATTTGAGATGATCTGATTTGCCTTGCTAAATTCTGCTAGACAGTCATAGCTAAATTTGTTTTTTTCTCCCCCTCCTCTTCTTAGTTTTCCAGCCTAATCACAACCACTAGAGCCCATTTTTTTCCCTCCCATAAACAGTTGTTTTGCAATGAGATTATACCCTTTTCTGGCAGTGTCACTTTTGTACTCCAGTCGCTCTTAGGGATATAATTCTCACCTCTAGAAATATCTGAGGCTGAGAGCCTGCAAAACACAGAGGCAAAGAATCCAGTTCGAGTGTAATGGGGCTCAAGCACCTCCATCTCAGAAAGAAACTGTGATCTTACATGTCATGAAGATTTGGCAATAGCATAAATTCCAAAATGAAAAAATGAGAGACACACAGTGAAACAGTCTGTTCCTTGAAGCCTGATGTGAACAAAGAGTTTAAGAGCCTTTCAGCACAGGCAGTGATAGCAGAAGCCATGTATTCAGCTGAGCGACGTCCTCAAGCTGAGACAGGCTGTGAGACACCAAACTTCCACGCCTTTTTGGGGCACAGGGCGATAGCATGCATCTACTGTTCTGTAACTTACCACTTCAGTAGTTGTCCTCGTGCCCAAGAACAAAATGTGCTAAAATAAATTAATCTCTTAAGATTATAGCTGAAAATTATCTAGTTACAGATATATCTATAAGTATATAAATATATAGATAGGCATGTTTAAACAATCCTTGAAGAGTCTTCTCCCATGAGTCTAGCAAGAAGGATGCAAAGGTATTTCATGCACATAGAAAAGTCCATGTGTAGGCATCCTTTCAATATAACCATTTATGTGAAAAACCAAATCCCATTCAGGTACATCTTATTATTAGACTGTAAAGATGACATGACAACAAAACAGGATTTCAGATTTATTTTTCAAGCAATCTTTTGTATAAGATACAATTATCTTTCCAGTAATATGCAAAGAGAACTGAGAAGTATAATCTTCATACAAAAAGATGAGCAATAAATTCATTTAAGTCTAAACATAGAAAATAAAATGCAGCATTGCACTGGGAAATAAAAATATATTCCGATATAAAATGTTTCAAAAATAGTAGCAGTGTTTCTTGAAGAAAACACTGCAGTGCTCATTCTTTAGTGCTCCAAAAATATTAGATACTTTTTAAAAATTCTGATTTTCATCCCATACTGCATTTCCAAGACAGAAAAGCAAGTACGGTGCATGCATATACACAGAGGCACAACTCCGTGGTTGTGTATTTGTGGGCTAAGGGGGGGGAACAGAGAATTCTCAAGTCCTGGTCTCATCAACACTTTACTGGAAGGGTCCAGCAGATACAAGTGTAACTTTAACCCTTAGTTGTAGGCCATTAATCTACCTGGAGAAGGAGGAGGCAGCAGAGAGCAGAACATTCATTGCACGCTCCATCCTTAGCCCAGCTGCATGTACCCGCCAGACAACAGACCAACAGCCTGTAAGGTCAGTGGGAAGCAAAACAACTTTGTGGAGACAGGATTTTGTGTGATATATGCATGGCACTGTAACAGAATCCAAATTTGACATTACATTAAAAAAGCACCAGTTCAGTATAAAAAGTCTTTCACAGTAACACTCTGCCCTTCATTCTCCTTTTGGCTCCTTTCACCTAACTCTGTTGCAGTTGCTACTTTATTGCATCTGCACGAAGAAAATCCAAATCATGAGTAGCAAAATCTGGAGATCAAAACTTGAATTATTGTTATGGCTGCTTTTCCTACCATGCAAAACAACACGTGGAAATCCAGCCTCTCAGAACTGTGATTACAGCACTGGTTCTCAGGAAGGAAAAGGCTGTGCGTTTATCAGCAAAGTGCGTTTGTGAGCAAAGCTGAAAGCAGACAGCTTCCTGCATCCGTATTCAGCTTTAGGAAAGGGAAGCTCTAGGCAGCTGCACCAGTGCAAATACAACCTGCTCACAGCATTACACCTCACAGACCTAACTGGTGAAGTCTAAGCATGGCTTAGACTTGCAAGGTGGTGTAGAAATCCCTAAACAAAAGCCAGAGAAGCAGCCCTGAAATGAAAGGAGGCAGTTGGTGCCATGTTACAGAGAAGCTGCACTTGGGCTAAAGTTCAGTTCTGGACTGATGTGGCTAAACTGCAGCTAGAGCAGGGCTGACACATCTGTCAGCACAGCACTCAGCAGCAAATGAGCTGGTCCGCTGGCAAACTCCATCAGTCTAAAGTGACACTGTACTGAGTAGTAGGCATAGGTTCCCAAGTGAACGCTTCAAAACCTTGATAGCAGGACAGAAGCTAGCTCAAAAAGTGGCAATTTAAACCTCTAAACCTCAAAGCTGCATATACTACACAAAATATTCCCTTTGTAACAGTACTCAACCCGGATGAGGCACGCGGTGTAAGTGGGAAGAGTAAACATCATTTGGAGCGTCTTCTAAGCACATTAACTGTGTTGTATTTCAGACTGCCTTTCCTAGCTGCAGAGCTAAATGTTAATGTGCACTCTCCACAGCACAAGGCAACAGGTAACAGCAGGTATTTCAATATGTTGCAACTAGCTTCCACTCTGTAACAAGAAAGGGTACGGGGGGGGGAAGCTTGCTTTAAACTTCCTCCCTCCTCCAATCAATTTAAATTTACATTCATTATAAAGTGATTAAAAAATATTAAGATCTAGGTTTCAAATATTTACGAACTGAACATTTTCAAGATTTAACAGGATCTTATTTGCTAGTAGTGTAGAATTTCTAAACTATTTTTTGCATATTGTTATCGTGAAAACATTAATGAATACTGCTAAAGCGAAAGAGACAACCAGACTTAAAATTTAAGAATCACTTTCATCTCGATTTTTCTGAAAAATTATTTTTACCACATGAACAATCAAACTTCATCAGTGGAGTTCATTACCCAGACTTTTCCACCACAAAATAATCCACTAATAGATTTTTCTTTCAGCTTCAATTTGTTGCAATAATAACCCTTTAAATTTAGAAGAGAAACTCCAATAACAAAAAAAAAAACCCTTCTGAGATATTTTAGAAAAGATAGAAGGAAAGATGTGATTGATCCTGAAACATGTACATGAAAGCTTAACAATTTTAAGAGGAAAATATCACAATTTGTGAGTATCTACAGTTTCTACATCAAAGCCAGGTGGCAGGTTTTATGGAAGGCAACATTTGTGTATGCAACGGCAGGTGCTGCCTTTAGCTGGTCCAAACTGAGATTTTAAAAGGTGAGGTGGGGGAACCAAAAAAAGCCAAAACCTGATTAAATCCACCGCTTTAAGTTACTGTTTGATAACGCTGTGAGTACTGTACATAATGCCTTCTGCCCGAACACGTTCAAGTATTGGCCCGTAAACATTCTTTGTCAGAGGTATGACCATGCCTTTGGCAGTTATCTCACCTGAAATAAAGGCATTACAAAAAAACAGTGTTAGTGCTCTACCAGGTTTATTTGGAAAGGCTTTGGTAGCTGCACACTGGGGTTTCTGTGGGCAAGGTGGGGATTACTGTGCTGGACATGGCCAGACCAAGGTGCAGGGAACTGCTGAGTCCTTCAGCCAAGGGTAGGGCACCTCAGGGAATATTTATTTAAGAAAGGGCAAGACATTCAACAGCAGTGAGGAAAGAAGTGAGAGAAACAGCCCTGCAACACCAGTGTCAGAGAAGGAGAGGGTGGAGACGCTTCAGGCACTGGAGCAGAGATTTCCCTGCAGCCCATGGTGAGATCCAGCAGGAGGAGAGGAAAAGCATGAGGAAGGAGCAGCAGAGAGAAGCTGTTATGGACTGATCACAGGCCCCTGTTGCCCAGACCCCTGAGCTGCTCAGGAGAGAGGGAAGAGGCTGAGAAGTGAACAGAGAGTGAATTTGAGCCTGGGAAAGGGGAGCAGGGAGAAAGATGTTGGTTTAATTTATCTCTTTTTTGGCATTATCCAAACCCCTTTTAATGGAAATAAAGTAAATTATTTTTTCCCCCAAACTGAGCCTGTTTTGGCTATCACAGTAACTGGTAAGTGTTCTCACTATCTTTATCTCAAATTAGCAGCTTTTACATCTTGTTGTCTTCCCTTGTTGAGGAAAAGTGAAAGAATAACTGAGTGGACATCTGGCAACCAGCCAAGGAGAACCCAGCACAAATGCAAAGATCACTACGCAAATTATATGAATTTTCATTGTTTAAAACTTTTGCATATATTTACATTCAGATTTAACAATCTTGGCATTGTATTCTCACACAGCATCAGTACTGTATCAAAGAACATGGAAAACAAGTTTGAAATACACGGTGGCATACACAGCTTGAACTTAATTTATAGAGCTGTGAAACTGCAGTTTAGTGAAAAGTATCTAAACTTCAAAAGTTTGAATTACTGGGTTTTTTTAAAAAATATCAACCAAAAAAACCCCAAAGTTTTGCTCATTTCAGTAAGCCAGGAGAAGGAAGTTCTAAAGATTAAGAGCAAGGAAGGGGAAATCACACTATTTCTTTAAACACGGTGGTGACTAGGAGGAGTTTGACTGTTTATATAATAACAATATGATCAGGTAATATGCCCCAAGCCTCAAATTTCATCAATCCAGAAAGTAGCAGTGGAAGTCATTAGTTTATTCAGCACAGGTATATGTTAGCCTGTTTCCCTGTGGCATAATCAGTTATAATTAATCGTGCTAAAGGTTTCCACTACACTAGTGTAACATTTAATATTAAGTGACTTCAAAATCTTTGTGGATTAAGCAGCAAATTAGGAGTTGTCACTGAACATCTGAAAATCCAAACATGCAGATTAAAAATTCCTGCAAAGAAGACAGGAAGACTCTGACAAATTAAAAAAAAATATACATAAATACACTTAAGAAACACTATTTATTTACTATCTACAGGCAGGAAGATACAGAGGATTGAAATACTGTTACTGAAGTTGGAATAGCCACTTACCATCTAGAACCATTTTAGCAGCAATGGCCGCAGGGTATCCTACTGTTTTAGCCATTGCCGAATATCCTTTGTTATCCCCATAGACAACCAAATCAATACATTTGTCTTCCAAATGACCAGAAGGGTGCCTGAGACCTATTTCACTTCTCATAACAATCATATCTCTCTCTCCAGCGCCTAAGAGAAAAGCACATAAACTATTCATTACTTGTATTTCAGTCACATCAAGACGAGGTTCCTGAGGAGCCAGGCACTACACATACACAGCATGTATATCAGGGAAGTGACTGAAGGCAGGGACTATTAAGGAGGACAGAATACTAAGATCAAAATAAAATTGTAACAGAGAAAGAAAAGGATACATTGGGGAAGTAGGGAACATCACAATACATTAAAAAAATCTATTGCGAAGGTTTATTAATGAAGGTGATCAAACTAATCCAATTAAGGCTTATAAAAGATATTGCCTTGTTCCATTCAAACCCATGAAAAAGAACTTCTCACATACCAAAGGGCAGCTTCATCTCCATGTGCTTTGCAAGGGCCCCTACAATGGAATCTGCTGCTGGAACCGGTTCATCTCCCAATAAACCTAACCTGGCAGAAGAAATGAGAAAGTCTTACCTCACTGCCTATCAACAGTTTCATCTCAGTTTTTTAATTTCCAATTGTTCAGCATACCAGTTTAACAGTCTCAACATGGACCAAAATGGCTAGAATTGCAAACATTTCTTTTTTTTAAAACTTTCAAAATCATTGGAACATTTTACCATTCCACTGCTTCCAGCTGCCTTTTGTCCTTCTCCAGTTTGCTAAATACAGCTTCTTTAAGAACATGGTGCTCAGCAGGTGACTTAATTCCAACCAGTTTGCACATGAGCTCTTTCTGTGTTAAAACAAAAAGGGTTCATGAGGGCCTGACATCTGTTCCCACTCCATCTCAATCGAAGTTTCGAGAACCAACTGGTCCACTAAGGTCAGTTAAAATTCAGGATTTCTGAGAAGACAGCTTATGTGTACTGGAAAAGTGAGAAAGTTTGAGAATTTTAATCACAGCAGGTGAAAATAGGGCTCATCTTTTCCTAAAAGACTTTGTACCCCACCCCTCAGCTGCTTCCCCCTACATTTTAGTCTTATCCCTTCGTCTGGCAGCAAAGAAAGAACATAAAAACCTGCATAAACAAGGAACACTAGGGGAATGTTAGGATGAGAGAGAAGCCACCTGGAGACTGAGAGAGTCAAAAACTTGGAGATAGGATATCTTTCAGCTGGTCTAGAAATGGAGAATATCCCTTTCAAAAGGGAGGAAACAGGCCAATACAATGAACATGGCTCTGGCAATCCTGGGAGTATTACCAAAGAGCTTTCTATGATATTTGTGCATATCTGAAGGCCATTTTGTGCCACCTAGATGCTAATTATTGTTTGCTTCATTCACAGCAATGAAGATGGATAATAAAGAGATAAATAGGGATAAAGAGATAATAAGGTGGATAATAAAGAGAACTATGAACAAGATATGAAACAAGCAAGAACTGCAGAGTCTAGAACCTCGGGTTAGCCCAACTCTTCTACTTCCCTGGCAGAGTAGATAAAGGGGAAGTACCAAGATATAAAAACATCGCTAAAAAAATATTTGCAGTGAGAATAATGAGTTTACAGCTATTTTTACAGATTACATAACACTTTATACTTATTCATTGAGGCTAGAAGAACTGGAAATTCCAGCCATCTTTATAAAGAAAACATGAAAATATCAACCGTAAAATTGAAAGTAGACAAAAATAATCTCAAAATAAAAACAAAGTAATTCCCATATGGCAGCCCAGAAACTCCTGGTTTTTGCTCATCTTCCCAATATTATATGTTAGTCAGAGACAAGCAAGACTGTGCCTTCTTCACCTTCTGCTTTCTTGGTTCTGAGAACACTCAAGACATTCTTCAGCTCTCTTTACCCCATACTGAAATATGAAATTCCCTGTTTGTCCACAGAGACAACAAAAATGTTGATTGTCAAATGTAACAGCGGCACATCAGAGTCATATCTTGGATGAGATAAAGATGAAGTGAGGCACCCAAAGTGAAGACAGAAAAGCAGCATAATAGAAGACCAAAAAAAAACGCTTGTACAGAATTTTAATAGAAAAAAATATTTTAATATACTCTTTTGTGCACAATCTCTTGCTTCTTGATGCCCTGAAAAAATACTTTTACACTGAAGATCATGAGCCAGTAACAATTTGGACACTACAAACTCAGAGCACTGAGGAGTAGACTGTGACTAACAAAAAATGTAAGACAATTCATAAAAATACGTCCATGGCTTTGTCTAGCTGAGTCCTGAAAGCCTCCTATGTCAGACACTCCAGAATCTATCAGGGAACCTGTTCCAGCACCTTATTACATTTCTGCTGAAGAAAGTCTTCCTAATTTCCAGGAAAAATATTCAAAGATCAGGATGCAATACAAGACTCCCATTGCTAAGTACACCAAAGTCTAGCAATAAGAAAACAATCAATAAAACAGAGGAAAGAAGGCAGGGTAATCAGAGTAACTCACCCAGGTTAGAGATGGCGTAGTTGAGCTTAGCAAAGGATAAGGATCTGGGTTAATTAATCCTAGTTTTACAAAGCCTCCCATAGTTCTGGAGTAACCCTGAAATAAAAGAATAACACCACTAAATATAATAATTGCTTGAAACAGAGGTATTTCTCCTTGGTTTGAATGTAGTGATAGACACAACCATGGCAGTGTTAAGTACTCTTCTCTTGGGAAGGCAGCCACAATAACCTGATGCCAGTGAGGTTACTGCCACAGAGCAGGGTCTTCCCCAGCCCCTCTCCACCCCTTCCCTACTTTTCAGTATCATTTTTAATGGCTTATTCTGTCATCAATATTTCCATGGCAAGTACCATTGGTTCCTGAGATCAAAGAGCTCAGCTGGCCAGCACTAGTCAAAACCCCAGCCCATCACTACGGGGTTGTATCCGTCAGCTGGCCCATAAACAAACTACCCAATACACAGAGCACAATTCAGAACTCTGCTCACCCAGTTTCACACCTCTGGGATTGTGTGGACATCACATAGGCTGATTTTAAAGATAAGGATCCTGTGCGTTTGTTTCTCATCTTCAGGCATATCAGACAAAGCAGTAGAATGGTATTTAAAAGGAACTGCAAAGGTTGCATTAGGCCGCACAACAAAAGAAGTCTCAACTGATTTCTGCTTACTTTTTTGTTTGTATCCCATTAACATTCCCACAAAGCTGCTGGATACGTGAAAGCACTTACATGCAAGTGACTAGAAACACCAAAAAAGCAGAATGGAGGAAATAAAGCACCCCAAAAGAAGACTAATTAAATTAGGAGCCACTTGCACAAGCACTAGGTTATCAGCTCAGACAGCTTTGCAGTGAGATCCTTCTGTGTGATACCTCTTTTTAAACTGACTCCATTAGCTACCTAAACTTAACAGGCACTTTTAGGAGATGGTTGCCTCCTCAGTGAACAGACTAGTTTCTGCTCTGCAGCACAGCAGCACATGCAAAGGGCCAACCCTAACTTCTGCCCTGTCAGTACCATGCAGGTAGAGTTATGGCAAACCTTTCCACACAACCCTACCAACATCACTCCAGCCCAAAGTGCTGGCCCTGCTGCGGGGGTTAAGAAAACAGCACTAACCACAGAAACAGCATTCTTGCAGCACACTGACAACCACTCAGCATGTCACCCTCACATTTCTGCAGTTCCTTGTGCTAACACGTACAAAAGAAGAAAGTTTTACCAGGCACCAAATGGAAGAATAGATATTGTCATGTTAAGGTTTCATGATGAGATAGATGCCTCTCAAATATTTTTACCTTCTGAAAAAGAGATTGCATCTAGACTGACAAAAAGAGAGCTATTGCAATTTATAGCTCTTTTTGCCCCATACTGGCCTTCCATCTTCTTCCATGCCTTCATCTAAGCAAGCCTTCCTCCCTCCCAGCAATACAGAAAAAATCCTGTTGCACTACAACAGAGGAATCAAGACAAAAAGGACATACACCTTCCTCAGGCTATGGACAAATAACAGTAACTTAAATCTTGGCACAAACCTTAAGAGATGTAATACAACATCCATAAAAGCTTTTTCAAACCTTCAATATGATTATAGGTTTATTCTTTCTTAATGTATATTGACTGAAAAAATTTAAAAAAAGAAAATCTGAAATAAGAAAATACTTTGTTTTGATTCTGCTTTGTACATCTAACAAATGAAAGGAAAAGACTCAGTCAGTTAGAAGGAAAGCACATTTATCTCTTAACATTTTACCTAGATGACCAAAATTATAAAGCTTCTCAAATTTAAGATTTCTAGTTACTTAATGAAAAACTTCCTCAGACTGATGGAAAATCATAATTTTCTGTAAGATTTTTACATTATGTTTTTCATGGGAATATAAGAAAACTGAATTATTTAATTTTTTTAAATCTTCTATTGATCTGACACCAGATGCAGAGCCAGAATAAAAAGAGGAAACACAGACTATGCAAGACAACTGACCAACTGTCTAAAACAAATAAAACTATTTTTCTGTTTTGCAACAAATACCTGTTAACTACAGCAAGTAAAGCTACACTAAAAAATTAGATAAGTACTTTCAGTTATCTCTCAACTGGGATAATGGGGAGCTCATAAATAGCAAATGCAGACCTATAAAAGGCTGAGTTTTAAATACACAGTTTTCTTGAAATTACAACATTCATCTCTTGAGGAAAACAATATTTACTAATAATAACACCAGCAACTTACTTTGTATCTTAAGGTGCCTCTCAGTAAAGTGTGAGCTGTCTGAATACCATATGGCTCGGCATATTTTGTACTGTCCCTGTTAGGAAAACCTTCAAGGTTTAATCCTGGGAAAAAATCCATTGGAGTAACAGAATCCAGTAACGCTCCTCCAGGTGGAATATTGATAATCTAAAGTTTGTGAAAGAACAGCAAATATTATTATACTTTGTTGCTTTTTAAATAATGATCCAATGTACAATCTCTGAATTTCTCCTTTCTTACTTCCATAAGAACAGTAGAGCACCAAAATGTAATGATAAAACATAAAAGATTACATTTCAAAAGATTTCTAAATTCTGCAGATCAAAGAGTTTTAGGTAATTAGCTAAACTTTACAGTGGTTATACAAGGCAGTCTCTTTGACAATTGCAGTAACTACTCTGAGCAAGTGACTGTGGAAATAGATAGTCCTGGAAAGCAGAAATGCGATGATGGCTTGCAATAGCTTTGCACAAATCAATTACAACGTTTCCATAAAACAGAAGCAGTGACATTTGTGAGGTTAAGTCTAATGACTCCTGCACAAACAGCAAAACAGAGCTCGTGTAAAATACACCAAAAAGCATTTCACAAAACCCCCTCAGTGGGTTATTGGTATTACACATTGCACCAAAAAAAAAAGGAATCAAGAGTTCTGCTATGTATTGTGCAAGTAAAAAATGAAGCTGTTTGATTTACAAATGCCACTAGATAGAGAAGCACTCTCACCTTTGTTTCATAGGGCCAAAGACAGGGCAATTAAGTGGCAAAAGCAACACCCAACAGGAATGGAAGCTGAACCCAGAAGGCATTTGTTCTAATGACTAAAGCACTCAATCCAGTGCTTTAGTCATTACAACAAATTCCTTCCTGGCAATCAGTTTCCCCATAGTAAGTAAGAATTAAGCTGGCCGCAGCCAGGTATAATCATGCTACAAACATAGGACTAAGTGATTTATGGAACTGGCTTAGGCAACTGACTGCCACAGGCTTGAAAGTAAACACAGCATCTTACAAGTCCCAATTCCTTCCTTAGCCAAATACTGCCTTTTTTGTCTGCTTTTAAATGAAAATGTTCCCATTACTTCACCTCTCCATCTTTTAAATACGTAGCAGGCTGAACTGTATTCAGCAACACTCCTTGTGGACTCCAGCTGAACTTGTATCTCAGAGGATTGTCAGAGTGCTCTGGAGCTGGTAGGCCACCGCAGAAAGAAGTGTACGATATAACCTGTCAGATTTATCCACAGGAAACAAACAGTGAAGAGAAGACAGATCAGGATGCATACAGACCTACCCTGCAGAATCCTCATCAGTACTGAAAATTTCTGTTTCTGTTACTCCCCAAATGGGCCAGATCAGAAGGACCTACAGTGGGGGGAGTAGGGGGGCAACTGCAGGCACTTGCCTGTAAAGGGGAGGAAACCAAAAGATACACTGGGGCAAGGCCATCTTAGTTGATGGTCTCGTCAAGTGAATTAGTAGCTATGCATATCAAAACATCAGAAAAAGTAAAATGTCCAGAGTCTGTTACACATCAGTGACATGCTCAAAACCTGCATGGTGTTAAAAGAACAACTTTACTCATATAATCTTGGCAGAACTATGCATACCCGCTAACCTTACCGTAGCACCAACTTCTTTCGCCTTGTCAATACATTCCATGGCCAACATGTGGTCAAGACCAGGATCCAAGCCCATTTCACTGATAACTGTAATACCAGCAGCTTCTACACTAAAAATAACAGAAATACAGAGCCATCAGAATATTCACTATTACTGGCCTTTTATTCCATAAATCCGTCCAGGGAACCTTCCCCAACACAATGAATTCTGGGCTCTGTCTGCAGTTTGCAGGAAAAAAGAAACAAAAGCAGATATTAAAGCCTGAACAGTGACAACCGTCTAAGAGCCTTCTAACATATTTTTCTCTTACTTCTCTGCAACGCCTATGTGCTGGTGGGAAAAGAAATTTCTACCAGCTACTCCATATCCCACAGTCTCCTGGACAGTACTCTAATGCAGGAAGGTAGTAATGCAGAGGGCAGCATAGAGCTAGTCATAATTGCCCTAAAGAGCTCCTACAAGGAAGAGAGATTAAAAGGCCTACCTTCCAAAACCACAAGTATTTGGGGTTTTTTTTCCTAATAGTTGCCTACAGTCCCAGAGGAGTTCATTTATCACCACAAACTGAGGATTTCTTGTATTTTCAAAATCAGTTTGTCTTTTGACAAATGAGAAGCGCCCTTTTAATTTTTTTTTTCCTGAGAGCATGCTATGTTCTCGATAAGAATTGTAGGAGAGGCCTCTAAATATCCCTCACTTTCTGCAACACTGATTCTCTGCCGATCTAGCTTTTTCTCTTTTATCTTTTGTAAAGACACAGCATGTACAATTTTTCACTTGAATGCACTTCAGATTTTCCACTACTGTGACTGAGAGGAGCAACTAGATGAAGCTTCACGGTCAAAACAACTTCCAAGCATATAGTAAGCAGGACAACAGAAACATTAGAGTAGTTAGAGTCGCCAATTTGAAAATGATACAGTGGGTGTATGCAAAAGAAGAGCATGAAGGAAGAGATTACTGTAGATACAATAAGCCAAGAATGAGTTTTTATTAGGGGAAGGCAAAGGATGGCAAACAAGCTTGCTGGTAGAATATGACAGCCCAGCTACTCAGCTTGAATATCAGCCCAGCTCAAACATCTTAACAGGTCTGAGGGAAGACGAAAAGGCACATTAACATG
This sequence comes from Cnemophilus loriae, assembly GCA_013397755.1. Classification (NCBI taxonomy): domain Eukaryota; kingdom Metazoa; phylum Chordata; class Aves; order Passeriformes; family Corvidae; genus Cnemophilus; species Cnemophilus loriae. The sequence continues at coordinate 364,063 of VZTF01007776.1, forward strand.
AAATAGGATGATGCAGGCAGAAAAATACATTCCATTATTTAGAGCATTAGTCTAACCAGGTTGAGGTATGCACTCATTGCTCCACTCTGCCACATGCACCTTTGGGAAAGTTACTTGGTTCTCCGTCACACAAAGGGAAGCAGAAAGAATGCAGAAAGCAGTAATTCACAATAAGTGTTGCAGGTGTAACAGACTGCAAAATATTCAGATAATGCACTAAAGTAGGAAGCAACACCAGGGAGATGCTACTTTCACACCTACCTCTCCTGAAGTTCTTTCATGGCTGGTGTTAAGTAGCTGGCTGTTACCAAGTTCACTTTGTTGTCAATACATTTCTTAGCAACAAAAGGATGTGCTGAATAAGGCAGCAAACTACAAATGAAGGAGAATCACGCAACATCAAAATTCAACCAGTTACTTATCTTGTCACTGGAAAGACACTCAAATGTTTGTTGAATGCCTACAAAAGAGCTCAAGTAATAGCTCAACAAAACAGTCATACCTGCCTTGCCCTGAGCAGTTCCATACCTATGAAAGTGAAACACTACCCTATCAGGACAGCATTGCGGCATGCACTCAGAACAGGGCACTGAACAATAGGGGAGTCATTCTTGAGACAGCATCTTTTGTCACACTTCTCTGTAAACCACAAACCACTGACCTCTTTCCAAAGAGATCTTCTAAACGAGCATGGTGGAGGTTTAGAAGATGCAAAACTGCAAAACCGTCCTTGAGAAAGCCTGCATTACAAAGATCTTTGTGAAGTACTGTGTGAAAAGCTTGCTCTACATGGAACGGAAACAACATTCATGACACCCGTGGCAAAAGAAACAAAACATCAAGGACTATGAATCTCCTTCCCTGTATCAGTACCTGGAATGAGTTCTTTCTTAATGGGATATTCAGGAGAAATCACCAAGATGTCAGAATTTTGCCTCCTCTTACATGCAAATTTGATCCTAGGGACACATGTGCTTGTGGATGCAACTGGCCCTTCACACTATCAAGGGGGTCCACCTAACTGGTGAATACTTCTGAAGTCAAAACCCCTTTTAAAGTTCTGATGCCCCACTACGTGAGAAGGCAGCAGCCAGTTAAAACTACTTACATATACAAATATGGCCCCACTTCTTGGCCATTAAAAAAAAAAGTTTCTGTGTTGATTTAGGTCAATCAACTAGAAGAAAGAAGCAGCATGACTTAGGCTCAAGCCCATCATGTTTTACACAGAAATCTGACCTGATCACAAGGTCGTGTTTCTTCACCAAAGAGGACAGCTTTTCCTCATGCTTAAGGACATCCATATGAACTGGAGTAACATTTCTGTGCTTCTTTGTCAGTTGTTCAAGTTGCTCCTTCATGACAGATACTGTTTTAAAAGTAAAATAATAAACCGTTACCTATAGATGTAGCTAAGTCCAAAGCACACTCATGTATAATTGTGCCATGTTTCCCAAAGACAAATAGTTGCATGCATGTTTTCCTTCACTAACAGCTGAAGAAAAATCAGGCATTTAGTAAACAAACATGTTCAGAAAAACTTACTTGATCCCTTATTCCACATAGCTATGCATTTGTAGATAAATCTGGTTTAAAAAGAAATATTTTGAAACTCTCTTTCAAAACACTTTAACAGAATTCCTACTTACAGTCAAGAACAGCTTAATAGCTTAAAGCAAAACCAATTCACATCAATCATCATTTTTAACATGGCAAAGATAGAAACATTAAGCTTTAGCTTAGGTCAAATGTGAGTAAAAGGTTCAAACAGACTACTTCTAATATTTACCTATGGCTTAGTCCTCCCAATCCCAAATATGACATTATAACTAAATGGGATAAACTCAGTCTCTGCCTGCCTTCATTTCACTACCATTATAAAGAAAGCTGAACTGAAAGAGATCCACAATAACACCAACAGTATTTGCCACCTCTGACTGGTTTCTCATCCTAGCTCACCATGCTGCCAGCACAAGCCAGAGAGAACAAAAAAGGAGCAGCCAAAGAAGACAGCAGGTGGGGCACAGGCCTCTGGCGAATTAAAAGCCATCAGCACTTACCATTATAATGAAAGTGAAACTGAAAAAGAGAACCTCAGTAATACAACCAGTATTTGCTACATCTCACTAATTTCCTTTGCCAGCTCACCATGCTGCCAGCACAAACCAGAGAACACAGCCAGGAAAAAGGAATAGAAAAAAGAAGGCAGCAGGCAGGGCACAAGCTTTTGGAGAATTAAAAGCATCTATGCCTCTAAGTTAGGGCCTTATTTCCTTATGGCCTTTCCACAGTCAGTGGGAAATAAACATTACCAGAGGGTGATTCTCTATGCCCTACTAATCAAATTGTGTTGAGGCAAAAGAGGAAGAGCTAGGCAAAATCATCTACAAATTCAAACTAAAAAAAGTTGATTACATAAAGGTTTCCCAATTAAAGTTTTCATCATCTGGATTTAAAGTGGTGTAGCCTAACAGTAGGAAACCAAACATGGCACTGTGATGTGCATTTTGTGTTTTCTGCACCTACTTGCCTGCTGTCAAATATTAAACAAGTAATATCTTTGTGTCTCTTTCCTTCTGTGCTATTTGTGTGTGTGTGTGTGCTGTAGAAACTGCATGTTTTTAAGCTACCCAGGTAAGAGGCTATGTTTGTTCAGTGCTTGGCAAAACAGATCTTCCAGTTCACCTGTTTTCTCTTCCTGCTACTGCACTGCAGGGAGTGGGTGCAACCTCTGTAGTGACAACGGGATGGGCACCGCACATTGCTGTAATCCTTCCCTCTTCACCACCTCAGGCAGTGCTCATAAACAAGGGTGCAGCTCTCCTAGATTTCCCCTCTTTGTCCCAGTAAATCTTTTCCCAGGAGTTAAAAGTACTATAGTTATCACCACGAAGGGTAGCAAAAGCAGCCAAGTAGCATGAAGAAAAAAAAAAATCAAAGCAATAACAACAACAATCAACAGCAATAAAACTGTAAGTTTTGAGGGAGACCACTTCTCAGCAAAGTATCTTTCAGGCAATAAGGCAATACAGCCTGAGTTTTAAATCTGAAGTCCCAGAAGTAGGGTAAACTCATCATTAAGGGTACAGAAAAGGATTACTGAGATGCCCAGCCTAAAATATGCTACAGATAAAACCAAAACAGAGGAATAAACAAGTAGGCATTTGGTGCTCATGGGAAAGTCAGGGTCTGAAGTTTTATCGCCATGACACTGGTTATAAGAACAGCAGATGCTTCACTCATAAAGATGTCTATAAAAACATTTTCATCTTCTTGTGTGAGGCTGAAAACACAGCCAAACACCAACAAATTGACTTACTATCTACAAAACCAATCCTGAGCCCAAGGCAGGTTAGAAGGAAAAATACTTCTAATTTCCCTACAGGTTACACATGCAAGCAGTTACCTTTTAACATGGCTATGTCCTTTTCAAATCAATTATATAAATTCAGAATGCTCACAAAGCTACAAAATCATTTCCTGCTGTGCATAATAACAAAGATTTTCTTTATCTCTTCTCAGAACCACATCCATTTATTATTTATTATAAAGGTTCTGCCACAGGCTTCAGTAAGACATAATACTGAAATGAAAACAAATTCTTACATACCAGCTGTGATGTCAATGTTGGAATCTCTAGTGAGATATTCAAGCACAGGGCCAGAAACATAGCCAGATCCAAGCAATAAAACCCTCTTCTTAACACCCATCTTCAGTGACTGAGCCTGTTCCCTAGAAGGTGTTACAGGCAAAATTAAGAATTACACAGAAAAAAACTGTAAGCTCCAAGGCTAACAGAAGAAGTATGTTTTAGTAAGTCTACAAACCAAGAGCTCTATTCAGACCAAGAGTCAAGTTCCTAGCTATCTGATCCAGGACTATCTAGTACTGTTTCCATCCTTCTGCTGCATAACTTCTAGTTTCTTTCCTCTAACATAATCCATCCACAACAAATCCATCAACATTCCCACTGCTTCTCCAATTGCTTCTAGCTGTTCATCAAAACTTTCCTCAGTTGTATTTTTCCCAATGGCCAAATTACTGTAACATGACCACTTGAGGACCACCAATGTCATGTTGGGCTGTCAGAAAAGGATTCCAGGCTTTGCTTTGCTCCCTTTACATCACAGGTAACAGTTAAAGTACACAAAATCATGCTGGTGAAAGTGTATTTTGTGTAAATTATACTAGGTTCACATTAGTTCATCACAGCAACATGACAGTTAATAAAAGTCAAATAAAAGTTAATGCCCAACTAAGAAATCATCATTGCAGACAAAGACTCAGATTTGAAAACCATCACAGTGTTTCAACCAAACTACTACTACTCTCGTAAATAAATTTAAGTAGATCTCCTGTTGACTTTCAATACAAAGTGTATTCACATCAGATTTTGCATTTCTTTCTGTCAACCAGAATAATGTACTCAGCAGTTGTTCAAATACGCTCTCAGAAATGCATAAATTATAGTAGGAATACACATTTTGATTGTTTATAATTAGTTTTTCTTTTAGCTTAAATGTGCATTAAGTTGTAAAATCGGGATTGTGAAACTGTCTAATGTATGACTACATAGATAAAAACTATTTAGCAAATAAAAAAAATTCTTAAAGCACTTCTTATTTTTGAAGAAAGCTGTTCACTGCCCTGCTGTTTAATCTAATTAATGGAGACTGAGGTTTGGCCTTTCTTACCCCATACCCTGAAAATAAATTTCAATAAACAGGTAGGAAATTCAAAGATACAGTCTCATGGGAATCTTCATAAGCATATAAGCAAGATCCTCAGCTTCCTCTTTGTCCACTGAGAGTTTACACCAGCACTGCAGATTATGCCTCAGAAAGAATCCTGACCTTTAGCTGACAAGATGATGTCCAGTCTGCTGAAATCTGCTGACCTTAGAAGAGGACAAACCATGTGTCTACTAAATAATATTTGGTTCAGATGTTTCTGAGGCTTCTCATGGCATCCAAAAGTCAATATTTTGGTTGTGTTTTTTCATTTCAAAAATGGCCATAACAATAACAGATGATGTAGAAGCCTGCCAGAGCAATACCTAATAGCAAGACAACAAGAGCACTACTGCCCAACCTAAAGCATGGCAGGAAGTATCTGAGTACATTTAGGGGCACAAGGCTTCAAACAATAGCACTGAAAGACCACTCTGAGTGAAGAGAGTTAAATCAATACCAAATACATCTATATCATATGTCTGAAGCACATTCCAGCCAACTGTATCAGTATTGTAAAGCTTGAATTACTCTTCAAAATTTCAGATGTTCCATCCTCCTTTCCTCCTATTTCAGAGCCTTTTTAAAAGCCATTCTTTTCAGATCATTAAATCTGAATAGTATGTACCAATGTATCAACTCTCTAATCTAAATTATTACTACAGATTACTGTAAATTTTGACCTTCATAAAAGTTTTACAGATTTTATTTTTTTAAAAAAAGTTAAATCATGATTTAGTACATTCACAGAAAGTCTCCTAAGCCTATCATATCCTTTCATATTGCAAACCCAAGGACTTTCCTCCTCCTCTTCCTATCAATTCTAATAGAATATCTTCCGCAGCTGTACCCTTATGGACAGGGAAGAGCAGAATTCCTCTCTGCTTTAGGGAGCAGAAGTGGTAGGCAGCTTGGAGTGTGGATGAAGGAGAAATTCTTATATGACAGCAAGATGGATTTTACAATCCAACTTGTCTTAAAAATAACTTTTCTAGTGTCTAGAATGAAGTCACACTTGAATCAAACACAGCATGTTTACTCTAGGACAGGTGAAAACACGAGCTGCTAAATGACCCATCAAGTATGGGAACAGAATCTACACAGCATCTCTATCTAAAGCATCACACCTGAATCAGTAAGCCCTGCTTTCATTTGCATTACCTCTGAAGTTTGCAAAATAAAGCAGGGTATTGTTATCAGGTCCTGCTTTTCTGACAGCTAAGTGAACAACACCAACGAACAAATGAACCTCACATGCAACACACAGATCTGCAGAAATACCAAAAATCTACCCACAAGAACACCCTTGGGAATGAAGTCTCCAGATTCTCATGGTAGTTCGCACAAGACCATGCAAGTGATTATGGAGGAAGCTAAAATAATCAGATCATCGCGCTGTCTGAGGAATAAAAAAATTTTATATTGAGACAGCCTCTTGAGGGGGTCTGTCAAAGAGCACAGAACAAAAATCGCTACGAGCTTCAGCCTCTGAGAAGCAAATAGCACATTATTTAGTGTGGAAAATGCACCCAGAGTTCATAATGCACAAGTTCATAACCAGAAATCCCAAAGTTCCCAAAGGAAATTGGAGGGGTCTGAGATGCAGAAGTCAACATACTATGCTTTTAGTGCATAGTGCAAGCAGCGCTTATGGTCAGACCAATTTAAATTTTTATATGATGTACAGTGCAGCTGTCACTGACCATGAACATGAACCCACTTATTGTGAAATTAACATTTTTCATATGTAAACTACAGACATTAGTTAATAGTAAGGAGGCAAGGGGAATGGAAGGGATGTCCAGGTTATTTATACTTTTGTTAGCTTAATTCACTCAAGGCTACCACTGGCACATAACTGCTGTGACAGAGTGTGAATGAAGTGGTAGCTGAAGCTATAGGTGTATGAATATAACAAAAAGTCTGAGAGTCTCAGAGTCTCCTCAATACCTCCAAGTCACAGAACAATGCTACACAGCACAGAACTTGACCTATACAAGAAGTAACTAGATTCAAGGTATATTCGAGAGCCTTTTGCTTTCAGCCATTCCTTTCAAATGACTGCATGTTACATCCATTTCAAAAGGGCAAGGAGTAGCAGAGTAATACTAGCATGTGGCTGTTTTCTGCCTCTGGTGAAACAGTCTTCACAATGCAAAAAAGAGAAAGATGACCCCTTTCTCAACTTCAATATAAGTTACTAAAAACACATGTTAATGGTTTAGGCAATGTTCATGAAGAAATAAGGAGATCATCAACCTGGAAGACATTTAGACACAGTGCAATACAGATGCATTCCACCAAGACACAAGAATAAATGAATGTAGAAGGGGAGACAGAAAGCAGACAAGGTGGCTGTTTAAATCCCGAATCAAATAAACTTTAGGAGTCTACATTACCTGCTCTCTCTCAGTTTCTGGATATATTGATACTTAGGTGTCAGTGAGCCATTGGACGCAATCACTGCCTGGAAACATGAAACAAATTTTGAGGGCTTTATGTGTCTGTATGTTTCAAAGCAGAGGAAGACAAGAAGAGTGCCAAATTGCAAAACTTACATCTCGAACAACAGGTGAGTAATTCTGTTTCTCAAAAGGTTCTGAGCCTTCTGATAACAGCTGTGGAAATAAGTGATTTCAAATCGGGGCATTTTATTACCAAATATTTCTCAAAGTAAAGCATTAAGATTTTAAGCAACATTTAAATGCATGCAACAGTACCAATATCTTGTACATTTGAAACACTTCTGGCTGCAATCAGCATCATTTGACTTTTAGGAAAATACAGGAATTCAAACAGCAGTCTGTGACGGATTGTTGAGTGCCCAAGAAAATCAGATGTTTACATCTACTGTGGGGTCCAGAAGCAATGAACTACCCGCCAGAGCCTGTTTTCTGCCTACAGAAAGTGTTCTTTACAAATCCCTAAGACATCCAGGTCACTCATGTCTCATTCACATGTTGCCTTTTCAAAGGATTGCCTCGAGACTTCAAAAGCTTTTTTCTTTTTTTGAAGTACAAAGTCAGTTATGTTCTACAGCAGATTCCTTTTGAATTTATACAGGAGACCAGAAAAGCATCAAACAAGCAGACCAAATTCTGAGCCTTTTACCTTCTTGTCAAATACATAAGACCTTACCATCTCTTCAACATAAGGGAAAAGCATATCCCCAAAGTACTCTGTTGCTTCTATAGGAAGCTGAGCTGGCAGATTGTCAATGGAACACATCAGAATCCCTGAGCCTTCAACACTGAAAGAGAGAAAACACCTCTTCTCAACTACTTCTTAGTATCTGAAAGGTACCACCTTTCAGAAGAGTTTTAAACGCATGATTTTTTTCAATATAATGTTTCACTCTACAAGTTACAATGGAAAACAGTAAAAAGTAAGGGCTCTCTCACCTGTCATGAGTAATATGCTGGTCAGCATCATACATACAAAATGGGTTGTCAATTGTTGTACACTCAGTCATAAATTCAATAGATCCTCCAGTATCTGCTGAAATGTCACATATGGCCAGAAGTCTAAAGCAATTAAAGTAAAAAGACAGAGGAATGGAGCATTATAAAAATTACTAAGAAACACAGGTATGAAAGGTCACAAGTGAACAGGAAATAAAAGAAATGTGAGAAGATCCATCTAACTTGTAGCCTCCTTCATCTCAACCTTCTTTCAATTTAGAAGTCAACAAAACACAAAAAATGGTGTCCAGAAATATAATGGAAATTGGGCTCTATTGTAGTTATCAGGTTTGCATTCATATCAACAGCATCCAATTTCATGGAGAGAAAGACTGGCAGAATCCATTCACCCTCGATCTTTTCTCTCTATGCCATGTGCTGCCAACACATCCCATTCATCTTCCATCTACCAATTCCCTCAAGCTATGCCTGGGCAGTCCTGCATGAAACTAACTTCCTCATCATAAAGGGAACCCTAAAGAAGTGGCTGCCTCTTACCAGTTCACAGATAGCAGCTGCAGGTAGAGCACTCATTAGCCTAATGCACAACCTCTGGCTCCACTGAAGGTTAACTCTTTAATTTTTTATTTGTCATGGGAGAGAAAGAAAGGTGTCAAGAGCTGGCAGAGAAGAGACAAAGATCTGATTCCTCACCAGGGTATATTTTCATGTTCTCCCCAAATCTCTGACAGGGCTGTTAGAGAAAGGGTGGCTCCCGCCCATGCTGAAAGGAGACTAACCCTTGATTTGCACCCCACATTCTATCCTTAAAACTATTCAGGGTTGTGAAGCATTTCCACTACCTGCTGCAGAAATCAGAGGTGCTAAGAAACAGTTATTGAACTTCTACAAGCCAAATGACAGGGTAGGAAGAACTTTCCCTAAAACTGTGCTCAGGCATAGAAACTTCTACCAATACTGGTGCAGTAGGTACATTCCCAGATATCACACTTTTGTTTGTATTGGATTCTGTATGAAGATCAGTGGTAGAACGACCTCTGCAGAAAGACAGCTGATACCTGTCAATCATTTGTACTGTGAGGTTTTCAAAAACTACAAACTGTGAAAACAGGACTGCAAAGCACAAAAGAGCAAGAGCCAAATCAATGGGGCACTGCAAAACATGCAAGAGGAACAACGTAAAATAAACAGAATCATTTACTAGATACTGTGGTGAAACTGCCTAACATTACAGGTTAATCATGGTGCTGCAAAACTGTTAATAAGTAAACAAGGTGTCTTACCTGTGTGGTAATTCAGGACAGCCATCTGTCGCACCAGCAGCAGATTTAACTGGCATCAGCAGCTTCTGAATGTCATGCCGACTCAGCAAGCGAGGAGTATTTTGTTCCCAGTATATGCCATTGATTAAACAAGTTGTGTAGGGTGCAACCTGCAAAGAAAGTTACAGATGCCTGACTTTCTCACCTAGTACTTTAAGAAGCTGAAAGCATTTTCAGTTAATGCTATCTCAACTCATGAATGGGCAAAAGTGTAGTAAGTACAAAAACACTGTGGAAAACCTTTCATAAAAGAACAGAAGAAATGCTCACATCAGTGTGAAAGCGAGAAATGTAATTTTCTGGATGTTTATCATAGTCTACTGGATCATATTGTCCATCATGTTTCCTTACAAGATGATGGTGACGACTTAACACTGTTCCGTAGACTTTCCTGAGGTCTGAAGTTCAGGAAAAAAAAAAATAAATGAGCCATTATGCTTTGACCAAAACGATTTCAGTGTTTTCAATCACTATTGTTACTGCATACCTCCAGATCTGGAAACTTCCTTTAACTCATGTGGTTCCACAAACTCACACGGGAGAGCACTGAACATTTCTTGAGCACCCTGAAACCATGAAGTAGGATTTAGAATAAGTAGACCATAAATGTAATGTAACACTGCTCATTTGGTGTTTGAAAACAAATATAAAAATGCCACACACAATTTGACAGCCCTGCCAGAGAACATTTTCAGAGATGTACACATTGTTTCACATGTACCCCTGCTTACCCAAAACTAAGCTGCCTGGGCATTATGTGCAAGGAATTTACATCATTCCCCACTACTGCAGAATGCCTAAACCACAATCCAATGCCTGGCTCTTATTTCTAATGGCTGAGCTGGGAGGCCTCAACTCAGCCACAAGAGGGTTTTGCTGCCACTCTGAGGAGCAGTTTCTCTTTAGGAAAGATCCCTGAAGCCACTCCTCATCAACCAGGCTGTTCTAAAGGCCAGGAACTACAAGATGACTCCCCCAATGAGCTGTGATCACAACCAAAAGCTTTTCAGACACACCATCCTTTTGGCTAGAAAGAACACATTTATGCAGGCAGCGATTTCACTTTATAGCTGGACTCTTGTTAACTGATCTTTGTTGCCAAAACCAGGGGTAAGCCTTCTCCCTATGTCACAGAAAATAGTCCTGATGTCCAGCACTTGTAAGCCAAGTCAATGCTATACAGATATAAAAACTCAGCAAGTGTTGGAAAAAATAATTCTTTCCCCCATACTTTAATGGAGTGATTCAACATACCTTGTGAGCACAGAGTCAACAGTGGGGAGAGAAGGGGACAGAAATCATGCAGATTGGAAAAGAGAGAGGAGCAGTAAGATTTAATCCATGTTTCATAAGAAGTTAGCATGTCAGCCTGGTCAGGCATGAGCTCATATTAAACGTTTTAGTTTATGGTACTTAAAAAATGTTACTGGCAAAGGAAAATGTGAAGTCCAAGCAAACAAAATGAACCCATCAACCCATTTAACCTGGTACAGATCAAATGCCAAGAATTTCTATCAACAATAATGTAGCATTTCATTTTGAAGACAATTCTTACCTTAGAAACATTACCAGTGCCTGTAAACACAAATGTTAAGGGCCCCACTGACTTTGGCATCAGTCCCAGTGAAATTTCATACCCGGCATCCCGCACTGCCTGCACAGCCTGACTGCTATTCCTGTAGTTATGTGCCATCCCAATGTGCTGAAATCAAAGGCACAGAACCATCAAGTTATTTTCCATATTCAAATACAGATAATTAGCAGATGCCAAAATGTTATTTAGCTAAAGAAAAATACATACACACATACTCTTACCATGAAGGGAGTGTGATGACCCAGGGCTAAAAATCGTAAACCCAATCCATGTAGAATGTTGATCATTCCTGTTGTTAAAAAAACCAGAAAATTGGACCATCAGTCTTAATTACAAATATGCACAGTTAGAAACTGCAGAGACTGACTGAAGGCTCCAATTATCCCAGATATTTTTCCCATGTTTTTATACTAATACTTTACTTCTAAAGAAAGTCTACATAAAACCAGAGAAGGAGAAATGTAACAGCAGTCCATGACCTTAAACTTGCTCTTGGCCCATTATGCATTTCAGCACTATTAATACTCAGATATCCTTTTATGAGGTGTATCCACATCACTGGATTCCAAAGAAGGAAATAAAAGAGTCTCCTGAAGAAACAGTGTTGAAGTTCAGTAGAAGGAAATGAGAACCATGCCACACAAAAATCAGATTAAATGCATAACAGCAACAAACAGACGTTGTTCAAGCTCTCAGGACTGACAGCAGCCTTTTTTTTATCAAAAGCCTAATCAGTTGAACTCTTGATATTTAGTCTGCTCCAGATTAGTTCAATGGACAAAGAGGACTTCAAGACGACAATATAAAATATTAGATTTGTCAGGAATTCACATGACTCTTTGACATGTCATCTCATGAAAGTACGAGGCACAAACCAGGATGGAAAAAGGCTGTTAAAAGCAAGAATTAAAAATGCAGTTAAAAACGCATCACAAGCCTCAGCTTTCAGAAAGCACAGACACCAGAAGTATTACAGGAAGTCACCTGTTGCAAGCCTGCCTTTGCTTTATACACTATACCTGCTACACCAGCCCACTTTCCAAAGGCCACAACTCGCATTCCTTTTTGATCAACCATTTTTTCATAGTCAAATAGTCGAATTTCCTGAAAATACATAGCAAACTGAGTATTAAAATTTTCAATGAAAGCAGTCTGTGGCACGTTGCTCTCCCAGGAACTACCTTTTCACATGCCTTTGTCATTCTTCATGATAGAGTCTGATGGATAATATAAGAAAGGCAAATATATCGTAATAAGATTTAAGTATAAAAATAAAAATGTCAGTTGCACTGAATTCTTGTTTTAAAGTGTCTCTGCACTGCCCATGCCATCTTTGCACAGAGCTCCTCAACATGCCACTCCAGCTGCTGCAGGCCCATTCACATCCTCTGCCAAGAGGCTGCTCATTTCTGAGTGAACTGGCTGCCTTCCTCTGAAACGGCCAAGATGCACTCCAGCTTAGTAACTTTCCAACAACTCTTCGTGATCAGAGAGAAAGAGCCTCTCTTGAGTACACCATGCTCACAACTCATCTGCCTTATGCACATGAAGAGAGTGACACTGCAAACACAAGATCCTCTGAGCAAGAAATATTCAGGTTCAGGAAAGGATACTGAAAACTGTCCTTGTTAGCCATCTACAAGTACGTGTGCTGGAAGAAACCATACTAGGCAACAAGCTTTTGATTACACTTAAGCATTAAATTCAGTTTCCATCCCATGTTAACTGACAATGGTCTTCAATATGACACAATTTACCTGTCTTAAAATCTCATCCAAAAGGGGCATGTTTGCCTCTTGGGCTTTAATAGTGTGAGAGAAGAAGGCATAGTTCTTTTTAGGGATTAATTTGTCCTCTGGAGGTCTCTTCACACCTATTATCAGAGAAGCCTCAGAAATATCTTCTTGAATAATGGCACCTGCTTTGACATACTCCTATGAAAGAGAAAAATCAAAGAAAATTTTTCTGGGTTTTTTTATATTCAGATCTCAGCATATCAGCAACTAAAACAGAGGAAAAATAAATAATTCTGCCAAGCAGAAACAAGTTACTGCATGTGATACATTCACAAAATTCTTTGATAAAGAGGTATCAAGTATTAAATTGAATTACCATGCTATTATCCTATTATACGAGGCCAAATTATAATTATGTGTTAGTAAAATGTGTTAGTAAAATACTTCATCTTCAATATAAAGACTACAAAAAGAATATTTTACTAAATTTAAAGTATCCTGTAGTATTGCAATAATGAACAGTCCTTTTTAAGGTGTTCAAATACTTAGAAATAAGTTTAGAGAAATATGAAAAATTTAAAAATATGAAGACTGGTGACACGTGATTTTATAAAATTATATAAGCTTAAATCCAAGCTGAACAGCAATTTCTAAGGAAATGTGTTTACATAGCATGATCTGTGCTTTGATGAAAAAAGCACTGTGCCTTAATTAAAAGGTGGCACGTGCAAGTAATCACTAATTGCCCATTTTTGTTTCAATTTTTATCTGTTTTGTCAGTTATCTTACAGAAGAGTATTACTGCTGCTACAAGAACAGTAAAAGCTCTCTATCCTGAAGCTCACAGCATTAAAGAAAAAACTCTCTCTTCATTTCACATAAGGAATGGGATTGAAGCAAGGGTGGAATTCACCAGATTCGTCTTTCCTGTTCTTTTAAGAAATACAGGGTTTTTTAGAGTTCTTGCCTTCATACAAACAGAAGACAAAACACCAATGTTAAAGGAATTCCCAAGCTTCTACTTCAAGAGAACCTAGAACTTCTAGGAAGAGTGATGACAGGACAAGAAATGAATAAAAACAACTCCAAAAACCCACACAGTGCCAACATTACATTAAAAGGCTAAACAAACTGCTCCTTTTCCTGCTTTTTTCTACCACTACTCCTAATTTAGCAACAAAATTTACATGTTTCTGGGGGTTTTTTTCATATGTTTTCTCATTAATAGCCTTTGAATATTATTTTTCCTGTAGTACGGTTAACAAATGAACTATGATTTTGCTTGTGTCCCTCAAGATGGGACTTTACCTTTTCATGGATGGCTCTCCGGTTCGACGGCTGCACCAAAACCTTGTATCCCATCTTTGTCAACTCCTTAACATGTTTTGGTGCTAGAGGTGCTCTTCTTTCCCATGCATTGACATCTTCCCTCCTGATTGCCAGCACAGACTTACGATGATGCCAGCACTTAGTGTGGTGGAACACACACCTACTACCATTTGTGTGACTAAAGGCTCGGAGCATGGTAAAGCCTGATGGCAGCAAAGACAAAGTAATAAAATAATACGGGTATATGTACAATTCAGATATTGTTTGAGCAAAAGTTCTGGTCTCCTTTAGCATCTGCTGTAAAACACAAATCAGATACTTCATACTCTAGTTACACCCTACTTTTGAAAGACATAAATTCAATTTCATCGAACTTTGTTGCATCTCAGTCTGATGAGGTGTCCTTAGAGACAAATTTTCAATTTTACAAATTGTTTTGATTACTGTAAAGGAAGGTTTTTAATGTGTTCTATGCAGCAGGTTTTTAACTACAAGGCTTAAAAAGAATTCTGGAAACTTAAATTTACCAATTATATTCATTTGCCACCATAAACCATGCAAAGACCATCAAAACTTACATCAAGAACAGTCAGAAGTAACAAACACACAGAAAGAAAGCAGAACATAGGCTATATGGCAAGCAGTTGATTAAAAGAGAAAGCCCAGCACGAAGTATTTTTATTTAACTAATTCTTACACAGGCCAAAAGTGGAAGATAAGGTCAAGATCTTAACTACTGCATAGCAGTCAGCACATGTGCGGCCAGGAACAACAGGTTTTCTCCCTAATAGGAATTTTCTGCAAAACGGAAAAGCTTCACTAGGACAGATTCCCTCTGCAGAGGAAAACCCCTTTATTTTCTATCTCATCCTCTTCACTCCCAGTGAACCCTATGTGCCACTGCTTATTTCTGCAGGGACTCTGCCAGGTCCAGCATCAAGTACCCAAGAGCCTAAGGCCATCAGACACTTATGCAATTAAAAGATGTGAATCTCAGAGACAGACTTCAAAAATGTGAACTCTGTTTCCAACACAATTTTAACTGATAATACATGAATCTCTGTATCTGAATCATTTGGAAAATCCTGTTTGTCCTCATGCCTCAAACTCATAAAATCTCCATACACCTAAAGAGTTCAGAGGTCCTGTTTAACTCCATACTTGCTGAAACAGAAGGACTAGCACATGAAGGACTGCATGAACAGAAGCACACAGTCATCTACAATAGCTCCAAGTGTGATCTTCCTACCATTGCTACATTTGTCCACCAGCAGAGGTTACAGTACTGAAGTTGGAGGTATTTTGTGACACTTCTTTTCAGCATGCTAAGAGGGTTCTCAAAGAGTATGATGATCCCTCTCAAAAAAGAGGAAGCCTTGTCACGCCATGTCACTATCTCTGCACACTAAACAACGAGAGCAGTTCATACTAAAACACTGCATCTCATACCCAAACCTGCAGTGAAGCAAATTTGCCTCACACAGAGGACTTGCACAAGAGGAGAAGCGGCGCCTTCCAGCGGGAGTGCACTGCCCTGCACTGGGATCGTAGGAGTCTGGCAGGGAGTAAACAGTCGGGTGACCTCTGGCAGGCCAGAAGTTTGTCTGCATGCCTCCCTGTGTGTGCTCTGGCTCAGCCACAGGGATATCCATATCCCGTTGTAAAAATGAAACTAACTTCAGCATTCCAAGCCTGCAGCGCTGGCAACCCTCCCCGGCCTCCCCAGCACGTCGAGTGACCGCAGGGCCGCACTGCGCCGGTCCCTCCTCGGCCGTGCGGGGAGCGGGTCACCCCACCCCGAGCATCACTGGGGCTAAGACAGCACCAAGCAGCACAGCGAGAGGCCTTCTGCCAGCAGGGGCGACGCGCGGGAGGGAAAAAAAATCTCTGGCGAGCGGCAGGGAAAGGCAGAGGGGCGGCGGCGGGCAGAGGGAGAAGCGGTGTGAGGGCGGAGGGCACCGGGCAGCGCTCGCTGACACCCGGAGCGCCGGGCAGCGCCGTACCTACCTCGGGCAGNGCCAACCGCGAGCCGCCCGCGGGATACACCTCCCTGCCCGCCAATGGCGCGGCCCGGCGCGCCCGCCCGGCGCCCCCCGTTCCTGCAAGGCCGCCGCTTCGAGGAAGTGCACTGCGGAACGTATTTACGGGAACTGAGCGGGAAACATCCCGGCAAATCAGCGGAGCATGCCAGGAGCAGGCACTTGCCTGAAGTTAATGCTGATCGGAGAGGACTTCCTTTGCCAAGAGCTGTCAGCTGTGAATATTCCTTGAGAGTTTGGAACCTTTCCAGGGCACAAGCCCTTCCAATGGACATGTTACACAGATAACACATGTGTTCCTATGTCGCATGTGCTGCTTTGACCACAAGCCAAATGCTTAGAAAACTCTACTTGAAAGTTGAGGGCTGTTTTCAAAGTTGCAGTGTAATTTGAAACATTGACTTAAAAACGTGTCGAAAGCATAAGATAAGCATGGGCAAATTGGGGACTCTAGGGCGAGCCTCCTTCAGCTTTTTACATTGGAAGATACTATTTGTAAATGACTACTTATAACTGAAAGGTCTCATATCTGAGCCACCTCTGAATGCCCTAACTACTGCGATGGTGATGAAAATTTTTTTAAAAGCTCTCAATGTCTTTTGTGAGGGCAGTGACGTGATCTGGACACCTATAGGATTGACTCCTGTAGATGAGAAGGATAAGTTGATTCCTAATTATAGAGTGTTGCTTGGATATATGCTGGGTTGAAAGTCTGGTCAGCTCTGCAAACACAAAACTGGATCTTACAAGACAGTGGCTAAAACCTTTTTTTAACATCGAAGCATTTCACTTTTAACGTATTTCTGTTTGCAAGAACTTTTAGAGATTCCTTCATGTGTATATAAAAGAGACTTCACTTTTAGCTAAAACTCTGTATATACCACTTTGCTTGGGGTCAAAATATTTTTTGTGTCATTTGAAATTATTGAGGTTTGTACATTTTCATTTACTGATACTTCTAGAATGTTCTTCTAGGGAAACAAAGTTCCAGGCTGGGCCAAAATAGACCAGGAGGACTTTACTCCAGATATGCCCATTATGCTTCAAATAGAAAAAGGCAGCCTAAGCAACCAGTGTGGACTCATGCTGTGACAATGTAAAGCCAGGTAAGGTGAATCCCACCTGCACTGTACTGTGTTCCAGATAGGGAAGACAGAAGGGCTTAAAAGGAATAAAACAAATTTGGAATTCAGACTTTACAAAACATGCTAATATGGAATTAGAACTGTTTTCTGTAACAAATACCTCCTGGTCTGTGTGGATTGTGATTCCATCTGTCTGAAAAACCCTAATTATAAAGTCTAATTCTTACTCAGCTGGAATGCTTTTTACTCAGCACTGTGAGGGAAGTGCTGACTTCCATTATGATAACAATGAACTCCTAGAACACATAGAGAGAGGTGGACTTCATACGTTTTGTTCTTAGACTATCAAGTATAAATCTTGAATCTGTTGAAGTCAATGAAAAGCTCACACCATCCTCTGCTGGGGTAGGGTTTCTCCCTATGTCCCAAGTGAACAGGAGATTTGGTGTCCTGAAGAGATTATTGCAGACTGTATATCTACCTCTCAAAGTCTTGTTTCTCCTTTAATTCTAGTTTTATACTGCAGAGATCAAGAAGTTCCAAGAAGCTTTCAGGCTTTCAGGCAGAATGAGGCTATTGAAAAACATGACCTTTTATTCAAAAGCCACTACCTGCAGTGGCTGTTGACTGTGAATACTGACCTCACAGCAGAGTACTAGACATCACTGAACAGCACAGTGTTGTGTTCTCTACAATCATGTAGAGAGGATATTTACATTCCTATCGCCCAGTGGGGAAAATTGCCTTCTCAGCATCCCCAAAGAAAGACCTTCTAATTTTAGTAATGCCTAAGATGTAGGATATACCTGTTCACATTCGTAAACGCTAGAATTCACAGTAGCGTCATTTATGCTTCTGTTCACTGTAGAACTTTGTCTTTTGCATTCATAGTGCTTACTCAGACTGCTGCATCAAACTGAGATGCTTTTTTAAGTCATTTTCATAATCCTTAAGACACCACATAAGTATTTTTAAACAGCTGTGTAAATAAACCTAAACACAGAAAATTACAGCCTGTGATATCACCTTAATCAGCAAATTAGTGAATTGGCTGATTAGAAGACAAGTACCAGGTTCATTGCAAGAAACCACAGCAGCTCAGCTAAAATAACCTGACATACTTTCATAAAAATCTTCATTGAATCTATTAATTAGACTTACTGATGCTCACACCAGTAGGGCTTTCAAGTCAATAACAATCTACCACTAAGTATGGATCCATGGAATGAATTAAATCAAAACTGGAGCCTTGTTTGGAGAGAATCAGGGGTTACTGCTTAAAGAGTCTATTAAAGCAATTATGCCATAGCTGCGTTAAAAGTGCAACCCTGCTTCTTAGGCTCCTTCAGCAAATAATGTCTGTCACTGCCTTAGCTCCTGCAAGTGAGGTTTGTCAGAAAGAGTTGAACTTCTTCTGAAGAAAAATCCCAATGCGAATCAACATTTTTTTCCATTTTTGTACCGTTAGTGTCTTTATCAATTCAGCAGTAGGAGAATGTGTGTTGTTCACATTTTAAAGCTGATAAAAATGGCACAAAATTATGGTCCAGCCCACAATTGTAAATGCTTATTATTTTATCATTTAAAAGAAGGACATGAGAGTGAATCAAATAAGGCTGCCTTTGAGTTCGCAAATTAAATATTGTACATGCAATTATAAAATCTTTGAGTGACCTCAGCAATTTTTAGTGATTGGGGTATTGTTTTAACATTGATATAGAATTCAAATTACTAATGTGTCTGACTTTATTTGGCAAAATAGAAGAAAACATTCATCTATTAAGGAGATCAAGATGGAGAATAGCAGCATGAATTGACTGATTTAAAAGGAAATGGTTTTGCCACTAAAAGAGATTCTACTAAACCGTCAAAATCAAGGTGCAGGATGCAACTCCACTTGTTAATGGGCAATAGCAAAGTAAAAATAATCGCAAGAATCATTTTCTCTCTCTCTTTCAAATATTAGAAACCAAACCGCATTTCCAAAAAACTAAACAACAAACGCCACGATCTTTTTAACGAGAGTGCATTGTTCTTCTGATGTGAGGACTTACAGTTTACATATTTGTTATTGTATGCATAAAAAAACCCTACATGCTTTCCTTACAGCAATATCCCTGGAGACGTCAATCCGTTAGGCACTGAAGGCAAGAATATATAACAAATACACAGTTAAACACACTTCATGTGAGCTCTTTGAAGCGTTTAACCATGTCCTACCTGCTCGTTTTCCTAAAATACCTACAGACATATTATAGTTAGTCTCTCCTCCAGATATAACACTCAAAAATGCTTAAGTAAATTAGTGTTTCAAGTACAGTCATACTGTTCCCTTGAGATCCAAGGGACCCAATTCTCAGTTATATCTGCATCCTTTTAACCACTTTGGAATGTAGTGGGTTTCTAAAACCCTTCAAATGTATAGAAAGAGCCCCTCTGAAAATAACCTTTGTTTAAGGAGTTTCTTTTTCTGGTACAGTACTGCAATAGAGCTCCAGAGCATCCCTCTCCCCAGAGCCTCCTGTGCCAGGAGGCAGAGCAGCGGGTGGTAAATGGCACAGGAACATGACAGGATCTTACTTGGCATCTGGTGATCCAGAACTCTGCTCTGGTTTCCAGGCCTCATGCAGAATGCTTTATACATTTGCATAATGATCATGGAGAATTTGTTCATTTCTCCATAATGATCATGGAGGAAAAGAAAAAAAAAGCAAGAGCCAAACCTTACGGTGACAAAAGCATCAGTGACACCTTATCCATCAGTGGGACTCTTTCACTATGTACCTGAAGGGATGAAAACATGGCATGACACACTAGAGTTTGTTTTCTGAAAGACTATAATACAGTATTTTGGTCTACATCTGACTGAATATTATAATGCTTTAGGAGAGTACTTTGCCTGACTTAGGAAACTGCGGGGAGAATTTTTTTTTGTAAACACATGCATATGTGTGTATATGTATAGTGTGTGCATACAGAGAGACCATCTTCTGAATTTTATTAAAGTAACACAATCCACCAATTTTGCTTTCCTGGGGGAAATCATGGGAGTTGATAACAGAATCAAAGAATCAGTTAGGTTGGAAAAGACCATTAAGATCTTCAAGTCCATCACAAAAACATTTTACTTTATATGTGATAACTGAAAAGAGTGGTCTTCCTGAATATAACAGAAAGAACATACTTTGGTGTAATAACAGTTCAGAAATAGAAGGGGAAAAAAGTAATTACCAAAGTGAAGCATTTTCCAGTATTTTTTTCCCATGTTTCTCAACAAAATAGTTCAAAGATTTCAATCATTCAATTTGAAATAATCCCACTTCAGCAAAAATTAAACTTTTTTTTTATTTTGAATTTTTATTACCATTCCAAAATAAAACTATTTTATTTTGTAAATAAAAGGTTTTAGAATAATAAACATCTAAATGTTTGGGTTTTATAAAATTTCCGATAGCCATGGAAAAACTCGGTAAAAATAACACCAAGTCTGACTTATTCAGGTTAATCCAGATGTCTTGATATTGAAAAAGGAGTCTCCAGGGGGCAGGAAATGTACTATTTAAGTGACAAGTCTCGGAAACCTCTGACTATGTTGAACTGAAGTTTATTCTATGCAATTCCTCCCTGACATAAAGCCAAGGGATTTAACTGACATTCAGTGAATAAGCAGCTGAGGCAGCATCAAGCATTACCCATCTCCAAGGGAAGTTATGCTCTGCCAGCTCCAGTGTGAGAGCAGGGCACTCCCAGAACAGCGGTAAAACACAAAGGACCACTGCAAGGGAACTGGTCAGAGCGAGTTTCAACTCTGTTAGGTTATCGTGCCCTAAAAAAAAATTTTACTTGAGAAATTTAGAAATACAAATGAATGTGACTTTTAATCCCTGCACATTGTAACAAATTCAGCACGT
This sequence comes from Cnemophilus loriae, assembly GCA_013397755.1. NCBI lineage: Eukaryota > Metazoa > Chordata > Aves > Passeriformes > Corvidae > Cnemophilus > Cnemophilus loriae. The sequence goes on from VZTF01007776.1 coordinate 385,231, forward strand.
AGCATTGGCTGCTGGCTGGCTCTGGTGAAGAGCTCCCACAGAGGGATCACTGTGCTCTGGAATGAGGATCTGGCAATAGACAAAATTCTTGCCAGCGGCACGCTGCTACATCACTAGCAAGGTCATTACGAATAGTCTTTGGTGACAGCCATAAATGGGATTTGTCAAAAACCAAGAAATTTTTGCCATGTGTAAGAGAGAAGGATGCTAGTTCTCAAAACATGCTAACAGATGGGATTTCTTGCCAGTTTTCAACCAGGATGTAGTGTGTATGATGGGGAAAACATTTCCACCGCAGTAGTTTAAAGTGCTGGTATGTATATCTAATGAAATCCATGTGCTGCCACTTTGCCAGCTCTTCTCAGCAGTACAGAATATTTCCACTTGATGGCACCAAATTTTTTTTTTTAACCTTAGCTCAAAATAATTCTCTAACGAGATTCTGAATTTCGAGGAGATAATTGGGGAAAAAATGTGCTTTATTCTGAGCACATTTCTTTTCTTAAAAATCTGCACTTGTTTATAAAAATTGCCGTGAATTTCTTACCGTGGCTTTGTCTTTTCTATTTGACCATGACAGTTATTCAAACTAGCTATTTTTTTCCAGTGTTTACAGAGTATCTTCTTTCAGTGAAGAAAAGGTTATGCTAGCATATTGTTATGAGCCAGCTCCTAAACGTGGATGAATAATGCATTTTAAGATAATTTTTTTTTCTGGCCCAATCCTGGAAGTTCCATATGCATTTGCTTGTTTTAAAAGAGAAAGACACCCATAGAGATCATAGCAAAATAACAGGCAATTTTTTAAGAGCTGATTACCAACTTTGATTCTTACCCTAAATTACCTATTGTTTATTATTAGTAATTACTGACTAGTCATTCTCCAATAGCCTTAAGTAGTTTGAAAACAACTTTTAAACTCTGCTTTGTTGTTCTACTAAGGCACTAGGAGTGTAAACAAACAAAACTGTAGTTTCAAGAGTTGTCCAGTTCTTGGGGATTTCACAAGCTTCAGAGAATGTTGGAATCATGTACAATGTGCCAAATAATAATAGATGGCATACTGGATAATATAAGATTACAGTAAGCATCCATTTCTTGTTTCTCATCTCCTCTTGCAACAGTAAGGTGGGTAAGGCAGGGCTGAGTCCTGTGTCTGTGCAACACCTGTATGGGCAAGGGAGGATGACGTGGTTCATGACTAAACCTCCCAGGTGCTGCAGTGGCATGAATGATGTACAGAACCATCCATTCAGGTTTTACAACTGCAAACAAGCATTTTAGCCACATATAATGATATCTGTAATGTTTCTGTCTATAAAACAAAGAATGTGGTGCAGCATTGGGGGTTGGAAGGACGAGGGGCACAGTTCTCTCTAGAGAGAGAATTGGGAAGTAGGGACAGAACAGCTTTGTGCATGTCCTCATCCAATATTAGGGTACTAGTTTAGGGATTTCAGGGTAAAAGATGATATCAGAATTCTTCTTCCAGAGGCTGCGTTTTTAGGTCTTGTAGGAGTAGACTCTGCAACGTGTGTTCTGCACAGACATTGTGTATATGTGCAGTAGAAGAGCCCTTAGGATGTGCTGTATTTATTGTGCAGGTGCAAATCTACTGTGTAGTGTATAAAGCAGGGCTGACACGTCCCAGATACACCACATTTACCGAGTGCCTGTGACAGAGCTTCTCTGTGCATACACATGTACGTACTGTCACTTAGATGTTCAGATACACAGCGTGATTGAAGCTACTGTCACTGCCATGAACAGGCTGCTAGATATCCAAAGGTCTCACTTGATCTATAAGAAAGAGTACTTCTATGTAAAAGCCTAGATAGAGGTTGCTTTCACCTACAAATCTCCCTTCCCTTCTGCCGCCTGCTCTCTTTTCCTGCTCTCAAGGTCCAGACTTCTCTGAGTTCTGAGTCGACCTCTAAAGTGCTCTTCTGATCTATAAGATTTAAAGGATTTTCCAATACAACTTGATCATCTACTGCCAGTTCACAAATCTATAATGAGACTGATTTCCTATTTTCTTCAGAAGTATCTTCCGACTCAAATTTCCACAAGATTTCTTTCTCTACTGTGAGAAAGTAAGCCACTTGCCCAGTCCAGGATGTTAAGATTTCCACTCCATTTGAGACCTGCTTTTGAGGTCAAACCTCTCTCTTTGAGGATATGAATATTTCAAGTAACTGGGGTTCTTGGACCAGGAACTGAACACAGTCACTAAAAAAACATCTCTCATGGGCTGGTTTTCCTCCTTTCCATTCTAGAAGAACAGCATGGAAGAAAGCACAGTCCTACAGACATGTAAGGAGAGCACTATTCATTAACATTCAGTTATTATTATAAGCAAATGATCTTTTATCGTTTCTGTCTAATAACATCAGTCATTGCAACTAACCATAAAAACCCCCAAGCTTTTCACTTTTTCATTTTACTTTATGCTCTTCTGTCATTTCTTCCCTGCACATTACTGTTATTCTATTACTACATGACATTTCTGGTGTTTCATTTTCTGTTAGAACCTGAAAAAAATTGGTGAGGAAATCCAAGAGCCTGTGAAAAGAGCATGAGCCTCCTTTCTGGCTCTAGAAAATACAAATAGCAATCATTACTAGCTAGAGCTTTATTAGAGATGAAAAATAGCAGCTGGGAGCAATATTTCTCTTTTCATCACCCAGAGGAAGAAAACTCCTGCCACCATAGCATCTTTCCAAGCCACTTCAGCTATCTAGCATCCAGCCCAAAGCAGCTTCTCTGGGAGCAGAGATCCTGCCAGGGCACATCAGCCCTAGCACACACTCCAGTGCTGCCATTCTGATGAACTATGTGGGGTTTAATTAACAGATGTACTACCCCTAGAACAGAGGTCTGACAGCCAAACTCGTTTTCCATGGGCTAATTTATCTCATTTAAACCCTTCATTTTCCCTGTTTAATAGGGAGCAGTCTCTGTTGGTCAAGTTAGTCTTAAGTCACAATTAAACCAGCAGTAATGTCACACAAAAAGAAACCCAACTCAAAATTACTCTTTTGCCTCCCATATTCCAAAAACTACATTTGCCTGAGTAGTGTCCTGAAAACACATCCATGATTTAGCTCTCATATCTTAGCAATCATTTACTTCTATTCCACACAAATTCTGCATCACGTCATTTTTATTACTAAAAATTATTTTAAATTAGAAATGGAGTCATGGAGCAAAGAGAAAAGTTGCATGCCAATGCCAAATAATTCTGCAAGTATCCTATCCATAAACCTCCATAGCCTCTTTTTTTTGTCACGCGTACTTTATGTTTAATTGTCGTTATGAAGTTATTAAGAAATTACTGTCTCTGCTTAGATTCTGTATTATTCTGGCTGTAAGACACTGCTTTGCTCACTTTTTGTTAAAGGAGATTTCTGATATGGCTTTAGTAACCTCACTCAAATCTAGGTGCCAAATGCTAGTCTAAGTTTAGAGGCATGGTCTGGGCCATTTTGCATCCATGTTAACTATTGTGGAAAATCTCAGTAATGACCAGGATACCCCATATTTTACCTTTCACAGATGGGAAGCTAGCTGACCCTCTCCAAGGTGAGTGTAGAAGATGCCCAACGTGTGGGCAATAGGAATAAGCTGAGACTTTGGGCTCCAGTAGTTTAAACCCTAAAGTACCATGGTGGGCATGAACCAAGGTCTAAGAAAACATATTTTTAACTGTTGGACTCAGTGATCTTACAGGTCTTTCCAACCTTAATGAATCTACAGTTCTACGATGTTCAAATTGCTGATTGTTCACAGGCATTTCAGAGTATGTGTCTACAATTCTCCATTGCTCTAAGTGATATCATCAAGATGTCATAGTATCAGTAGAAAAAGAAATTAACTGACCATGGCTCTTGTGCAGACTAGTGCAAGAAATATGTTCTTCAAGGACTTAAGAAAACAGAAGCTGCTGAAGAGAGATGAAGTGGAAAGAGTTAATGATGTTAATCTGTACAGGATCTGAAGCAACTAAGTGGTCTGCAATCCAGGAAGCTGCCCATTTCTGAAGAATGTTGAGCAAAAAGACAGAGATATTGGCAGAGCAAGGGTCTCAAGTGGCAAGCACTGAAGCAGAGAGGGAAAAAGTCGGATAGGTTGTTTATGCTATTTAAGTCTTATTGTTTTGTCAAGAAAAGGGCCCTTCATACAAAGAAGTGTGTTGTGTGAGAAACAGGAACCCACAGAGGCAGCTAGTGAGTGGGTAAGACCCAGTTATACCGACTAACACAAGATAGATATTTCACTAATAAATGTGACGTGGTGATGATAAAGATCACAGGAGAGTGACTCTCAAAAGAAATACAAAAGAAATCACTATCATATGACAAGTTTATATTAGAAAAAATAATCATTGGAAAGCCGTAACAAGCTATTCAAAAGAGCAGAGAGAAATATTTACTAGCACCAGCTGAATACATAGTATAAAGCAGAAAGGTAGTACCTGCAAATAATTATGCACACACGAAATGCAGCAGTATGGCACCAGACGCTTTAACTTAGAAACAGACTCAAGCAGCAAAGACAAAGACGTCGCAGATTTTTAGCAGATGTCGATTACATCATGCAGGAAAGAAACTTGTATCATTAGGGAAGCTGTGTACAAAGTGATACAATGCAAAACATTTTACATTAGCACCCGGCACAGACAAACAGAAAAACAGGTCATACAGGGCACAAAGCTGAAGAACTTCTCCAAAAGAAAAAGTAGTGTAGAAGCAGTGCAACTATCTTCCTTTTGTCTACTATACAAACTAGGAACTGCTTTGTGGTAAAGCATATGCAAATATCTTTTTAGGGGGAATCTAGTGCGGGGGGAAAGATATTTAAAATAGATGTTGAAATGAAAATAAGATGCATCTGTTGAGAAATAAGGTAGATAAAGTTTAGCTCATGCCACTAGATTGTCATACTTTGGAAAGTTTGATTAAGAGGGTAGCACAGACAGCATAGAAAGAAAATACTACCAAAGGAAAGTCTGGTTTTCCATGCAGGAGGACATGCTTGCAAAGAAAGCACATGAAGGCTGATGCGTTTGCTAAAACACCTACTGGTAAAGGGTATCTTGCAACTGGAAGGAAAAAAAATTAAAACAGAGGGTATTGCTGTTATTAGCAAGAATAATTAGTCATAGCATTTCTGAGTGCCACCTATTTCTTAAGAATGCATAGTATGTGGGTGGAATTACGTAACTGGTGCATATGACCCTGTGCCTACCACAAAGGCACAGGAGGCTGTTATTCAGCCAGTTTAGCACTGGGTTCTTTCAACTATATGCATATAACCTAAGTGATTATCACTACTCTTTCTTTACACAAAAAAAAAAAAAAAAGAAGAGAAGAAAAAGCACATCTAAAGCAAAGTTCATGAAATCAGTTTTAGAGGAGATGGATCATACTCTAGAAATGTTTATTTCCCATCAGTGACTTTAAAAGGACTCTGGACAAATAGACTATGAACAGTTTCTGTTAGAAAAGATTAATGTCAGACAAAGCACCAGAAGAAATGCTTTCAAATGATTTTCTGTATCTGTTGGACAAAATACCCAAAAAAAAAAAGGTATTTTGAAGTCTTGCTTGTAACACTTGTTTAGTTTGAATATTTCTAAGTTGTTTTCCCTTGCTGCAAGCACTTTGACCCAAGACAGTATGTTAAGTCAGCCCCATCAATTTTTACAGAATTAGTGACACTAAATATGAGAAGTGAAGACACTGAAAAATAAATATAACAATCTTCTAGAAGCTGCTTCAGGCCTGTGTTATCACACCAGATAGCATCAAGGACATGGTCCTGTGTCTGAGTGGACCATATCATTGAAGATGTCCTGGCTACTTATTATTACTTTAAGTTTCTACTCAGTCTTCCCTTCAGGACTCCTCAGAAAAATAGGGAGTGGACTGAAGCCTTGGGCGTGCTCTATACACCCAGCACAGGATTTTTTCCTGTAGTTGTGCAATACATCCAACCCTTCCATACAAACACCACCTAAACTGCATAAGCACAAGCGTGCACGCTAGCTGCCTCTATATTAGTAAATAAAACATGCACTGGACTGCTTTGCAAGCACTTAACCTAATTGTCAAGAAAAATACAAAAAACAGCCTGTATTTATATTATTAAATATTCTTACTCTCCAAAAATAAAGTAGCTTCATCCAACCTGCCCAGTGGGGATGGTCTCTGATCAATACTAATCCTTGACTTTGTTTGGGAATTGTTTGTCAGGCCCTCACTAAACCATGCTAGTGACTGGACTAACAACTGAGTTTCAGAGCCCAAGGGGGTTCCCCCAGATCTATTCAACTATTTTGGAACTAGCCAGTATTCATGGGTCTATACAGAGTTTTCCTTTTGCTAAAGGAGGGTCTATGGCTCCATGACTGTGTTATTTATGAACAGTTCCCATTCCGATGCTGCTTTGAGAAGGAGGACTTCATGCAAGCTGAGGGCTCATATGCAAGAGTACCTCAGGGAACCAGGGACTTGGGCTGGGTGGTGAGTAAGACACAGGTCTCTACAGAAATGCACAAAGCTCCAGACCAAAATGACTGTATGGCTACAGACTTGAATGAGTATACACAAAGTACTTTTTTCCTCTATGTGTGTGTGTGAGGGAGAAGGGGGGTGGGGAGTAAAAATTACCTACTTATCTAAAGGAAAATTATGAGAAAAACAAGTTTGTAATCTTGGGTTTTCCCAAAAATCTCCTGCTGAATTTCCACTGTTTGCTTTCAATTACCAGCCACAGAAAACAATTGCTTAAATCTCTGCCCTTCTAAATCATCAAGGAAAGATTTAGTTCAATTGGATTTCACAGAGATGACAGGATCTGTCAGTAACTTTCACAATGAAGATTTTCTCCTATGTCTAGTTTTACATGCCAAGTTTCTTTCTGCTTAGCTACGGTCTTAGACACGATCTGTGTAATTCCAGTGCAAAAGCCTAACACAGACTGTTCCTTCAAAGCAGGGAGGGGTCTGTTTTGTATTACAGTTTTATAGCTAGAACAGGTGTCCTAGTCAACCAGCTCATCATCATGAGGAGCATGCTCCTCTTAATTAAGAGAGTCTATCGTTCAAGGATATCTTGTTATGACCCACTTTTGTCTTTAATATGGACAAATAGAAACTGATAGCATTAGCGGTTCAGATTGGGATTTAAAAATCAACCCACAGGTTTGGATTCCATCTGTCTTCCTTGACAACAGGTTCCTTCACTGGTGTGATGAAGGTTAAGGTCAGAAGGAACCAATAACAGAATAGCTTCTCAACTCATAGATACTGAATCCTTGCATATTTCTGTATGTCAAAGACTAGGAAAATCTCCTGGCTTGGGAAAGCTAAGAAACAAAACAAAAGGAAATGATATTCACTCCCAAGGATCACACAGGGGCTCAGTCTTGAGAGTGCGCATCAAAAAAACTTGAATACTGAGGAATCTATCAGCAGAAAGCTCAAAGAAGATCTGAGTTAGAGTCCTAAAGATCAACTCACGTTTCAAACACTCCCTTTTACTGGATAATAGCATGTACAATATGCCACAAGAAAATTAGCAGTTCATTTTCAGTGTTATTAGAGTTAATAGGTAATGAACTATAAAAGCAACAGAATTTTATAGTTCATTACCTATTAACAGTTGTGGAATTGAGATTTATTTTCTGATTGATTCGTTTAAATTTAATCTTAATTTGTTTCTGTTTCACTAAGAAGCTGCTACCTTATTCTGAGCTACAACTGTGGCAATTAGCAGCAGTATCCCACTGTGAGTATAAGGCTGATTGCATGGTACTTCTGCAGTGGAATGATGCTGCCCAGATATCTATTGAAGAGATCAGACTACTAGCCCCAAAAATGCAGGATTAGCCATAAATATTTATTTGGCAGCACATTCTGAAATAGACTATAGCATGGTAACATTTTATGGGTGGGAAACACTGTGTCCCTTTCTTATTATACCCGCAATTGTTGATGCCCATTTTAGCTCAGCTGGTCAGAGAACAGTGCTAATAATGCCAGGGTTGTGGGTTCAACCCACGCATGGGCCGTTAATTTAAGAGCTGGACTTGGTGATCCTTGTCCAACTCAAATTATTCTGTGACTTTTACCAATATAAATGGAATATTTAGATTTTTGAGACACACTTTCATCTTTCTCCTTTTTTATCTTCAGAGTGCATATATTTGGATTTTGACATAACATCTTCCCAAAACAATTACATACCAAAGTAGATAATATTTCAGATATATGGATAATAAATCCATATTATCATCTTTCAAATACCTATGTCTCACACTGATTCAGCTGAAGCTGGTGGCAAAATGTAAGTTCCAGGAAGCTTCTGTCTGAACAGTAAGTTATTTTACTAAAAACTGTACGGCAGTTTTCAGTATTACATACAATTTGAGAAGTGGATTTAAAAAATCTGTATCTAAATTGTGAAGATTTTCTGCCACTCATTCTGAATAATTCGTTTTGCAGTAACACAGAATACTACAGTGTGTCACCAGATTTTTAGAAAGAGTGACAGATTAAAGCTATAAGATACTTGAGAACATCCAGATCAGTTTGGATATGGTGTTCCTGACAACTTGGAAAGGCCTTTGGAAATGGAAAATTATTAGTTACAAACTGAGGTACCTTAAACCATTTTTTACTTTTTTAGATTGCTGATAACACATGATAATTGTCTTTCAAAAAGTTTTTTATCTGGCTAGTTGGGCTCAAAGGAGAGAAGGGTTGGGGTTTTTTTCATTCCATTTAATAGGATTTAAATTCCAATCTCAGGAAGAAAAAGAAGTCAATTTTCAACACAAAAAAAACCCCTCTCCCAAGCGCCAGAAACCCTCAGTGGGATCAGCACAACGTACTTTTACATTGCCATTTCAGTCCCACAGCCTGGCAGAAGCCTCAGTGCTTGAGATCAAGGGTCTCCAAATACAGTTCTTCATTGCGAGGGGAACACACAGCCCGCAAGTGCAGCTGCCACACTGAGGAGGTGTCAGATGACTTACAGTGGGTTTACCCTGGCACATGGGCTGCCAGTTAATTCAGGTCCCCAGTGCAGGGAAGAGACAAGAAAGCAGGAGTGTGTCTACAGTCACTGCCACCAGCTCATCTTGCTCTCAGCTTCACATCTGATCCAGCCCCAGCAGTCTTGAGACCACCATGAGACTCCTCTTGGCTTCCCAGAGATGGGTATAAGGGTATGGTGGCTCTCAAACATTTGAAGAAATTGACAGGTATCCAGGTGTAAAGAAGGTTCTCTGCACTTGCTGCAAATGTTTCACGTATAAAGCAAGAAGCATTCCCTTTTATGTGAATTCATAAAATCCGAAGTATCAAAAGCTGAGTGAGAAATATGGTGAAGTTTATATAGTTATATTTTTTTATGCTAGTCTTCCCTAGGTAAATACACTTATACTTCAGTGCTGTTATTTTCAAATACTAATGTTTTTTTGAAAGATATAGGTATCCAAAAGAAATTCTTCTCCAAGGAAAATACTTTTTCAAAAGAAAACCAAGAACGGGTTTCCTGATTATCCTAAACAGTTGTAAAGTTTTAACAATTCAATAAAATCAAATTAATTTGGGGATATTTCTTATAGAGACGGGAGAAGTCTATTATGCATTTAATTTTTCGGCACTGAAGAATACAGAACTTTTCTGTTCCCTCAGTTGTGCTAGCTATTAGAAATAACAGCTGCTTTGACATCACCTGCAGCAGGTACAGCCTGTCTGCCCAGGCAGTTTGCTAGGCTGGAAAGTCTTCACAGTAGAATACAGCCATAACCGTGGGCTCCAGGAAAAATCATTCCAGCCTGAATCTGTGGGAGCTGGAGGTTTTTTGAAATCTACCAGGAGCAAGAAAGAATGGCATTTGACAATGAAATCTAACAATGGTCAGAATTCAGCTCATCCAGCAGGAAAAATTTCTTAATCTGCACAACACAAGATCAACTATTCTCAGATCGAAGGGGAAAGCTGAAAGCAAGAAAGCCACACAATATTTTACATGACAGTATTTTTTGTCTCACTTTAAAATGAGACACTGCACAGCCAGGAATGCAAGACACAGAGCTGCCAGTGATTACACCACGTACTGACTAGACGGCAGGACTGGGATTTCATCCCTGCTTCTGAAGCTGCTTGAAAACTGTATGTGTGCTCCAAGGCACCCAGCTAGAACAGCTCTGTTCCCTCTGATTGCCTGACCCAGGAGGGCATGGGAAGGAGTCCTTTTCACTCACTGTCCTGCTGGCCTCATCAGTGTTTTCATGTCAGATGCAAAGCAAACTAGGAGGCTCAGAGAGTGCTTTCACTCAACATATTCCACAGCCAAAGGGCTAGCTAGGGTGGTCTCCTACAATGCAGGTGTTGGTGTCGTGCGTCAGCCACGCAAAGCAGGGTACAGCTTCTGGCTATGTGGATAAGTAACCTTACCACCAAATTATTGTGCAAAAAGGGGTCACTATCACTATATGCTGGGATTTCATCTTGTTCACCCAGAAGACATATAGAGAATGATGCTTCAGCAACTGCATTGTTTCAGGAGGCTGCTAGAACTGCGCTAAATGTAGTACCTAACATGGTAGGGACTGAGCCTCTTTTTCATGCTGCTAGAGGCACCTATGTCTCTCCATTGATGGTATAGAAAATACAGATATTTATGTTCATTTACTTCCTGTTAGAATGCCCAAAGTCATAAGCATTGCCCGAGGTAGACAGGCTGGTTTGACTCGCACCTTGAGCAAGATTCTTCTGAATTGACCTTTGCTAACAAGAAAACAAAAATCTGGAAAATAAAATTATTCATAACCTAATTACTCCATGTGGCATGTAGCAACCACTTGATTGTAAAAAGAGGTGAGGGAGTAACTATATCTAAACCTTGGATAAGACAGTGGGACACCTTACAGTTTGATGCTTCGTGCTCCTTAGGAAATGAAAACAAAAAAGCCAAAGAGATCTTTAAAAGAAGCAGATGGCTTATACAAGGAACATGACCAAAAAACTGTCTGGGAAAGCAGGAATGCCAGTTAGAAAATAATCTCATAATTCCAGAAATTATCTTCTTTGTGCACTAGGGTGAAACCAAGATCTTTCAAAAGTATTGCAACCCTACTCTGAATAACCAACAATCCCTTTCTGACACTTAATTAATTAATCTGGAATATCAAAAACCTGGGAACTGAGGAATGCTCCTGAGATGTCTGACATCCACATTAAATTAAATCAAATTAAATTACATTGTTTATACCTGCCTATGAGTTGCTTAACATAGTAAGATAGTTTCTAATTAAGCCACTTCTGAAAAGGCATTTCTCTTGCAAAGTAGGTACTGAACACCTGTCGCAGGACCAAACACGTGCTGCAGATTTGGGACCCCCATCCAATCTCCAACTCTCTCCCTGGCCTTAAGACTTTTTGACATTCATGCAAAGAGAAGCAGTCCAAGGAAAGCAGGGATAGATACTCTGATTCTATAATATGGGACAGGTGCTCCTGAAGTGCTCAAAAGCACATGAAGCAGAAGGGGTGTTTGAATGTGAGCACAACCCCCGCAGGCAAGAACTCAACCCAGCAGACTCTTCCTTGCCCTTAAGCTGGTTATCTCTGGTTTGAAGAAAATTCCTCCCCATAGAGCAAGTTTTTATATTAATGTTTTGTCAACATCTACTTCTAAACTTCAACAGTAATTTATAAATGCTGATTTGTCAAAGAAATTTCTACAAAAAAATGGTTCAGAAAAAAAATCTTATGAAAAAACACTCTCAGTAATTAGTGTAGAGAGAGATGTGAGTTAAATTTAGTAAATGCAACTTGGCTGTGTTGTACTCCTTTGCTTGCATAAATTAAAGTAGCTCTTTGCACACTGTAACTTTCACAAGTCAGTCTTGCAGTGCAATACCATTCAGCATCTCGCAGGATTTACAACAATTGCTGATTGTTTTTTCAAGAAACATGAGTTTTGCATTGATGAGGACTCAGCTGTCTGTCTTGTGGCAGTTTTGTTTTGAGGTAACTCAGTCTCTGCTCTAGTTATAATCCTTATATAGTTTACTATTTTCACAAAGAAAATGTAACTGTACACTGCAATTCTAAAGGTATGTGAGAAGCAGCACACTCCACAAGAACAGAAGAAACACTGTTTGTAGGGAAGGGTGTCTCTGCTCTTAGAACTTGCAAATCAAAACAGTCCATGACTTAATTATATAAAATCATAATAATTATATGTTGCCCACAAAAGTAATTATTAATTTGTTTTGGTCTTCACCTAAAAGTTCTAGCCAGTGCTACTGCAGCTTTTCAAACTGGATAAATTTGAAATGTATGCCACGACTTTGAAAATGTCGTCTAAATTAAAATCACTGTATCTCTTGGACTGCTTCATGCAATGCAGTAGCATTACTGGACATAAGCAACCGTTGGCTCTCAGCTTTCAGTATTCAGTTAAAGCAGCCCAAAGTAATTTTTAAAAATGTATTCTTATTTACGATATGCAGATTACTGTATTTGCTGGCAAACAAAAGAACAAATGGTTATGTGATTCCTGCATTCCTCATTTTAAGAGGAAATATATTGTTCCTTTAAAATATAGTAGGTTAAAAAAGATTTCTATTTCTTTTTTATTTTCTGGTGACTACAAGAAAAAAGCACAATCTATTAAGGTGTTTCCTACATAAAGCTAAATATTTGTCTAAATATATTGTGGTTCAGATTTTGTTTAAACTCTTCAGCAGAGAAGATCTTGTTTAACTTCTTCACATTGCTTTGCAAATTCTTGCTACTTCACAAAAAAAATTCATCTGGACTTATTCATCATCCAAGAGTTTTTTTGGTTTTTTTTTTTTTTGGAAAGAAAGATCCTGTTCAAGGTTATTTCTATAAAATCTGAGTCAGCCAAGGTTTTTATGTGGACGTATACACTCTTCAGCTGTTCCATGGTAATATCAAGAGGTTAACGGGTGGTTTAGAAATATATTTAAAAGGTTTCTTTTTATGGAATCTGTTGTATTTAATCCCTATAAGCTAAAATACTGTGAATCAAGATTTCTCTTGCATGTTATGTCAGTCTGCAACTGAATCTTTTAGTCCTGTCCCTGAAAATAAAAACTTACCTGTACTGTTGAAGATGAGTTGCTCATGCTTACATCTGCAAAGTATCACTCTTCCGTTTTCCACACAAAACAAACCTTACTATGTATTAATTTGTTGTATAATGATTCAGGAAAATAATCAGAAAAGCATCTTCTCTATATATTTTAATTAACTGGTAAGTGAAGCTGATTTTTTAGAATTCACATAATAATGGTGGTGAAATATTAGCCATCCCAAACACAGGGAGGAGTTTTTGTAGTTCCATGGGCATGGTTATTGGATTTAATACTGTGTCTAATCAAATATGCAACATATCTGACTACAACAGAGTGACTGAACAGTGGAGCCATTAAATAACTTCCATGGAAGCTTCAAAGGAGGACCAAAGATAGACACAGGTTGTACTTCATAAGACGTTTTAAGAGATGTTTTGTATTGTTTCAAGAGTTGCAGATTACTGCAGCAAAAGGACTTTCTGCAAACTCGCGGGACTAAGGGTGAGTCCAGTCATCTGTTGCAGAGGGTCACAGTGTGCTGTGCAGCCCCTAAGTGGTCATCCAAAAGTCATCCAGCCTGCAGCCTTGGGCCAGGAAGAGAAGGGGGAGCCAGCATGCAGTGGAGCTGGAGATACCACTACTCTTGTGGAAGATACGGGAGTTAATACTAAATAGTTACTACTACAGTTGCCAGCAGAGTACAACATAATTCTCCCTCCGTAAGGATGGTACCTGAGCAAACCAGTAGCTAAACAGCCAGTGGGTGGAAAGATTTATGTAATTAAAGAGTTATAAATATTTGATATTAGCATGTCAAAATCCCAGGAGCAAATTAGGTGCCTTTTTTATTTTTTTTAACCAAGCTCCAAATAACAAAACGGTAACCGTCCCATTCTGAGTATGGTGGAGGAGGTACAGAGTAAGAGCGTTTTCTAATTGCTAGTTTTCAAGCACTGTCCAAATAAACTGTTCTGATACTAAGCTGTGACCACTGTGACCAACATGCTTTCATTTGAGATGGCTCTGGATGAATTTGTTGAATTTTATTCAATATCTCCATTTTTACCACTATATTTATTAAGACTGAGAGTAAAAAAATGATTAAAAATCATAATGAAAATTCTTTTAAAAATACTTCCTTGACTAAATACTGTCCAGTATTCATTTTGGGTACCTTGAGATGTACTGGATTTCTATATAACTTCCCATGAAGCAGAGAATTATTTTGGAAGCTTTTAAAAAGCTGTGGATTTAGTCTACATCTTGACGTGCATGGGGTTTTTTTTTTAAAAAAAAAAAACCAAAAACATCACCACCTCCCCTACAACAAAAAAACCTAAACCAAATGTTATTATTAATATCTTTGTCTTTATTTCCTCTTTTTGGGGGGTGGAGGGGGAAGGGAGAGGATTTTTTTTTTCTGTTGTTGAGGAGTGCCTGGTCATGAATAAAGCACTAGAAAAACAAAGTCCATACCATTTCGGCTTCAGAAGGAACGTTGTATCTGATGCTGTGAGAAGATCCTGCTGTGCTGTATTTTATATCTGCAGCAGTATACAACAGCTTCGGTAATTCCGGTAACTCTTTCAGATACATGACACTTTCGGTATTGACACATGCTAACAAAACTGTAGCATCTGACAAGCACGGGAGAAATTCAGTCCCATCTGAGAAATCCTGGGTGAGGATGAGGGTGGAGGGCAACAGCTCCTCCTTTACTAGGGCTCTCTGCTCCAGGGTCCCATAGGCACCAGACTTGTGTCCCTTTAATTCAGCACTGAAATGAAGCTGTTGTGATTGCTGTGGGGTGGGTTACCCTGTCGTCAGGATGCTAATGCTCAGCTCTGCAGCTCTGGATTTTAGCAGATTCGGACACAACCAAGGCTTTTCTGTCAGCATCCATGAGGGACTGGTGGAATAAGGCTGATCGGTTGACACACAGAATACGGATCATATGGCAATGATGCTGACTGGCACTCAGAAACGAGAACATATAACCTTTCCTTTAGGTACCGATGGCTCCATTTCTCCTATCAAAATTATTCATATTTAAATAAAAATAAAAATTAAAAATCTTGTCTGTAGTAAGGAGAGCTGTTAATAGTTCTACACTTTGGATATACATAAAATTATAGCTTTTTGTCTCTCATGATAATTTCACCAGCTTTGAATTGCCTCTGACCATTACCTAGGAATTCACTTGACCTGAGATTAATCTTGAAAGAGAGGAAATGAAAGGTAATTCTGTGCAGGCCTTCCAAGACATGAATTAATACCAGTCTTTGACACAAACATGGTTTTATATAGTGAAATAGCAAATGAGCTATCCTCATCTCCCTGTGAAGTCCCACGTCTGTAGTGTTTACTCTCAGATATCTAGGAAGATAAATGCTTATCCATGCTCATCGCTGGCTTTCTCTGTTTCACCTTGGAATAAAGCTAGAGTGCCTCATTTCCGCTCCATATCAAAACATGGTCACCCCTTCATGCGTGTTCCTTAGCAAAATATTGTTCTTCATCAGGAAGATATAGAAGAATCCAGATTATGCAGTGACTGCAGATCTTTTACAGGAGAAAAGGCAAAAAACCCAGTTATTGTTTGTAAATGTGTAAATGGTCTGTGGTCAAGCAACACTGGAAATTCTCTCTCCTCTACCCATAAAAAAGAGAGAAATTACAGCTTCTGCACGGGCAGGACTCATTTCTCCTGGCACTTAGAAAACAATCTGAAGAAACAAAACTGACCACAGGCATCTGAGTAACCAGTGCACATAGTCTCCAGCAGTACCTTCAGGCCTCATGTATGTGTTTGATTTGAAGCTGATGTTATATGCTCATCACAAGGTGGCCAGATTATATTCTCCTTTTGTTTCATCATATATTTACATTCACATCCCTTTGTCATGATATGAAATACTTTTGGGACTATTCCAGTAATCCTACAGTGCTTGAATAGTTTTGAACTGGTTAAAATAGTTGTAAAATTAAGACACTTAGCAAGGCAAATGATAGCTTCGGTACCTTGTACTATCACACATGCTCAGCAATAAGAAAAGCGGGTTGGACTTCTGCTTAAATAAGAAAGCAAACTGGGCTTCTGCTTTGAAATGTATCCTTCAAGCAGAGGCTCAGAGAAATGGCACATGCTCATCAATTCAGTGGGATCTTTTGGACATCTTACCTTTCATTACATGTTGCAAAAGTTTTCCTTTAAACTAGCAACACACTGCAGCCACCTGATTTGGGAGAAATTTATCTGTGTGGAAGCCGGAATGACACTCTGCTAGTCCCAGGATCCGAGCAGAGCTGAAGAGAAGTGCCTATAGGGACAGATCCTCAATGGATACCTCTCTGTCTCCACAGCTCTACAGGAGCCTCTCCTCCCTACCCTGCTTCATCCCGACTTCCAGTTTACTCGGGGTCACCTGAAGGGTGTCTCGCTTCCCCTTCTTGCTGCACCCGCTGCCACAGTCCCCTGGGAAAAGTGGGGAGCAGCTCCGGGTTTCCCCAAGGTCTCTGAAGGGGAGATCCACTCCAGAGGAAAGCCCCACGCCGCTGCACAGCCAGCGCGTCAGCGGGTGCACGGAGGTCGCTCCATCCAAATCATCGGCGGCTTTTCCCCTGAAGCAGGGGAAAAGCGGCCCTCCGAGGAACTGAGCCCTGCCGGGGTGCCGCGGGGTCTGCCTGAGCTGTGGATCTGACCTGTTGCTTTGCTTTTTACACGCAGAGCCGCCTGCTCAGGAGATTACAGCGGTAATCTGAGACGTGTGAAAGGAGAGATGCGCTTCCCCTCTCAGCCGCTCTCAAAGGCGCACGGTGGAGACCAGAGCCGCCGGCCCCAGTTTGGGGACCACACCTGCTGGCTGCGGGCACCCCCGGGGGGGCGTCCCGGGAGGGGCAGCGGGAGCGCTCCCTGCAAGGCGATATCTCTCTCGGGTGTAACGCGTCAGCTACGATTGTAACCACGGCGCCTCCCTCCTCGCCAAAAGCCAAAAAAACCCCTGGGAGGGCTCCAGATATACAAGATCTGGGCGAGTCCTGGGATGTCGTATCACCTGTTCTTGCAGGACTTACTCAGGGGCAGACCTGCAGGCGGTCCAGACAGGTCCCCCGAGTGGGGCAAATCCCCAGCGCCCGTGGGGCACCCTCCGCTTCTCCCCGGACCGCCCTGCGTCGCCATCCTCAGGCCCTATCCGGGGGCGAAGCACGGCCCGGCACCCTGTCCGGGAGGAACCCCCGAGCCTCAGGGGGTCTGTGGGCACAGCCCTGAGAGAGCAGAGGGAGGTGAGCGGGCCCGCCTGCCCTTCCCGGGGAGTAGCACCCATCTTCCATGCCTGGTTCGGTTACCGTGGGAGCGCTATAATCAATCCCAGACACCCCTCCCGCCGCTCCGCAGGCGCCCACCGACGGGCGGGCTTCGCTTTCAAGGCTCAGCTTGGCAGAGTCTACTGAGCAGCTAATAACATAACAACCCTGCTTTGATCAATTCGAACTAATTACCCCTCTTAATTAAAGTCTTTAGCGGTTGTTTCAGTGTTTTGGCAAGGACGAGGAAGAGCTTTGCCGTGCGGCAGCGCCAACGCCGCGCTCCCCGCCCGCCCGTCCGCGGCGCAGCCCCCGCCGCCGCAGTCACTCCTTGGCAAAGGTTTATTTCCATCAGGTCAACGAATTCTTTTTTTTTTTTTTTTTTCTCTCCACGTGCAAGAATCAATGCGAAATTCAAATCCGTACATAGAGAACAGTTCTGTCCATATAGATACGATATTCAGGGGGAAAGGGAGAGGAGGAAACCAAGAAGGGTGGGATAACCAGCAGACAGCGGAGGCAGGGCAGGATCAACACAAGGGGAATATATATACATCGAAATAATTAAAGTGGTGCAGCGTTCCCGGCTCGGGTAATACAGATTCCCAAATAAATACAGCAGAAATTGGCTTGGCGCTTTTTCTTTTTTCTTTCTTTTTTTTGTTTAACCATCTCTCCACCTGAGATGCAACGACAACCAAAAAAAAATAGTCTTTAAAGAACAAAGGAAAAATTAAAAAAAAAAATAGGAAACAACCAGTCCCATTAACGTTAGTGGCGATATAGAGCATAATACACAAAACCGCTTAACAGGTGCATGCAAAGAGGCGGTGGGGCTCGCACCGGCGGGGCCGGCGGCCGCCCCTCACGGCTGGAGCGGCGGCGGGCCCTGCAGCAGCGGCCCGGGCGGGGGCGGNGCAGCTTACGGACGTGCTTCTTGAGGTCAAAGTTCCTGCAGAAGCCTTTGCCGCAGGTGGGGCAGGTGAAGGGCTTCTTGTCGTTGTGGGTGTGCATGTGGAAGGTCAGATTGTACACCTGGTGAAAAGCCTTGTTGCAGATATTGCACTTGAACTGCTTCTCCCCGCTGTGAGTCAGCTTGTGGTTTTTGTAATTGCCTGGGAGTGAGACAAGAAGGGCAAATGGACCTGGATGTGAAAGACGGACACTGCGAAGACGAGAAAAATTTGAAAAAAAAAAAAATCCCCGAACTCTGTCCCATCACCAGAGCTCGGCTTTAGGATAAAACGACCGCAAACACCCGCCTTCTCCCCATCCTTCCCGCGGTTGTTACTCTTAACAGACGACAAGGAAAAGATCGAATAAACCAAAACCATGACAGTTGCAGAAATAAATCCCCTGGGTTTAGACTTTACAGCAAGGCGGGAAGAAAAAGTAGCTAAATTCTGGTATTTGGAGGGGCAAATAAGAGGCGAATTCGTTTGCCGAACCGCGCTGGAAGCTGCATGTTGCGGTGCAGGGAGAACAGGCGCTTCCCGCGGAACGACTGCCCCGCGCTCCCACCGGAACGAGACCTCTACCCCCCTCCGTGGGGCAGGACGTGTGTCGGGGCTAGCCATACTTAAAACCAACCTAAATATCTAATAACAAAACTTTAAAACAAAATTAACTCCCCGCTACTCTCCCTCTCGCAAATTGTCCCGACATTTGACCTGGCTTGGGGAATGGGAAGCCGGGCAAGAGAGAGGGTGCTGGAGACTGGTACCTTTCTGGTGAAATCCTTTGCCGCAAAATTCACAGACAAATGGTTTGTAGCCGGCGTGTATTCGCGTGTGCGTGTTCAGGGTCGAGCTCCGGTTAAAAGCTTTGCCGCACTGGTTGCACTTGTGTGGCTTTTCCTGGAGGGAAACAAACATCAAGTCACGGCTTGTTGGCTGTCTTGCGGGGTCTGTTTTCTGTTTTGCGGGATTTATGAGCTGGTTTGTGGAGTCTGTGTGTTTAACTGACGGCTCGCAGCTGCCGGTGAGAGGCACCCCGCGGTACCTACCGCGCTCGGGGCAAACGGAATCTCCCCGCGGCTGCGGATTGGCCGCCCCCCACGCCACTGTCGCGGAGCGGCCGGACGAATGCCGAGCTCCCCGAAATACGTGAGCGGAGTGTCTTGGGCAGGGAGGAAAGGACAGAGGATGGGCTCACCTGGGTGTGGATGATCTTGTGCCGGCAGAGCGTGCTCGCCTGTCTGAAGCCCTTCCCGCAAACTTTGCAAACAAAGGGTCTGGCTCCCGTGTGCACCGGCATATGGCGCGTTAAGTTATAATGTGCATTAAATACCTTGAAAGAGAAAGCAGATAATAAGATAAAATAAAATTGCGATTAGAAGGCGAGAGTGAAGGGGGAGCCGTCGTTTAAAAATCAAGCAAGCAAGAGACCGACAACCGGCGGACAGATGGAAGGGGACAGGAGGCTGGGGAAGGGAGGCGGGCTAAGGCGCTACTTGCCTTTCCACAAACTTCACACGTGAAAACTTTGGGCTTGCTGCTCGGAGAGCCGCGGCTGAACTCCGACGTCTTATAGGCGATTTTTTCCGAGAGAATCTGAGCACTTTCTTTCATATAGTGCTGCAATTGAGCCTGCGATAAGTCCTTGAAGGCCACCCCCGCCGGGTACTTGTCCACGGTCGGCAGCACCAGCTTGTTCCGCTCCGCCAGGTAAGCCTTGGGCTGCGGGTGCAAGGGAGAGCTGAGGAAATAAGAAGCCACCGGGTGGATGTTGACACTGGAGGACGGGTGACAGGGGCCGTCGCCTCGGTTGAAATAGCACAGGGCTCCCATGGCGTGGAAGGAGGAGTGATTGACCACTCGGGGTCTTACCAGTTTGTACTGCTGCAAGGGCAGGGCATCGCGGGGGAAATCTCCTTTCAAGCTCAGGGCACAGTTCAAGAGATCGCCGCAGCTAAAGGAGGGCGAGGAAGAGGAATCTAAGTGAGCCTTCCTGGGTTCCGCTCCAGCCACCGCCGCTTTGGGCAGGGTGTCGTACGCCACCGGGACAAAGGGAATCATGCAGGGGATGGAGGAGTTGAGGTGCAGCGGGTGCTTGGGGTCGCCTTTGGCCACGGAGCCATGGAGGAGCTGCGGGACGGGGATGGAGCGGGGCTCTGGTGTCCGCGCCATGATGCGCTCAATGGAGAAGGCGAGTGGCTTGGGCGTGCTGATCATGTTGCTCCTGGCAGACAGGCTTTCTCTGGACGAAGGAGTCGCTAGGATTTTGGTCGCCGTGTGGTTGCCACTATTGTCCATGGCTGAATTGCATTTGTTCTCCCGGTTTGAGCCGCTCTGGTAGACGCCTCTTTTTTTTTTTTTTTTTTTTTTTTCCCTCTCTCCTCTCTCTCTCTTTCACTTTCTCTGCCCCTTTTCTTGTTACTGATCTGCGAGGAGGGAGACCAGCATCGCCGCCGCCACCATCACCACAGCCTCCGCCGGCGGAACCAGCCTTCTCAGTCCAGTGGACTCATGCCAGCCCATCACGATTTACTTTGGCGCACCAATGACTCGGGACAATCGCTACTTATTTCTATCAATAGAAAGTGTTGTGTCAATAACGCAGCCAAGATCTCGCCAATCGTTAACTTCCAAGAGGAGAAGGTAAACTAGATAATTGCTCAATTCGCTTCCAACAGTCAACAGGAAAAGTTTTTCCCCCCCAGCAAGCGACTACTTTTCATTGGCGCCCGCGCCTCCCCCGCCCAGGGAAGGAGGTGGCTCTCCCTCCTTCTCGCCTCACTCCCGTCTGCCTCCCTCCCTCTCTCTTTTTATTATTATTATTTGCAATCTGCTTAACCAGGCTTTAGAGGCCAAGCAAATCCGAGATCAATTTTCTTGTTTGGCTTTAAATGACATCATCTAAAATCATTGTCCAAGTGCTAAATAGGGATGTGAAACCCAATTCAAGGGCAAGCGCCGGGGTGTTTGTCAAACAAGGTGCTGCAGAAGAAGCGGCTGGAAGGGAAGCTGTTTGTTTCCTTGCCACTTTCCAGCCCGAGCTCTCTTTGTGCGTTCGTACGTGTGTGTGTCTGAGGGAGGGAGGGAGGGAGAGAGAGAGGGAGGGAAGGAAATGGCTGCTCCGCTCCTGGGACTGCTCCTGGGACTGCTCACTGCTTTAAAGAACAAGGTCAGGTGGCGGTGAGCTTTTGGAAAACACAGTAGACAAATAAGCGGGGGACTTGAAACAAGCAGACGGCGAGATCAGCGCGTGGAGATGCAGGAACTTCCCGGGCCAAATGGAACGAGTGCTTGGGAGCAAAAGGATGATCCAAAACCTGAGGCAGGGGAAGAGAAGAAAAAGGAGGTAGGAAGAAGTAGCGCCTTTTAAATCTGAAGCATTATTTAGATATTTATATATTTTTGTATATATATAATATGTAGCCTGCATATACACTAAGTATAGCTTCTGTGTCCTTATATAATACATGCACAGCACAAACACCGAGAACTCAGGGTTGGCATAGACACACGAAAGAATATACAGCTCCCACGCTGTTTATAGGTATATATGCACCTAAACAGATGTAATCCCCATGCATTTATTAGAAGTTTGACGGCCCTGTTCGGGGCGGGCAGCCCCAGCGGGTGTTCGTCCTTTCAGCGAAGCAGGGGTGGTCGGGGAGATGAGAGGGACAGCAGTAGGTACGGGACTTTCTCTGTTCCCGCCCACCCCACCATCCGACACTTCGGGCTCAGGACAAGGTCCCGTTCCTCCCGCCGGCCTGGAGTTCGCTCGTCTGGTGACTGAGAAGTGGCTACCGAAATAATACCCGGGTGAAGCCAAGGGTCCCTCCGTCCCTGCCACTCCCGGAGCGAGCGGCCAGGCCGCTTCCCTCAGCGGAGGGACCCACGCAGCAGCTTCCATTTCAGAGGTCCAGCACTGCCCTTCTCCGAGGCAGTGGGAGAGAGGCAGGAGGTCTCGAGTTTGCTAATGGAGAGAAGCCTCCAGCGAGGCAGGGAGGCCCGACCCCCGTTGCTCGGGTACCAGCCCAGGAACAGGCAAACGGCAGTGTCTCCCCCCGCAGCCGCCGGCCCAGGACAACCGTCTTGCAGGGAAGTGAGGGCAGGGAGGAAGGGCTGGAGGCCCAGGGAGAAAGGGAGGGAGAGATGGGGAGACAGAAGGAGGGATAGACGGAGGCATCCTTGCCCCCGGCTCTGTGACCTGGCCGATGCAGCCTCAAGCCACCGCGGCTCCTTTTGAGGAGAGCGAGGGAGCGGCTGTTGCACGACGGTACCTCCGCAGCCGGGAGCTCCATGAGAGCAACGGGGAGCTGCGAGGCATGGAGGAAGAGAATGTCCTGCGGTCCCCAGAACGGACTTCGAACGACGGGCCGTGGCCCGGGCACCACTCTCTGCACACCCTGCGACCCTCGTGTCCGCCGCGTTCCTCCGGTGCCCCGGAGCGCAGGCGGGCGACAAGAGCCGGGGCTGGCCTAGCGGACGTGTCGGGATGGACACAGCCGTGTGGGCAAGCGTGAGGCGGAGGAAGGACGGGATCCGTGCTGGGCCGTGCTGGGCTGTGGGAGGACTCCGATCGCGATGCCTCGCTCCTGCCTCGCTCCCTGTTTTCCCCTGGTCTGGGTGGGGGGTCGCTAACCTGGGCTGCATCCCTCACCTGCTTCTCCCCCGCAATTCCCCATGGCAGGTGGGTCGGGACGTTAAGACCGTAATTGCTGTCCAGGATCAGGTTGCTGCAGCCGCCCGCCTCTTACCTGGAAGAAGGAGGGATCTTGGACTCGCGGGGAGACGGAGCTGGGCCCCCCAGCGCCGTGAGGGGCAGCTGCCCCGGGCTGCCCGCTTCTCGGGAGTGTCGGTGTCTCTCTCGCACTTTGTGCCCGCCAGAGGAGAATTTCCTCCTTCAGAGCAATTTACATTTAATTCAATTTAGGCAAATTTCCTCTTGATTGGTGCTGAAGAAGGGAATTATTGTTGAGTGGGTTTTAGAGGCTTCAAATCCCATATACTTAATATGTTAACAGCTTGTTCTTAACTGGTCTTTTTGGGATTGACTTTTTGACATGTGTTTGAAAGTAAAATATGTAGTGTCATTTGAGCAGGGTAAATAACCCAAAGCAGCAATTACAGCCCTGCTATTGCAATTATACTGGTCTCCTCAGTGTTGAGATATACTTTTGGAGAAGCGGTAGCTTTATTATTCGTCACTTCTTGTACCTCTCACGAAAAGTTATGTTACTGCCTAATTTTTCGGTAGCGATATAAAAGCAAAATTTTTAGGGGGGGGACGGACGTCATCCTCTTCTGCCTCAGAGACAGAGCCTTGTTAGGTGCTGGTGTTGCCCACAATAGAGATAGAGTTACTAAAATCAACCTCGACATATCCTTTTAGTCCTGTACTGAGCTTTGCCTTGCTCTCAGACCGCATCTTTTTATTAGTTTTACATATCTGCCGAGCCGCAAATATCCTGCAGGCGTGCTGGTGCAGGGTTGTTTTTCCCGAAGCGGAGAGATTTACGGGCTCTGAAATTGGAAATAAGGAACCTCTCGGCCGGTTTCTTTTTGGGGGGCCACGGCGGGCCCCGGCTCCCTCCAGGCTGGCAGCACTTACCGAGTCCCAGCAGAAGTGGCCGGCGGGGGAAGGAGCAGGCCCGCCGGCCTCCCAGAGTTGTAAACCGTCGCAGGAATTAAGGGCAAAAGTTTTGCCTCGAGTTGATTCCGTGCTCTGCCCGGGAAAGCTGCTGTTCTCTTTTTCCCCGTAATCGGCTTTGTGTTTCATTCCTTCCTAAGCTATGTTCTTGATATTGCTCACTTGCATTATTATCATAACGTACCTCTACATGCACTCAAAATCCGAGTCACCGGCGAATTCATCTCGTCGTCAGGATTACTCCAATCCGATCCCAGAGGCGATTAGAGGGAGGTAAAATACCGCCTTAGAGCCTAATCTTTAATTTCTTCCTCCTTAATAAAATGAATAATTCCATTGCGTTTTTAAGTAAAAAATGAATTGAAAAGGATAATAACTCCGCTAACCTTCTGTTGCGTGTATTAATATTTTCCTGGGAGTGTTTTACCACAACCCTCCTGCCCGAGGGGGCTGCTCCCTCCGTGCGCCCGGAGCCAGGTCCCCACGACCGGGTAAGGGCGGGGACGGCAACGTCCCTCCCGGCTCCGGGACGCCTCTGGGTAACCTGAGCGTGGAGGGAGCCAGGGAGGTTACAAAACATCCTTCTGGCCACTACATCGGCGGACCTGACGGCGGCTGGACAGACCCTGATTAGTATTATTATTGTTGTAATAGTCGTCATTAATAGTGACACTGCCGGGATTCGCTGTTAAAGCTTAGGTTTGCTCTCTCTGTGCATCAGTCCAAGACGTTCCCTCCCGAGCCGCCGGATTTGTGAAGAGGTGATTTACCCCGATACGCACCGGGAACGCCGTGCTCCCCTCAGCAGCACCGCCGCCGTGCACTGCCCGCACGTCCCCGCCGCCCGCCCGCCCTTTCTCAGACTCCGCAACGGCGGAACGCGTTGGCCCTGGTTTGTTACTATTCGGAATTAGCCCCTGGCTGCTGCGGTGCTGGAGGGTTCGCTGTTCATTCCTACTCAGGGCTTATCGTTCACTGTCTTTTGAAGGGAAGTGAAAATATAAACGCGGGAGTTACAGCGGGGGTGAATGAACCAGCCGCCGTCACAGTTTATCAGCCGGCGCCGGAGGAGATCCCGAGCCGCCGTCCTTTTCGGTGGGAATCTGCTGCTACTGCCACCCGCCCGGCTGCTGGGGTGGCGGTCGCGGCTCCCTGGCCCTCCCAGCCCCGGCCCCGGCTCCCGTTCTGCTCTGCGGAGGGCGGCCGCAGAGTCCGAGTACACCTCGCAGAAGCCTCGGGCTCTGCTGTTTCTGGAGCGTGGGCAAAGGCGCTTGGCCTTTCTCAGGTTTTAAGTTGTAACACTTCGGCGTTTTCTCCACTGGTAATTTATCCGGTGGAAGAAAATAACATAAAAATATACATGAATGTGTATATACCTTTGGAAACTATGCGTAGCCTTCCCATACAGTGAGGGTGTGCTGGCATCCTTCTATAGAAGTTCCACCGCAAGCAAAAAAATGAAGTCTTGCTATTTGTAACCGAATCCATCACAAAAGAAAAACAGTTAACACTGACCCGCAAAACACAAGTGCTCCCGGAGGTAAAACAAAGTTTGGCACTACAGTGCATTTCGTACAGACCCCCCTAAACCGAAAACCAAACTGGTGCAAATTAAGCCTTTTCATGTATAAAGCCTTTAATCACATATAAACGAAATTACAAGTGACCCTCTAAAGCAGCGCTTCCGGCCCTCCCGTAATTCATGCGAGCGATTTGGCTAAGTGTGCCAGCTCCGAACGTGGACTGCAGCTATCACGTCTAATCTAATCAGTCCGCCTGTGAGGGGACCCAGCGGTGTCATCAACTCCAAAGGGCCCTTGGTGGAAGTGGCTGGGAGAGGCCAGCGGCAGCTGGAGCCATGAATGACACTTTCTCATTTGTTCCTTTCCCAGTTCAACAAATGTTTAGCCCCGTTACTGCTAAATGAACGCCTTGCGCTCTTTGGCTGGGGGAAGCTATTTATTTTTAAGATTCCTGAATAGGATCAGGAGCAATTAACTTATTTTTTGTTTCCATTTTCTGTCAGTGTATTGGGAGGTAACCTGGAGCAAAGCAAAGAGCTGGTCGCTGTGTGGGCTCCTGTATTCTGTATTCCCGGCACCGGGGTACGCCGGGCTCGCCATGGCGACAGGAAGGTGTCCGCCGGACACAGAACGGGACAAAACCCCGCTCGTTTATGGCGGGACCCGTTTCGATGTGCCGCTGCTGAGAGACGGGGAGAAGCCAAGTGAAAAACGTGTAAATAAGAACGAAAGTAGGAGTCGTGCCCTGTTGCAGCCCCTGCTGGACGGAGTTCGGGGAGGGTTCCCCACCTTCTCGGCTGCTTGCTCGGCGCCCCTACCCGGGAATAGACACAGGGGACAACTGAGCCACTCTCGGGGGGAGGAGGAAGAGGGGGGCGCGACACGACAATACACCTGCTAAGGCTGAAAACAATTTTTGTGTGTGTGTGTGGTTGATTTTCTGTTTGTTTGTTTAGCTGCATTTTTTCCCCCAGTCGCTGTTAAAACAAAGCCCGCCGGTGCCGGAGGGAGGCCGGCCGTGGTGTCTCTGTCGGGTCTCACGGGCATCCCGAGTTCCGTCCGTTTAGCACAGAGAAAGTCCCGCTCCCCCCCGGCTCTCGGAGTGTCCCGCCGCTGCCGTGCGGCTCCCGCCGGCTGCCCCGCGCTCCTTTGCTGCCAGTCAAACATATGATTCAACCCCCTACGGCAGGTGCCTAAGGGGCACTCTCTGTGCAGGAACCCGCCTCACAGCCTTACACTCCCTCCCCGGCCCCCCGCGTTCATCGCCGTGTCCTTCGTGGAGACGCACTTGCTGCCCACTCCAAAGTTGACATTGGTGCCGCGCCCGCTCTCTGCGCCGGGAGTCTGGTGGGTTCCAGCAGGAGTTTCTCAAAACCTCGAAACATCCGGCACCTAACCCGAGATCCCCCGGGAGCCCAGGAAGCGTTGTGTGGATGCCGTGTCCACAGAGCCAAGGAGGGAGAGAGGCTGCTCTGCTGGGAGCCTTCCACGAGCACTGGTGCCCCAGGAGCCACTCGCCCTGAGTCTGGCTGTTCCTCCAAAGATGTGCCGGGGGCTGCCCTCTGCTCCGGGTCGCGTTTAAAGGGAAGGGCCGCTCTACAAGCATCAGTCTTGGCGGCGGGACCCGCCGGTGCGGGCTCAAAGGGCGCGGCCTGAGTCGGCGGCTTCGCTTGTCTGAAGGTGGGAGGCTCAGTGCCCCAAAGTCGCCCTGCTGCCGCGGTCGTTCTCCCAGCCGCTGCCTTGCCTTGCTTATCGCCTCCTTGTCCGGGGAAAGCTACAGCCGAGGGGAGCGAGCTCTTGGCTCCAGGCACCCTTTGCCCGCGGCGGGAGACCTGCGAGCATCGCTTTCCTACCCCGGCCACGAGCATCACTCACAGCGCGGGGCGCGCACCTGGTCGTGGCTTCTGATTCGGCTTCTAAAGCCCCGTTTATACCACTAAGACTCAGGGGAATGAATTAAACGAGACAGCTCCTGCCCCCTTCCTGAGG
The DNA here is from genome assembly GCA_013397755.1 of Cnemophilus loriae. Taxonomy (NCBI): domain Eukaryota; kingdom Metazoa; phylum Chordata; class Aves; order Passeriformes; family Corvidae; genus Cnemophilus; species Cnemophilus loriae. The sequence continues at coordinate 412,773 of VZTF01007776.1, forward strand.
GCTCCCTCCACCCCGCGCCCGCTTAGGAAAAGCGGAGGTCCCCGCGGAGCCCCTACAGCCTCAGGAGAGCGCGGCGGGAGCGCCGCTGGCTGCCTCGCACGGAGGCGTACAGCGAGCGGCGATGCCGTCCGCTCGGGACGGGCACACAGCTCCGCTTAAACATCTAAGTTAAGATGTAGAAGCGGCCTCTGCGCCCTCCCCCACAGGGCACTGCCTTGGCTGCTGGAGGCGACGGTGCCTAACGCCGGAGCTGTCATGCAGATACTCACTGGCCTTCCCAAGCTTCTTGTTGGTTCACTGTTTCACAAATCTAGGTACTAACAAAATACTTGCATTTGGAAGAAATTGAAGGACCTTTGAAGCACTGTCTTTTCTGTACCTGTCTTCCACTGATGTCTGCTGTGCTGTGTCTATAACAATAACTTATCCCATGCTTTGTGTCTGAGTTAATTTCTCTTTCCTAAACATCTTGTAACTTCTTCATGGTTACATCGTCTGTGTCCCTCGGTTTTGGTGGTTTGTTTTTCATTTTTTTTTTTTTTTAATTATTTCCTTATTCTCATCATCTGTGTTTTGGGTTTTTGTTTGCTTGTTTAGCATTTCCTCATTCACCTCTATCTTACTGACAAATATATCTTGCAAGTACTGCATGCAGAAGAAATTGCATAGCAAAATGCTTGACATATGGGGCGTACATGTACAATGCTTTGTGAAATTTGAGTAACTCGGGCCCACTTCACGCCACAAAAAGTCATAGTCTTGTTCAGGTGGGTTTTTTCTTAATTTTTTTTTTTTAATTATGTCAGGATACAGACAGGATTAACTGCTCCCTAAGGCATAGGGAGCTGAGGAGGACTCCCCCGGCTGCCTGGACAAGGCCCCACCAGTCAGGGCCAGTCCCACCACATCCAGCCAGGGAGCAGGGCAGGAGAAGAGGTGGTGGCAACCCAGAGACCAGATCACTAACATGTTCGTGACAGTCAGAAAGCTCTGAAGTCAATCTGTGGGTCAGGGTCTAGACAAACAGGGTCCATAAACAAGCACATGTGGGGCTGTAGCTGATGTGAGAATCCAGCACTTTTCCATCGCTGGGGCAGAGGTTAGCAGCCCTGGACAGAACTGAGGCTGAGTCCCTGGACAGAGGCTGTGGATGGGGTTCCCAGGTGAGGCCCATCAGGACCATGATGCCCTACAGTCTCTTGAGGACCTAACAGGTGAAATTACTATAACCTACTCTGTAATTGTTCAAATTGATAGGGAGAGTTCTCTGCCTCATCAGGAAATCCTTCTTGGCATGGGGGCAGCTTGGGACAGAGGAAAAGCCCAAAGGTGAGATGAGTGCGAATCACTCTTTCCCACAGGGCTTTTGGATAGCAGGGCTCGGCAGAGAGACTAACGTTGGGTCACTCTCTGTTGAAGGAGACAGACCCATCAGTTACCTCCTGGGCTGTGCTGGTGACAGGCACTTCTGTCCTGGTGTTTCTAGGTCCCACTCCAACTCCCCACACTGTTACTGGCCTGCTAGAGGTAGCGTTCTATTTAGATATTGCTTCCTACTCTTGTGTCACCTTGGAACTTTAAACACCTAATGCCTTCTGGTGAAAGCCCTGCACAGACCTGGCACAACTCTGCACTAGGAGGGCTTGGCAAGCACTGCAGGGCCACTGAAGTGATACCTGCCTTCACCTCTTTACACGTGGCTTGTCCACAGGCATCTCTGCAGGGTCTAAGGAATGTCAAGACGGGGAGAGGGGAAGCAGGGAGACTTTTGCAGAGACAAAACTCCCTCTATGCCTGACTGACACTGATCTCTCTCCTTCACTGGGTTTGGGAGATGGGTATTACATTGGGCAGCCTGGCTTCCTCTGCAACCTGCTGTCTGCCACAGCCAGATGGGGGCTGAGGCTGCAGCTCCTGCTCAGGTAGGTTATCCCTCACCAAGTGTGGGTCTCAGCCAGTATCCTAAATGGCCCTTCAAGCATCGTCAACTTCCACACACCAGCACAACTATGACAAATGGCAGGAAAGGAATATGAAATTCTTTTACTGCTATCAAAACCTTAATCAGCAAACCGATCTAGGAGCCTTGTAATAGGAGAAAATACTGCTTGGGCTCACTGTGCTTTCTCCAGCCCAGCAAAGATGGTGATGAAAAGCTGAGCAGAATGGTCTACCTTACCAGCTCCCAGTTCTTCCTTTTAGCTGAATTCATCTCAGCTCATGTGATGATTAGGCTGGTTTGCCACAGAAAAAAACTGCCACTTAGGATTTCTCCCTAGACACCTAGGAGAAGCGTAACTTGCCCTTCCCTGCTTGGCTGAGCTTCCAAGTGTGCTGAAAGCCACTTTCCCTGCAGCTCTCATTCTCAGTTCCCGCAGCCCGGCATGCTTGCAATAGACCCCTGAAGTCCTACAGACTGTTCTTGCACAGAAACCTCACATCAGCCTTGTAAACCCTTAACAGTTCCTCAGTAAAGCCCCTTAGGTGTAATGCTATGGCTCAAGAAAGACCTCAGCAACCTATTATTACTTCCTTGGGTGTCATCTGATTTTGGGTACATGAACTCAAGAATTAGTCAGGCTCACAAAAAAAACAAAAGCTGCTGTATTTTTCGTAAGCTGTGTGAGTTTTGACTGATGAAAATTTGAATTCGTTCCAGTTCATACTGAGAGCGTCAAAAAACAGGCAGCGGGCCCTGTCTGTTCATCTGCTGCTGAGGGGTTTTTGTTTGCTTTTTTCCTTTATCAAGGCATTATGTCCTTGGGTACTTGTTTGCTATATATATCTGCTCTATAAAATAAACATATTTGCTATAAACCACTATGTAAATGAAATAATCTTTCAAAAAACTCGTTCTCATGAGGAATCATACAGTGGTTCAAATTGTTTGAAATACTGAAAACATCTTTTAATTGTAGAATTCTATACAAACTTGAGTAGATACATAAACAGCCACGACAAAATGTGTTCTTATTGCCTGAAAATTTTCACAGAAATACAAACGTAGATGGCAAGCTTACTGACATCCAACAGGATGAGATATCTTTAAACTTGCAAAATGAATAGACACGACACTCCTAAGCAGTTTGTATGTGTTTGACTGTCCTTGAAGTTCTTCTGCTTATATAACAACCTCAATATACAAAGAACCAAGATTAAAATTTTCAATGCACATCACATAGTAATGTAAAATTAAGCACAAAAAAGGTAAACAAATTGTAATCCTGAAAATACACTATTTTTTTTTACCTAGGGCATTGACTCATTCCAAAGATGATTTCCTGTATAGCTGTGTTTGAAGTGAGACACACATCTTGTTTCTGCACAGGACATCAATATCAGATGGAAATACAAGAACGAATGGTAGCAAACAAAAGAGAAAGAAATGTAATCACAAGTGGAACTGAAACTCCATGCCAGTGTTCTTGCAGCCCTAAGCAAAGCTATACATAAAAATATGCTACAACCATTATTCTCAAAAAGTCCTTGGCACTTTTCCTCTGATAATCGTACTTTCTTTTTTAATGGAGCAAATTACATTTCTGCACTGATATCATAAGGCAAAACTATAAATGCAGTTACAAGGACAAGTTACCAAAAAACCCCAAGGCAAAGATAAACCCCACCCTCAGACCATCACCCCCCAGCTCTGAATGCTTTGTGAAATAGTATCATCCTTCCTCCTCATCACTGTCTTTCATTGTAATGCCCTGAAGTCCTCCCGCATCCGTGACTGAGACTGTGGCTTCCTCCACGGTCAGGCGGCTGTGCACGGTGTCGTAGGTTTTACTGTTCAGCGTCCCCTCCATCACGCCTTGCAACCTGAAGTCTCGGTAGGTTTTCTGCGGCAAAAGTGAAACATCCTGAATTGGACTCCAGCAAGTCTGAGTACTCTTTCACTGTACACTGGCCATTTCTAGCACGCCAGTGGCACAGCTTTATTTCTCCTGCAGGTTAGGGACCTATCACCTTCATGAAGATTTTGTGGTCTTAGTTTTTGGGCTGCATGAGATTTCTACAAACTCTAGATCTAGATTCTAAGTTGATGGTCACTCCTTTAAGAGATTGTATTTTGTGCTACAGCCTACTCTAACTGCTGATTTCTCAGTAACTTCCATTCACTTCATTTATTCAATAAGAAACCAACTGAGAATTTTTCTAAATACCTATTGAAACGTGAATTTGGCTACAGGTAGTTCAGTTCTGTCATTTCACAGAAAATATAAATGCCTGACCTTTTCCCCATAGCGTAATTTTATTTATATTTATCTTTACATTTATACGCCAAATGTGGAAAAATAATGATTGTATTACATATTACATTATAATATAAGGTATACTCTAATAATGAATACAGATTATGATCTATACTATGCAGTGTCAGAATTTCTCAGGTGACTACTTAGGTAATTTACTTTCTAAGTCTACATTTTGATTCACATCTACTTTTTTTTTTTTCACTTCAGAAGATTTTGTTTCCCTGGTATTCATCCTTCCTATGAACAAGCAGATATGACTTTCTTCTTTGATTTTCCATCATGTAAGAATTCTGAGTGGAGTTCTTTTATTCATCAATGCTATGTTCAAGTAAGCACATGGAAAAATCACCTACGTACTTTATTTTTAAGTTGTAACACATTTGAAATAATCTTTCCTGATGTTACCCTTACAGGCTTAAAAAGGAAAAGTTGATCTAGGTAGTTTCATATTTTGTGTACACTATCACTACAAATTCTCAATGCTTTGGAAGAGAATACGGGGAAAAGAAAATGGAAGATAATTAAGGGCTATCAGGCCCATTCCTCTGCCTGAGGAGCAGACCATGTACAACCCTTAGAGAAAGAAAAGATTTGATCTTGTTTCACTCAATACTTCAGAGAACTGCAAAAGACCACTCTTAAAACGAGTAACATTCAGTTAGGAGATTTTTTTTCTGCCACTATGATGATTATTTAAACCTTGTTTGAATCGCTGCAACTGAGATTTATTTGACTTTCACAGGTCAGCGTCAGAGTCAATGGATGCAGCTTATGTTTTGCTCACACACTCCTGTGAGTACCCTGCCTGGTCTTTTTCAAGTGTCACCATTGCGTTCCCTTTTTATAACACTGTGCATTCAATTTGCTTTGATGCTGTTAACGGGTCCTACAGCAATTTCCTTCAGTTTTACATTGTATTCTCCCCATTCTCAGACCAGCACTCCGGGGTTCAGACATTGCTCTTCTCTTGACATACTTTTGCAGGATAATAATGTTCACTTCCAAGCTTAATTTTTCATTTCTCCCTAACTTTCTTGGTCCTTGACCCTTCTTTAGTCACATCCCTCTGCACGTGTCTCAGACATCTAATGAAACCCTTACGCCATCATAAGCCTTTAAAGAGAATAAAGGGAACAATATTACTTTTTCTAGTCTTTCTTAATAATGCCACTACTCTCGTTGCATCCAAATCCGAAAGAATTATATTTCTCTTATTCATCCCGTGTCCTTCAAAAATGACCTCCTACTTATCTGGAGTTTTCTTGTTTTGATTTTGTTTTTTAAAAATATTTTCAAAAGGTGACAGGAGCAATACAGCTTTTTTTTTTTTTCTTTTTTTTTTGGTTTGTTTGTTTGTTTTTTTCCTACATCAAACACAAAAGTGCCTTCCTTCACTCTAGTCTGGAGCAACTGTGCCTTCCCACCTGTCTCTCCCCAGCTGGGCTGCAGCAGGAAAAGTTTCTTATGATACTCTACTTGAACCATTGGTTTGTATTTCCCAGCAGCCTACTGTCTGCTGAGTTCCTGTTTTACCAGTTCTATCTTCTTCACCCACCAAAACCAAGCTCCACAAAATTTTCTGTTTTCCACAACCAATACGATTGACATCATCTTCTTCAATCTTTAATATCCACAGAAGATGCCATGGAATAACACAGTTGGAATTTACATGCAGAGCAAAGCAGGTATATGGGCCCAGAAAGGCCACTGCCAGAAGCAGTATTCCCACTTCCAGTGGGAGCCTCCTGCTTTTGAACAAGGCTAACCAGCGTGCCAGGTGGCACAGAGAAGGTGGGTTGGCAGTGCTGCTCATTCACCTGAAATTCAGTTTTGTAAGAGCTTCCTTTTATCTCCCTGGTGATATTTCTCGTTTACAATTTAGCCTGCCCATTCTCAGATCTCATGGGGCACAGGTTTTAGATCCTTTAACACCTACCTTTTTCCTCAGAGGATGATAACTACCTTGGAAAGGGACTTTTTACAAGGGCATGGAGTGACAGAACAAGAGGGAACGGATTCAAACCGAGAGTAGGTTTAGATTAGATATTTGTAAACGTCTTTACTGTGAGGGTGGTGGGGCACTGGAACAGGTTGCTCAGATAAGTTGTGGATGTCCATCCCTGGATGTCTTCAAGGCCAGGCTGGATGGAGCTCTGAGCAGCCTGGTGTAGTGAGAGGTGTCCCTGCCCATGGCAGAGGGGTTGGAACTAGATAATATTTAAGGTCCCTTTCAACCCAAACCATTTTATGATTCTATGATTCACTTGAGAATAGCTTTAAACTTTTCACAAGAGCCATTCATTTCAACAAGGAATAGCAAACTGCTTTTGCCATTTGGGCACACAATCTAGTGAACAGCCAAATCCTGCTTCCAGAGAAATCAGTTAAGGTCAAAAAGAGCAAAGCTAAGTTCGGGGTGTTTCAGGGAGCCATGATGCCATCGTTATTATTCTTGCTGTTTTCTTGCATTTCTCTCTGTTCTGTTCCTTTTTGCTAGTGAATCCTGAAAGTTGTAGTTGCAATTCTGGCGACCACGAGTTAAAATGCTTCTGACTTTATAGTTTTACATGAACTTCATGAGAAAATATTTTGAAAAAAATCCAAGTCACCACTGACAACAGGTGTTACTCCACATTTGTACAGGTAACAAGAATATCCAAAGTTAAACAAGGCAGAATTAAAAGGAAAAAAATCTGAAATGGTTTTCTGTCTATTGCCTAAGGGCATCAATTAAGATCTGAAAGGGAGTTAGAAGGAAACTTTCTTTTATGGAAGGTTAATCCATAATTGCCTATTGCAAGGCATATAACACTCTTCTTGGAAGCATTTGACATTGGCCAATGTAAATGACTGAGGACTGAAATGGAGGGATTGGTATTTCTATTGATACTCATCCCTGAGAAAGAAAGATTAGAAAATGTTATCTAATACATTGAATAATGTTTTCAATTAAACCTAGTAATTACATGTGCATTAAAAAAAAGTAGCTCCTTTTTTTAGGAGAAGGTGGAAAATGGAGAAAGAAAACTATTGAAATTATTCAGGTAAAACAAAAAATCAGTGACAAGACAAACAATTATTTAGTAAGAATAATCATACAGAAATGCTGTACAGCTAGCTGTAAAATTCCTTGGAACTATCTTAATTGTCCCCAAGTCCAGAATTTACGACAAATACCAGTGCACATATAATTAACATTAAGGGGTTTAATAAAGTTATTTTACTTCTGGAATTTGCTACAAATGTGGGGGAAAAAAAATCCCAACCTAAAACTATGTAAGTTTACAACTTTATTCCACATATTCTAACTTTTGAGGTGATCATCCATGTTATTACTTTATTTTATTTACTTTTTTCTCTTTACTATACAGTCTAATGCAAACACATTTTATTTACCTTCACTATCTTGATGAGAGTCTTCAGCTGGTAGATGTGAAGCTGAACGTCTAATCTATCAGCCAACCACATGCATATGACTTTCATGGAGTTGCTATACCATTGCTGAAAAGAAGGATAAAAAAAACCAACAACAAACACCACCAAATAACCCTGCAGTATTCATTTAACAGATTTGGTAATGAGAGGTAATGAAACACTTTGAAATGATCACAGATCAGCACTTGAAGTCAACAATGATATAATTTCCTGTTATGAGAATCGCATGGGTCAGTAGGAAATCAAATAAGTTGACCTAGACTGTTCTTTACATGAATTAGCACCTGCCATTTTATCTTTCAGTTACAACATGTTCAAGCAAAATAGCGTTATGCACTTTGTTATCTGTCAGTGAGAATGGATATTAAAGATACAATTACAGGAGAGAATTGACAGCTAAACAGCAAGGATAAAAACAGGTAACGTATCTTGAGAGAGAATTTATAACAACTAGATTTTTCAATCGAAACAGGACAACAGTATCAGAGAATGAGGAATTTATCTTTTTCCTTTCTTTTTAAAATCACTTTTATCATTAAGTAAAAAAAATCAGAAATCCCTGGAAACTGTATTTAAGTATGATCAAAACACCACTCCACCCTTCCCAAAAGAAGCATATTAAGGTTTTGGTTTACATTAATTACTAATTATAATTACAGCCTACCTTATTTCCTTTTTATGTCTTAGGCAGGGGTATGTTTTCACTCAACACTTCACAAAAGGATGGGTTAAGAATAAGCCCTCTGCTATTAGCGTCTATGTTACTGTAAAAAAATGCTCAGTTCCAAATAGCTACTGTAATAGTTCATTCACATTAACTGGATGAGAAGAGATTTTGCCACATATAGTTGTAGCATTTTTCTTCCCCCTCCTGTAAAATCACAACCAGATGTCATTTAGTCAAACTGAAAAAAGGAAGGGATTTTTTTTTCATTTTAACAGTGAGAGATTAAAAGAGTTTGTGTCATAGCTCTGTTTCTAGTCTCTTTTCCCACAGGAAAGAGGCTTAAATTATTTTCTAATATAATTTCCTATGTCTTTGCAAAATACAGAGATATGCAAAGAGAGGAAATCATGTGCCTATTTTAAAATGCTGCACGTTAGGCAAGGTATATTTTGTGTAATTTAAAGGAATTATCTAACATGTCTCATTAGCCACCTCCAAATTAACAAATGAAATAAATATATACTGAAAATATGAAGACAAATTACTCGCTTCTGGATATAACAAAAGAAAGAAGTAGAGTTCTTTCATCAAAATGTAAGCTCTCTGTAAAAAGCTTGAAAGATATAAAGTAAATAACTACAAATACCTTTTCCTTACAGTCTCATCACATTCTAACTATCAGTTTTACCGTAAGTTTGAAATTAGATATTCATATAATAATTCTTCTGTTTATTTTTTTGAATGTGTTAAATTGTATTTTAATTATAAATCACTGGAAATAAATTACTTTTACTTTTTAAGAGTTTGTCCTATGCATTTACTATTTTACAGAAGTGAAAAAATGCACCACAAAAAAGGCAGATAGCTACATATTTCATAAAAGTAGTTTGATTTATTCACTAAGATATGGGACTGATTAGCTATCCATAAAATACTGGTTTTTTTAAGCACTGAATGACATTCTTATCCTATTTACATTATTTCATCCTAAACACGCATGCTGGTATTGATTTCCTTTGTAAGTACCTGCAAAATATTTTTAATGTGACAGAGTTGTTACTAAGTGGTAGCTGTAAACCATATGACAGGTGTTGTATGTATACAGATGTCTAGAAAATAAAATACAATTGTACTTATTAATTGGGGAACTCTATTGATCTAAATAAACATAACAATTCCTACATCAAACATTCTACCCAAATACAGTAAGATAAGCCGAATAACTATATTATCACCCAGACTTTACTGTTTTTAATCGTAAACATAATCCTGGTAAAGAAAACTATTTTAGTAGTGGAGCTTTTTGAAAACTGATATTCTTCCATAAGAAAACTCCAGTAATGCATCCATGATGTATTTTGTTTGTATCAAGTAGAAAGCAGAACGGGCTCAAACTTGCTCAGACAAACAAACTACAGACAGGATTGAAAATTCTGAGACTGATTTTCCCATGTAACAATACTAAACAGTGAAAATAGCCTGTTCAAGTTTTCTGGCAAAATGTGTTTTAAAGCCCAGCCAGGTAACTTATTTAAGATGGATGCAGTAAAACTCTACATACCTGTGATATTCTTACAAGCACTGAAAACAAAGCTAAGACATTGGAGGAAATTAATTTTCTACTCAACTTTATGAATGAAAGCAATATAAAATGTTTTCCTGATTAGCTTTGATGCATTAAACTTTCAATCCAAATGTTTAATTTGGTGATTGTGAAATGATACTACAGTACTTGCTCTTCTGTTGACATTTCTTGGTCAGAAAAAATATGACTGCTGTTTTATTAGAAAATACATTTTTATTTTTAATTGTCACAGTATTTTTAATAAAAATCACATCCATTATATTTTCCAAATCCTCCCTGAGGTACTTGTGCACAGCATTCTCGTTAATGACTGGTCTTATATCCACTAGTCTTGAGAACTTAGTGTAGGCTGAAGCTGCATAAACACAGATCTGCTGGACTTCGTAACAAGAAAATAAATATTTCCCTATAATTTCTTTTTGAGTCCGTTAAAAAGCACAACTCTGCAAATTCCTCTCAGAGAATCCAAGGCCACACATTTTGACAACCATGAGCATGTTAGAGAGGCAGGGATGGATCTACTGTGACTGATGGGAAACTATTACAAACCCCGAAATTTCAGTGATTGGATAATTGTCCTGAGATTACCCAGTTAAAACAACAACAACAACAACCGCTTCTAACTGGTTTTAAGAAAAAGTAACTTTCGCATTAGTAACAATAGCAGTGAAAGGACAGTGCATCTCTTGCAGATGTTCGTTATATGGTACTCCTGCCACATTCTTTGCTGTTGCCTATGCAAGAGTAAAGCAGTAAATGCTTTTCATATATTTTTTCCAAATCAGCAAATAACAGCAGCCAACCATTTTAACAAAAATGTTCGCCTCGCTATTTCCCCCTCTCTCCTTATTCACAGCCCATCCAGCTCCTGTAAGGGCATGCATTACTCACTTCATTTTCCTGAGACACCTCTTTCAAAGTAAAAAATAAGAGAAAAGGAAAGGCTAGGGTTGACTCTGTGAGACCCTTGTATTTATTCACACTTATTGTGCATGACTGTACACTGGTAAATCATATTAGCAGCCCGTCTCCCCATCAAGCTGCTACTTGCTTTCCAGCCCTGGGAAGGTTCAACAAATCAACAGGAGCACGGAAAACAGAACATCAGTCTAATCTAGTGTTTAAGGTGAAGTTTTCAAACCCAATCTAAGAAGATCTTTAGAGCAAGCAACAAGCTGAAGGGCTCAGAAGGTGGTATTGACAATGAAAGAGTGTTGAAATATTGAGAAGCGCAGCACTTGTGCATTTTTAATAACAAGAGGGTCAACAAGGACACAGCTCCCTCAGTGCCAATAGTTGCCACACCAGGGCTATAAACGCTCTCAGTTCATCAGATTTCTTAAACAGTTCATCAGCTTTCTTAAACACCCTAAACCCCCTCAGCAGACCTTTAGTCTTAAATTAACAAACCAAAGCAATGAAAGAGGGTGCAGCTTGAATGGCCAGCATTGATCCCCAACGGGGCTCGGTGCAGCTACAGGCACTGAAATACTCGTTCCATTGTCAGGAGGAATTGACAAACCTCCTCGCCTAAATAGTCCAGCTCAGGCGGGCTGGAGGCACGCAGCTGTAAAGGGCTCCCCTCGCCCTGCTCCCAGTGCTCACAATGCGCCAGGCATGAGCTCTTTGTCAGGCCCAGACTCTGCAATTTTCTAACAAGGATTAAAGTTGTTTCTCGGCAGGGCTAGTGAAAAGCGATTTAGCAACATACCGTGCTTTCTTCAGGCAAGTTAAAGAGAAGTAGTTAAGGAATTTCATTATTCTGCTGACTGGTGGAAATACAAAACAAATATATTAAATATTCACCATCTTTCTGGGTGCCTGAGCTATAACATCCGCAGAATGGTTCAAACAAATATAACACTTATCGGCTGAAAGCAAGCCTTCAAATTTATTTTTGAAGACTTATAAAAAGGTGCAGCTGTTTGCCACCTGGAAGGAGGCTCAATACATAGCAATACACAATGGTTTAGTCCTTCTAGGGCTGGTATCCCTCACGCCTAAGACACAAGACCCTGTTGAGTTTCTATACCTTGACTGCTCTTGATAAATGGGCATTGTCATAATGCTTTCTCTGCTGAGTATGGCGGGGGAACAGCTTTTCTAGGAACTGCATTTTATGTTCCCGCGGAAGCCTTTATCACACTATTGATCAGGAATTTAGTCGCTCAGACAACAACGGCATGTTTCTACCTCCCAGCTTTACTTACCCTACCAGAAACACTAACAAAAAGTATACTTCTCACTGAATACATTGTACACCAAATGCAGCATAAGGTAAAAGGAGAAAATAGTAATGAGCTAAAATAAGGAATAACATGAGCATGTTAAAATTTAGGTGCTAAAATGCTTAGTTTTTATTAAAGGCAATTATTTTATTGCTTCAAGTTTATGATAGACAGCACTAGTAGCATACCGTCGAACTTCTAGGACATTTAATAAAAGGTTAAATGGTGAAAAAATAAAGAAGCTATCCCTTAAAAAAACAAATAGCAAAAGCTGAAAAAAGGTCCTGATTTAAGTTTCATAATTTATTTCCCTTTTTGCAAAATATGAATAGTCATAGTGACTGCCTTTGTTGAATGTTAAAGATAATGAAGGGCACAAATGTCATCCGTAGTGTTTTTGAAAATACTCTGAGGTTTAGAAGGTATAGCTGTATTTTCAAGTTTAGGTATAGATATCATCCACTTAAATGAGGATTTTTACCTGAGCAACGATGAGTTCATACACTCTTCTGAAAGCTGGAAAGTCTTGGTAACTCCGAAAGCTCCCCCCTCCCCCCCAACCTGGGGAAGGATTTTCCAGCCTGTGGGCCACCGTGATATATCAGAAGGTATGGATACACAGGAATACCGGAACAAGAAATGAAATAAGAAGATGTAATTTACATTTGAAATATCTTTATATGTTTTTCAGAAATGAAAAATATTGAGTTGCAAGCTAAAGCAACAAGGAAGCAACTTTGCCCAAGGCATTTGTGCTTTTCCCTCAGGCTTAGGTAGCCTTTTGATTAAGAAAGCCTGAGAAACCTTTGAAGAATGAACTAACTGTAGGTTGACAGAAAATTCAGTGTATCAAAATGTAGAAATTTTGTTTTCTCTTCCCAGCCTATTGATTCTGATTCCTGACATGTACAATTTATGAACCGTTTAAAATATCAATTTCTTCTAATGGAGAGAGACCAGAACTTGCTGACTAGTGATGTGCTGCCCTTCCACCAATTCCCTGGGAGGAACTAATTATCTCCTCAGTGTCTTTTCTTTTCTAGATTGCACTGGTCATAGATGTGCACCAGTCTGTGAGGCACTTCCAGTCACATTTCCAGTGAGAAAAACTCTGTCAGTGACCAGGAAAATTAAAGAACAGAAGCTAGGAAACCTGAGAGAAGAGAAGAGAAGAGAAAGCTTTCATGCAAGAGCTTTCCCATCCATCTCACTATCAGCTCCACATGTCTTCCCAGCGACAGCCACTGCCATTCTGCGACACATTATCCAGCCCCACAAGGATGTGGTTTCTCATTATACCTGGCCTCACAGGGCCACAACATAAAATGCTGAGCTAGGTCTGACTCTCTGAGAACCCAAATTTAGAGTGCCAGCCCTGAAAAAATATTTTCACCAAAATCCAGAATTTTGCCTTCATGAGAAGTCTGTGCAAAGGTGATTTTCTTTTTTTTTGGTGTCTCTGTGAGTTTTCTCTTTATCGTTCTCAACCAGAAGAGATTTCTATGTTATTGAGATGTTAGTCTACAGTAGTGCCAGTAAGAGACAGCTGGCAGAAATGGTCAGTTGGCTGGCCTCTGACTGCAGAAATAAAAATTATACCATCTCCAGATAAAACAAAATTTTCAAGTACACTTGTAGCCTGGTTATTCTTACAGCTACCCTCATGCTGCTGGGTGTTTGTTTGGTTTTTTTTATGAGACCAATATTTCTGCTTAAGCCATCAAAGAAATTTATATTATTTCTCTGAAACACGAAAAATTTCTCCACCTTTTGATTCAATGCACAGCTATGACTGGAGAAAAGAAATCTTATGTGGCATAAATTTTATAGCAAAGGGACTATGGGGGAAACAGCTGATATGATAATGGTGCTGAGACAGAACTGTAGCTCCTTTTAATGGGCACTGATCAAGCACTGCTTCACCTATGCATTCATTTCATATATATTTCCACAAGATGCATTACTTTTACTGTTATTTAAAACATAAAAGCACAATCAATACAACTATTAAAGCTGAAACTGTACTTTAGTATACTTCAGCATCTACCCAGTAATAATATGAATCCTTTAGTAGGCAGATATCAGACCTGGTAAGCTACGGAAGCTAACTTTTGCTTAAAAGCAAATGTTCACAAAGGAGAGTACTATTGGTTTGGGGGGGTCATCACGATGCCACCACATTTACTCCTTTTGCACCTTTTTTTCCCCCCTAGTAACTTCTATTTTAAATAAACTGAAAGAAATTAAGATTAAACTAAGCATGAGTGGAAAATCCATGGAGTTGGCCTAGCTGGAACCATGGGATTATCAGGCAGGACAAACAAATGAAGCTTTTTCCCTATATAAAAAAAATCAGATATTTAAAAGCCCTTGATCTGGAAAATGTAAATGACTAAATCAATGTTGTGTCAAATGCAAAAACTCTACCTCTATTCCTCATTTTGCTACACTCCCTTCCTACATTTTCATTCAAGGACTTGTCCAAAAGTCCTTCCACTGCTGTGTCACTTATTTCTGCTGTAATGCTCCTGTGTTCCCTCATGAGTTCCTACTTTGCACAGAGCCTCTGACACATTCCTCTTTCACCTCACCAGTGTCTTACACTCTTAATGCTTGGCACCATTTGTCTAGGCATCTTCCTGGAAACATCTCAGGCTTTCATCCAGCTTCCGTGTTTTGCTTTCTCCTCCAGGCCTGGAAGGCTAAGTCAAGTTTTGAACTTTGTCTTAGGAATGTGCAAAAATGTTGGCAGCCTAAATTACAGGTATATGTATCAGGAAAGGAGAGGTGAAAAAGGAATCAGACACCAACATCTGCTTCAACACTCATACTTCTTCTGATACAGGGATGAGGACCAAGGTTTACAAACTCTGTTTGGGTACATCACCCCCCGCTCCCCGCCAAGTCCTTTTAAAATTTTTTCCTACCCTCTCCACCCTTCAGCACCCCAGATGTTTTTTTTTAAATCTGATTATAGTAGATTTAAGAACTTGCCTCTTGCACTCTTCTTGGCAAAGGAAGAAAGTTTTTCTTTCTTCCAGAGGGATTCTTCCTTTGGCTTTCTTCTAGCTATCTTTTTTTTTGTGCCATTACTCCAACCTCCCAGGAAGCTCAGAAAGCATTTTGTTTTTCTTAAGAACAAATACTTTAGTCTCTAGCCAGTCTCTTTTCTGCCTATTTGAATGAAGGATTCCCACTGCCACTCCCAAAGCAATCAGCGGAAAAGGGAAAGGAGCTCAACAGAAAAAGAAAACCAAACCTTGACAGAAAGACCTTGTTCAGAAAGACTTATGATGACAAACAAGTGAGCAGTTGTTGGATGGGATATTTTGGTGATACAAGGAAACAAAACTAATTTTCATAAATCAATAACAAGAAGAAAAGAAAAACCACGGCTCATTTAAAAGTCTATTAAGTATCTTTGAAATTCCTGATCAAAAAGGATATAGTTCTGAAATAACAAAGAATATCTAACATATGAAAAGCTTATCTTTTAGAAGGAAAGTAATTTTTTCATATTTTTGGCTTCTAATTAGAAGATGGCTAGTTGCTATGGAACTGCTGCCAATTTACAAATAAACATACACTTTTAATGCAAAATACACTACGCATCTTCCCCTGTATTGCATATTGGTTATTAAACAGCAATTTACAATATTTATGCTACTTTATAATGGCTGTGACCTTCATTTTTTTCTGGCTTCTTCACATATGGCAGATAAGCTGGGAAACTGGAAGTTTGCAAAATTAGACCCACATAACTTCCTTCCATATCTGGACATATGTAATGTTACTGTTCTGATTTTAAACAGTAGGTACAAACATGATGCTCATGACTGCAAGAGACTAACAGTATAAACAGTTTCTCTGCTCCACTCTGGATACGCACTACATCTGTGAACAAAACTTCCACAGGTTATTCTGGTGCTAAAATTCTGTGGAGCAAACACTGTCAGTCTTGCTACACTGTGTGTTGTGCTGCAATTTGGGTATATCCACAAACATCGTCCAAGGCACTGAACAGGGAACATCACTTGAGTGACCCTGAAATGAAAGCCAGCTTGGATCCTCAAAATAAACAAATTAACATAATGCAAAATGACCAAGTTGTTACTCATTATAACACTTGCCTCTCGCTATCAGGCTCTAGTTTTAAAAGCCCTACAAATGTACTTAGCTGTACAAATGCTAAGCAGTCTTCCTAAGTGAATGCCTAACATTAGAGAATCATAGAATGGTTTGAGTTGTAAGGGACATTAAAGATTATCCAGTTCCAATCCTCCTGCCATGGGCAAGGATGCCACCCACCAGACCAGGTTGCTCAAGGTCCCATCCAACCTGACCTTCAACACTTTCAGGGATGGGGCATCTCCAACCTCTCTGGGCAACTTGTTCCAGTGCCTCACCACCCTCTGAGTAAGCACTTTCTAACATCTAATCTAAACCTGCGCTCTTTCAGCTTAAAACCATTGTCCCTTGTTGTGTCACTACATACCCATATAAAATGTCCCTCTACCTCCTTTTTGTAAGCCCCCCTATGGTACTGGAAGGCTGCTCTAAGGTCTCTCTGGAGCCTTCTCTTCTCCAGGCTGAACAACCCCAGCTCTCTCAGCCTGACTTCACACAAGAAGTGCTCCAGCCTTTGCATCATCTTTGTGGCCCTCAGTAAGGTTAAAGGTCTGGGTTCACTCTGCCTGTAAGGGATGTAATCAAGACACTCATCTCTGCTTTTGCCCACTCATCCAGAACTCCCTGGGAAGTTCTCACTCCCTGGAGTGAGATATCATCAAAGGGACCACAGGAGGAGAGCTCGTGTTAGCTGCATTCCTCCCTTGAAGTAAGAATATTCTTAAGGCTGAAAAAGGGTCAGCATCCGTGCCATAGCTTTTACACTCACATTAGTAGTTTTTGTCGTAGAATCTTCTACTTAGACTCCCTGCTCCCTGTGGAGTGAGGTCAAGTACATATTTTTATTACAGTATTTAAACCATCCTGAGTTCTTCTGAGTGAATATTTACAGGCAGCTCATTTCTTTCCACCTCATCAATCTTGACTCGTCCATTTAGTCTTTATGTTATCGCAGTGCCACGTGACGGGGCTGGATGTAGCCATGAAACCGACAGGGAGATGCACACTGCTAGAGCTACTCCTCTCTTACACCACATCGATTGGGCACTACACTGAGCTGCCCTAATGTGGAGCAGAGGTCCAGCCTCCTGCCTCCCTCTTGCTTCTCTCCTCCCCTTTCTCTTTGGATAAAATGTCCTTGGACTAGGCAGGTGCCTGGTTTGCTCCTTTCCATTCCTGACCCTGTTGCCAGTGAACGCTCTTTCAGCTATGTAGATTCTACAGCTATGTTGGAGTTTTTTGAGGTGATTTTTCTATGCATTACTTTTACTTTTTTTCCTTGCTCTTTAAGTGTGGTACAATGCGAAAGAAAATCAATGCAATGTCAATTAAGAAAATATACAGTGAAACACCTGAAAATTATTTGAAGGAAATTATCTCTATAGAGTTCAACACTTCCGCATGTTTAATTCAGCACTAAAGCTTCAGTTTCCCATGACCAAACAGGAAAAGAAGTTCTTTCCACTGACAAATCTGTGTCAGAGCACTCTGCAGCATCCTTACCTATTCTGATTTGCAACATAGCAACCTCTTCCTGTTATGCCTGACTCGTTATAGTAAAACTCGATTATTCTTATAGTTTCTGGCACTATTTTTCTTGTAATATGATCAACAATGTGGTTGTGTGTCTATTTGTGAACACTTATGACGAGTTTTGTTTTATTTTCCTTTTTCAACTAAGCTTGACCCAAATGAAATACAACTATAAACATCAAACCTGCAAGTAAGGTTTGAGAAGCCACAAGGTTCTCCTGCTGTTTATACGTGTGTGAATTACGGTACATCAAGAAATCAATATTCCCTGGATGGTGCTTGTGCCTGGCACTTCATGGTGAACAAACATTAGGTAAGACAATATAAATGGTACAATCCTTATTGATTTCTCTTGACTGTGTAGAATGTGAAAGCTGCAGCCACAGTTAACACTTACTGACAGGCTCATCTAAAGTTTCAGTGCTATTTTATATTTTTACAGTTGTCCACGCTCAATTGATTCTATTAAGTTGCTAGACACATTTCAAGCCAGCTAGATAAGAAGAAAAAGTGCAGAGCCTGGAATGAGATGCTGCTACTTTATGCCTAGCAGGATAAAAAGGTTAAAGGACTAAACTGTGCCTGGATGTTGGAAGGAGTTGTCTTTTATTAGATAGAATTGTTATTGTTTTTAGTGAATGGATATTGTGAGTGATGGATAGAAGCATTTGAGTTAATAAATGAATGAACAGTATATACCAGAAATGCATATGAGGAAACTGTACTGGAAGCTCCCAGTATTATAGCCCCTCCTCAAACAAACAAGCAAAAACCCCTTGTAGTTCCATTTGATTGAAAAAATTCCCCCAGGGAAAAAAAAATCAGATGGACTTTAAAATATTCAGTTTAGGATTTTTTTTCCTCCCCATTTTTCCTCTTGTGACTAGTAACACCCATTTAAAATTGCTTTTTAAGAGCAAGTTATACATTGTTCTTTTTTTTTTCTTTCCAAAAAAGAGAGCTTCTCACACAAATCCAGGAAATGAGGGGGTAGGACTGTATAAGGAATTCTGAGTATCAGGCTATGAGTTTTAGTGCCCTAAAAATAATCTTCTATTTCCCTTTTATACCCAGAGAACACTTTTAACAAGATATCAGAATATCTATTTCACAGTTTCTTACTCCCCTGCTGGAAAAATTTAAGTAATATGATTGAATTGGTGTCAAAAAGGTGTCAGACATCCATTCCACAAATACTAAATGCAGACTGGACTATGGGATATTTAATGTCTTGAGAAAATAATTTTTATATCTTTTTGCATTGTGTGGTACACAACAAAATGGAAATTCAAGAATTAAAAATAGCATAAAGAATGAAGACACGTGAAAGCATAGCATACCAAAACCATATAAAATACAGTCACTGTGTTATGCCATTGTGTTTCTCTAGAGAAAACAGTATCAGCTACAGTATAAAACAGCTTACAAAGTGCTGAATATTCTGATCCTGAAGCAGCAAACTCTGAAGCACATGCTTTACTCTAAGTGTGTTGTGGTCCTATTGATTTCAACAGTACTGAGCTTTGCTGCAGTCACAGCAGCATAATCAGCACCCTCCAAGAGTGGGCACTCTTTTTCTCAGCATAATCCAGAAAAAAAAATCAAAGAAAACTTCTACACGATACACGAAATCAGATGGAGGTTACATTTTTCAGATTTCAAACAAACAATTTTTCTTTTATAGAGATTGCTACCTTGAAAAATGAGGCAAGTGTATTTGAAAACATCAGTAACAATTCAGTGAACTTTAAAAAGACTTTGAACGGTACATTTGCAAGATGTTGCTTCCATATTGCAGAAGAGTTTCCTATATTTGAGCATGTCAATATAATTCACTTTTTCAGTGACACTGCCTACAGTCTTCTTTAAAATTCTTTTACCAAAAAAGAAACAATTGTTTCAAAACTACAAAAAATTCTGTTAGAGCATGAGACAACTGCGGAGTGGTTCTCATATCACGAGCTTTCTATTTTCCCTATAAAATAAGAGACGTAATTAAAGATGAGTTAAGACTTTGGTGAAAATCTAAAGAGCATCGGCAAATCTGAGCACTGCTCAGCTTTTCAATTGCTTTTCTACTTCTCAGTTCTTTTAAATGGTTTTCTATGGCAGGAACATTTTTCTTAATTAGTCACAGCTAATTACTGTTCTGGCATAGACAAGTAATCAGAAATGTCAGAGCTGCAAGGCTACATCTCCCTAATCCTTTGATAATAATTTAGCCTCCTGGGAGGGCCTCAAGCTGCGGTAAGTAGTGGCTGACAATAAGGCAAAATTAGGTGGGCAGCAGACCATTAGGATAGAAAAATAAAAAGCACTACCAAATCCTGCTGAGCACCATCAGGCAACTAACTACACTGCCAGATGAGGTGCCTGTTTAAGCCTGTGTTGTTAATTAGCTGATTCTACCAGACCTGCCACATATGTCCAGGTGCATCATGCAAAGATGTGTATTTCTGGGTTTGCGCCAAAGGACAATTTTGCACTGTGATCAAATTTCAAGAATCTGAGAAAGAAGCCCACATATTTCTTGAAGATTACTCTGAGTTATCAAAGAAATAAGAAGATCAACAAGCTACAATCCATTTCTGTTGAGTATTTTTTTAAGTAATTAGGCACGGTCCTCTCATGTTTCTCAGAGGTTAATACAAACACAGCTTTTGATTCAAATGTGGCCTTTAACCAAGTAGACCTTTTGTCAAATCACACACTTGCAAATAATTACATAACAACAAAAGTGAAGATTACTTATTAAAATTAGCGTGACAGGAAGTAATTTGAGAATAAGGAAAAAAAAAATCACAATTGAAGTTTTCTAGAAAAACATTGTTGAACACTAAATACTAGAAAAATAGTGCTTTTGAGGTAGACATAAACAGCACAAGGAGTTGGTACTACTGAAAACTCAATTTAAAGTAAGTGTTCCTCTCAGCTGTGTAACACCATGATTTTCAAATTTTTAAACGCGTTTTTGTGTAATAGGTCAGAAAACCTATAGAAATTAGGCAATTGAATAAAGCATTTGGCAAACAGAATGAATGGCAAACAGAAATTAGTCAGATGAGAACTTCATATCTCCATTTAGCCATAGAGCAGAGTACATGACATAATAATCTTTGAAGAATAATTAAGACCTCAAATAATCTCAAGTACATCATTGAACTTGAATTGTGAATCCCTGCTACTAATCGAAAATGAAAATAATGGATGGAATATGGGAACACCACTAGCATTTAATAAACATTCCAGACAAAATACGAGCAGTTTTTCAACAGAAAAAGAATATCAAATTACATCTGAACATTTGAAATACAAAAGCCAAAATCAGCTATGTAAATCTGGAGTGCTTAAGCTTTTAAACTGCTCATAAAGACGTTCAGTCTTTCTGCACGCCAAAGACAGTTGTATGAGTTCCCTGCCGTTTACATCTCTAGTAAACACAGCTTGTTGAATTGCTACCATGCACGAGGCCGCCTCCAGGAAGTCCTCCCACACGGGCAGTCCCTGCAAAGTCAGCAGGAATACTGCATCAAACCACACCAGTTCAGCACTCAGAGGAGATGGGCAACCAGGGCCAAAGCCAACATCTGCTCACAGGTGCCATCTTGTATGAGATAACTAAGGGCACCTCCTTGCCAGTGCTCACCCTTCCAGGATGTGCCCTCCGACTATTTTACGTGTTTATGGTGCACTTGGGAAGAGATTTCCCAGAAATTAAAGAAAATTCGGAAACCCTTTCAGTTGTATCAATGGCTGAACACTGATGCGTTAAAGCTGTTCTCTGAAACCATTCCTTATTTCTCAGAGCAGCAATCACTTTACTGGAATCATACATCGATTTACACCATAAGTTTTCCACAACAGACACAAATATAACCTGTTAGACCACGCTCTCAATGGCAAATACACCAAGAAGGAATCTGAAGCAAAAATGTCCGGACTGATTTTTTTCTGTGTTCAAACAAGAATATCTATACTTCACATGCAATTCACAGGTACAAGAAAGTGAGAATCCACCCAGGTGGCACTTAGGAACTACACATTACTACAGAAAGTAAGTATTGCATCAATGTTTTAACAGAGCTGTATGCAAAATTAAAAAAATGCTTTTCCAAGAGGTTTGTCAACAAAATCCAATTTCATTTAAAGGAAATAGTTTTTAATTTACAAATCTAATGTATATCAAAATGCTCAGTGTTCAAGATTTATTAGTCTCATCTTAAAAATTCTAGTAGAAACATGAATCTAAGTCTAGTCAATGGGAATAACCTGGCATGTTTATGGACAGAGCACTGCATTTATTGAAGTTAATGGTAAAATGCCTATTGACTTTGAGAAGGTAGAACTAGATCCCATGAGAATTTCATAGTTGTGTATTTTTAAAATCTTTTAACTTTGTGATCAGATACACAGCACTGTTTTTTGATAGGCTGCACAGATGCTCTTACATTATCCATGAAACAGATTATCTTTATAAATAAGACAGATGTTAATAATAATTAGTAATATTCTCTATTTATTCTAGATTTGTGTAATTATACTCTAAATATTTGATTTTTCCATTCACCAACTTGATTTACTGTTTTTTCCTGAAAACAAGTATTTTAAAAATTATTTACAAAAAAATAAAATTAATATACTGTTTCTAAAACATCAAACCAGAGCTACTGCAAAGCTTAATCATATGCAATAGATTACAAACATTTCAAGTGCTCTTTAAGAAATGTGATGTTAAAAACAGATGAACACTACTCTCCGTCCCCCTCCATGGCCTCAACTATAAGCTGTTACTGCATGAGAGTAGGAGATAAATGTCCTGAATCCCTGTCACAGAAAGAATTTGACAAGCAAAATTCCCAGCTGATTTTAGGAAGAAGACCATGTCCCATACTGCAAAGGAAGGAAAAAATTCCCGTGTCTCTGATAAACTGACCAAGTGAAAAATCTTTATGACTTCAAACCTGGTGACTAGTTTTGAGAACAAGAAGGCAGCACACTGACCTGGGAGAGACCAGTGCTACCAGGAGCACCTGGTCATATTGCTCTGCCTGCTGTCTATAGCCCTTCTGAAGGAGGTAATAATGAAATGTACCCAGAAGCTGAGTTTTTCAGAGGAAATGAAGGAAAAAAATTCCACCTTGGTTCTGCTGCATGACCAGAAGATGCACAGAAGCACAAGATTTAAATGGCTTAAAAATGGTGCAGAAAAAACTACCAGCCCAGTCTTTTTTCAAAGTCACTGGAGATTTGAACCTCGTTCATATTTAAGGGTTCATATTACAAGCTTAAATTCCATTCTCCTTATTCTTGTATTTTGTATAGCACGACACTGCTTTCCTAGGCTTACCAAGCACCACCATGAAACACCACATATTTTTTTGTCTTCTCTCCAGTTTGAGACTTCTCAGGTAGATTAAAAATGTTACATTTCCTTGCCTTAACATATTGTGACTCACTGGCAGGCATTTGTACTTGTATCAATACTATTCTTAAATTTCAATGATCTTTGTTATGTACGTAACTTTGTGGGATAGACATGCTGTTCACTTGGTCACTGTAACAGCTGTTAGCATACAGCAGCCCCGGATCAAGTCAGTGAAATCTGTGCATAAATAGTTTGCAATTACACATTTTTGAGGGGTTAAAATAGTGACTGAGGCCTGATCTTGTCTAAGACCTCTAGCACACAGAACAGTCAGGTTTTTTGTTATTCTGGATGAGGTGTTTCCCTGGCTGAAGCAGAGGAAAGTGTATTTTTCCTCTTTCACTTGGCTGATGACTACTTAGCTGATACTAATTGAATGTGTTTTAAGAGGAAAGCAACTGTGATCTACAATTCTAGCCAGTCCAATGGCTTCAAGTATATTTACATAAAAATGTGAATAGATTTTATTCTTTCTATTGAAATATCACTTGATAGATTTGAATTATAAAATGAGTACCTCGGTTTTCTTGAAGCAATAATTCAAAAGAACCCTTCCAAGAATCATGTGCAAAATCTTGCTCAGTCGTAACGTTCTAAATCTGAATTAATGTCAGGAAAGGTGAATTAACAGAGTGAGATGACTTTGTTTTAAATTTATGCATGCTATGAGCTTCCATATTTGTTAATGCTTTTACCTGCATCTGTCCAAT
The DNA here is from genome assembly GCA_013397755.1 of Cnemophilus loriae. Classification (NCBI taxonomy): domain Eukaryota; kingdom Metazoa; phylum Chordata; class Aves; order Passeriformes; family Corvidae; genus Cnemophilus; species Cnemophilus loriae. Next base: position 436,743 of record VZTF01007776.1, read on the forward strand.
CAGTTATATCTCCCACTGCGATGTTACATAGGAATGTGATACCACCATGTAGAAAGAAAAATAAAGACACAAATAGATATCTGATACAAAAAATACATACCATGTACCTCTCTTTCCTTTTCTTACAGATACAAGCATTGGCCATGGCAGCATACCATGTATACTACTGAGTAAAAGAGGACAGAAATGGGTTTGCAAACTCAAAGGCAAGTGCTGTATCACAACTTGCGTCCATACAGGAGATGTTTTCTTGTGCTGAAAAGCTTAATTGCTGAAATGAAATTCAGAAGAGGTCCTTAAGCCATGTTAACCCAGCCCTGCTGAAGCCCTGTCCTTGTCTTAGTGCTAAGGCAAAATCAGGCCAGGAATTGTGCTGGTGACTTAACGGTGTGGAGGATCCCTCAACAGTTCTCAGGCCCGTGCCCAGGCCCTGGCCAGCGCCCCATGTGGACACAGACTGAGACTCAGTCCCATTCCACTACAGCAAAAAAGTCAACGTGGTCTCTCCAGTGAGAGTTAGACTCGGCCTTAGGCAGACAATTTTATTAACATTCAGAAAATGACAACATAAGCAAAAATAACCCCAAAGAAAAACAAAAAAATAGAAACTTGAAAATGAAACATATGCTTGCAGATTCTTTGCAAAAGCAAACTGAAGCAGAAGTTGCTAATACGGTTTTAGTACTTTGTGAAGGTGCCAGCTGGATGGATGATAATTTTTCTACCCCTGCAGGGCATCAAAGCTTTTATAAAACATTCTTTTCACACATATTAGCACTTAGCTTATTAAAACAGATGATGCTTTTTTTTTTTTTTTTTGTAAAGATGCCTGGGAGTGTCTGGAAATATAAAATCCGAGAGTTAAGTCTTATTTTGACCACCCAGTCTAACAAACAACAAACACTGACATGACATACCATGGCTGAGAGACTATGTTATGGGACCTTCTGTGACTGCCACAACTGTAGTGTCACAGTAAAGGCTGTGAATTGCTGTTATGAAAACATTTGCTGTAACTTGCATAATTAAATGAAACTGCCAGGAAAGCTTTCTAAAATACTTAGGAGATGACAGAAATAAATACATTTCAAAGTCTACAGTACATTCCAGAATTAGTTTTGTAATAAATTCCATTTCATAGGGCTACAGATGACTTCCTGTTCAAATTCTTATGTAACTGTGACTGAGATAATTGTCACGTAAACTGATCCAAGCTTATAGTTAAATAACTTTTATTTTACATATATTTTATGTGTGTAATGCTTTAAATTCATACAGAAGGTACTATTTCATCTGCCTACAGCTTTTCCTTCAGGCAATTAAGAAAAGGACACACTAGACATAAATTAGTGGTCCGAAATTGAATGAACTGAAATGTGATCATTTCTAACAAAAAGATGAGGAATCAGGGCAAAGGAATGAATGGAAGAAGGCTGCAGAAGTTATTATCAAAGCTGAGGAAAATTATTGCATGCACTTTGAGGTTGAGGATTACTCTGAACTTGCAGAAGTCAGATTAGAATTTTGAAAATGAGTTTGAAAATTCAATGAATGTTTTTAGATGTAAACTTTAAGAAATCAGAAGTCTTAAACTGGAAATCCATAAAACAAAATTCCAAAAGTCACTCCACAGAAGTACCAGTCAAACCCATAGAGGTACCTGTCATCTGTATACTCTTTCTGTATACAAGCAGGCAGTGATATATGAAAGTTCTCAATTTAGGGAAATTTGGTCTGCAATGGAATCCACAACCCACACCAATCCAACTCTCCATTAACAAATTAAAAATCAAAAGATGGAACATAATCAGACTACTCATAGTGGAAAAATTACTATTTCAAATAATAATCTTCTATCAATTTTATTTCTTCCTTCTAGCACTTTAAAGTTTCATGCAGAAAATATTTAAAGAAAGGCCACCCTTGACAGCTGAAGCTTGTAAATGAGCAAAATAAAAAATTATCAACAGAGGAGAATACTACACAGTTGCTGAACACCATCAAAGTCCAGCTTATCCCTTCGGATGTTGTAGTGATACCAGCAAACTTTGCAAGGCTAGTTACTTACATCAAATAACTTCTCTATGTACATTTCTTCATTGACCTTTTCTCGAAGGATATCCTGGTTTTGCCGAACAAACATAATGTAGGTGTCTGCTAGATCCATTCCTGGTTTCTGTGAAGACAAAAAGTAGGGGGAGAAAGTAGTGGGAAGGGAAAGACAGACCCCTCAACAACTGAGACTTAAAAGAAGTTAAACATAATGAAAACAAAAGTTACAATGTTCACACATGTATAAACTGTATTAACAAAATCTGCTGTGAACTCTGGGTTAGTTAACACGTTCAGGAGGTTTCACTATCAATGTAGTTCTACGTGTTTTAATTTATGGATGCTTTGAGTCATAAACCTACACTGCCATATGCAATTGAACGAAGTCTTGGCTCTGGCAACATCAATGGCAAACTCTGACATCTTCCCCTTTTCTTGTTAGTGAAGCTTTCATAGATAGTCATTCCAGCCTGAGTGTGGAGATCCAAATCCTGCTATCACATTCAGAAAATGCTTAAAAAAAAGCATTCAGTTCCTTTTTCACTGCCTAAGATTTCTTCTAATTTACTTCCAATGTACAGCTGAATTTTGTGTTTGAGGTTAGCTTCAACTAACTGCAATTCAAACTAAGTTCAAGCACGTCCCTGAGAGCAACGGCATAAAAAGGCTGTTTTGAGTGTAGTCCTGTACCTTATATTTCGTAAACTGTTGCGCTGGTGCAGGCAGTCCAGAGGATGGCTAAGGGAGGAGCAAGGACCAAAATTTTTCCCTTCTTGTACCGATACACGTTCTGTATGAATAGCAGAGTAGGCATAATTTTTATACCACATCCCCAAACATGAGCCAGGCTAGGATATGTTGTGTGTATGTGATACTACATCTGTACAGGCACAGTGGTGGCTGAAACTGCTGTCTCCTGTCCAGCTGTGACTTCTGGATCTCTGTAGTCATGAGAAGCTGTTCCACAATAACACTCCTAACAGCCTGCAACATGCCTTTTACTGGCGGTAAAAGGTAAGGAGCAGAGGTTTACATGCAGAGGTAAGGAGCTCACTTTTTTCTAACAGGAACCAAGAATGCACATAGGACTTTGGAAAGCCTTCTGCAAATGCCCTCTGTGTGAGCAAGCTTGTACAAGTATTACTTACTCCCAAATAACAGCTTATAATGTTTTAGGCAAGCAAAAGAACCCTAAATTTTATAATACTTTATAGTAAGCCTTAACACGGGCCTTAACATTTATAAAGGATCCAGATTTTGCTAAGACTCAATACAGAATAATTAATAATTCTAGGGAAGGAGGACAAAAGCAGTTATACCCAGCCCCTGAATTCCCAAGCATAAGACACGTCTATTTCTCAGAAATTGTTGTTGTCTGAAAACAGCATACGAACACCGTAAAATATTTAGGATATTTTAAAAGCCTGTATGCATGAACATGCTCATGTAGTTAAAATATTAACATATAATTTTATATTAAGGCTTCCCTTCTAGTCTGCAAGTGAATATTTAACTTCAAATTTTTCTTATTTCTTATTACCTTGTACGTAATATTTTGTAATGTATGTGAACAGGTCTGAGCACAAGAAGGAAGGAGAGGTGCAACATGTCCATACTAAAACTTGTCCAGAAACTGCTGTCATCCTATTACAGTAAGAGGATGACAGTATTCTTTCCTCAAAGCTGCAGTGAGTAAAACCTCCTGGATTATGAGGTTCAACTCTTTTTATCCTGAACCTACCACAGACATATAGAGGAATATGTTCCAAAATAAAAAGATTTTCTTTTTCACTTATACATGTGCATATATGGCAGTTTCATTTTTTAAAAGTAACTGCTAAATGTGGAATGATGGCCAGCTTTAATACTTGTAGCATCTCCAAAACTCACAGTGAAAAACTGAAATATCTCCTGCATATTTGGATTGGTCATTCCAGAGGCAATGAAAGCTCATTGCAAAAACTTATCTCATCTATGTATGCTTAGATGAAACCCTTAAGAGGAAAGCAGGACCACTGGTATTTACATCTGCATCACACACCTCAATCCAAAGCATAGAATAAAAATCTAAGACCTCAATAGACAAAACATTTTTCTGTTGGAAAACCAGATTGACAGAAATCAATAGATTTCCTTATATAAAAAAGTACCTTCACTAAAATGTGATAGAAATGCTTTTATATTAAGACAAATCACAAAGTGAAGCAGATTTAAAACAGAAAACGCTGTATTTTTCCTTAGTATACTCATTTGGGACAGCACAAGAGAATGCAATCAGTATAGAAACCTTACGTACCTGATATATAATTTACAGGAATTGGACTAGAGTTAACTTGGAGGAATAATGGAAAAATATTTTGAAATCTCCAGAGATGGGTGACATGGAGATAATCTAGCAAATGAAAGCCTGATTATAATTCTTGAAGATACACATTCAAATGTATTAATGAATCTTCCACTGCATTCTAAAACCTAGTGGTTCTCCAATTAGTAGAATCTTTTCTTTTACTAAGTTCAATAAAAAAATGTTCATATTGCAGATGAACATTTCCCAACAGCATTAACTCTCCCTTATCTCTGAGATGTTTACCTAGTCTTGAAGCTGTGACATATGGGAATTTCACACCTAGTGAATATATTTTCATGTAGCTTGTGGCACAGGAGTGTAATCATTAAAAGAATATACACAAGTAAGAGTAACTGCAACAGCTGGTGACATTTACCAATTAGAATTACAGTTCTTTAAAACACTTCATCCTTCTAATGTGCGCAGGATAATTATCTTTGAAATTGCTGTGGAAAAAAAATTAATTTTCCTTTTAAATAGTGTCTGACTACAGTAGAAGTAAGTCTGGGTAAGGCAGATTATCAATACTCCGAAGTACGACTGTTTTAAACCTCACCAAAATCATTGAAGGTTAACAATCTTTGCTCTTGGTGGGCAAAGTACACATTAAACACCGAATGAACCAACATTTTATAAAATACTTCATTATCTCTACATATTGCATGCATTGAATTTATTTGTTTTCTCCAAAAGTGTGGAAGAAGAAAAGAAAGTTATTATAAGCATCAAAGTAGCTTTAATGCTGTATATTTAATGTTTTAACTTTTTTATGGTCATTATGTATTATTTGGAAACCTCTGATAACATGATCCTCTATTGATCTGCTTTAAATTATTAAGCATCAGAAAAAACCTAAGTTAATACAGAATGAAACAAACAAACAACAACTAAGAAATTTCATGTACCTTAGAAGACAAATGGAAACTGAGATATATTTTAAGGAACCGTAACAGGAGGCATTTAATTGGAAAGACTAAAGCATTCCAGTCTCCACATCCATACTCAATATAAAAAAAGTCTCTGAATCTCTGGCAGAACATCTGCTGAAGTTAATCAGAGTTATTTGCACATCTTTTGGAGAAAAATTTAACCTGGTATGTTATCCAGATAAGTATAAAATGAAGATTGTCTGAAAGTTTCCCCAAGAAAAAAGGTGGGTTTTTTTATGATAGATAGAAAGTTATTAAAAGTTTGTTTTATTCAGAACAGCAGACAAGCTGTTTTGCCTATCTGAAAATGAAAGAGAGCCAGACAAAGAGATGAATAGAGAAACTGGAAACACAAAGACATCAAATAAAATACCAGGAAATTAAGAGTTGTAAATAGGGTTACTTTGTGGCTGGTTACACAAGTAACTGAATACACTGGCGAGTGAATGAGTTTAAACAAGGGTGTAGGCTTCAGCACATTCTTTTTTAGGGTTAATCACTAGTTAACCTGGCAAGATGAACATGCTGTTTGGGAAAAAAAAAAAATTAAAAATCCTTCTTAATTATATACTGCAAGTGCTCTTACTTCCTGCTGCTGCACCTAATCCCACAGGTGCAGGTTGTCTCTTACTATTGACTGGTAGGTGGGTCCTGACCACCAGGCACTTTTTCATAGTAGTAAATTCAGATAAAGAAGAAAGAGCCTTATTTTCCCCATTTGAACAGGAAAACAGTATCATAGTGTCTACTTAACACGGAGGCAAATGTTAAAATACATTATTTCAATTTCCAAGACGTTGTATAAGCTGTTTTATGACTGACATGCATGGCTCCCACTGGCAATATTTGCCTGAAGCACCTAGTGAAAAGTAATGCTGCATTGCCTTAGTTTCCAGGCATTTTCCTACAGGAGAGGTACACCGAAGTTTCTGAACGGCATTTTGCAATGCAACAGTTCGGCATAAATCTCAGTGAAAATCGTGTACATTTGTAATACTTGAGTTATGTTTATTTTCACTTTGGCGTTTGTCACAGAACATTTCTTAGCATCAGAGAGTATTAAATGAACTTGTATTACCAAAAAACAAGAAAGTAGTTTTACCAAGTTGCTATCCTGCCAAAGCATTAATGTTTCAAAGATGACAGCAGATGCTAGAGACTAACTATACAATAACAAAATTCATCCAGTTTTGTGTTTGCTCTCCTCTCCACCTCTTTCCTCTCCCCTGCATCCTGGAGGGAGCCGTTTTAACTACGGCATGGATGTAACAATGCAATGAAAAGGAGTGATGAGCTGGAGGGGGCTATTGTGAGGAACACAGGAGCTCCTTATTCAGTGTCTACCACTAAATGAAAGAGCGTGTTGGAAAATTTCACTGCCAGAAAGTTCTTCTCTAAGTACTGCAAGGCTCATCACTTGGGCCTTGGAATTACAGAATTAAAGTATCATTAAAATACTTTTGGAATAAAAACTACTTGTATCCATGGCTCGATCATCATCCCCATCATTTCTTACAAAACGAAATACATGACCCAGGCAGGAAGGTGCACCATTTGCATAATCAGTCTATTACAAAGGTAACATTTTAATTTTGTATGGTTATAAAAGAAATTGTTTTGTTTAAATGAAGAAATGCAATGCATTTTCTCTCTCTTGAAAACATCTTGAAAAGAAACAGCAACTTTGGCAAAGAGGAAATGTGTGTATTTTGAGAAGTGTCATGGAAAATTTAAACCGTGATTCTGCAAGCATTTACACAAACACTTTTTCACATACATATAGTTTCATTGCATTCATGGGGCAACACAGGCATGCAAATGTCTGCACCAGGATTTTGAATCTCAGTGCAAAAGGTCTTCAAAACACTACAGCCCCTTCGACAAAACTGGGTATTAAAATACGCTTTTCCCCCCCCCCATAAAGTTATATTTTACTATGCTATTTTAGCTTTCCTACTGATTAGTAGTCATCCTTCCGATGGCCATTTAAGAGGTATCTCAAAAATACTGCTGACTTAAAACAGATGCTGCAGGGCTTTCCCTCCAGTTCTACAATAGCTTGTTTTCACAGATCGGAAAACAGAAGAGCCAGTTCTCAGGTCTGGGTATACAGAGGAGGAGGAAGCCAGGAGAAGCCCTAGCCATAAGGATAATAACTCTTCTGTGGTCTTTTTTTCAAAAATAGAGTTCTACGAGAAAATCCAGCTTAAAAATGACTAGCACATATGGCCACACCTGAATAAACATATTTCCCTCAAAAAGTTTTTTGCTTCTTAAAACCAGCTATATGAGGCCATGTAGTCACAAATGAAGGTATCTGGAAGGTCCCCATGTGTATCTGCCTGGCAGGAGGCAGAGTTCCTTCTTTGGCCTCTACAAGACCCCGTAAGTCAAATGCTGGCACATGTGTGAGGCCCCTTTTCATACCTTTGATCCCCACATAAAGGCAAGAGTGGAGCGAGAGGGCTGGCATTGTGCGAGCTGTGCACTGCTGTCAGCCCTGGCTCCTTCAAATGGCCTCTCTGCACTTGCTATGACAGGTGGCCCATATGAAGAGAGGGAGGATTAGGTTCCTTCTGTGCCCTCTAAGTAACTGGCATAGATTACTGGCTCCTACAAAGGGATTTAAACATACCTTTCTGAACAAAAAGCAGTATATACATGAGCATGTAACTGGATGCTCAATTTGTATGAGTAATTGCTCTGGTTGTATTTGTCAATGCAGCAAATGTGTGTAGAAATGACCAGCTAAAGACACAATTATTTGTATGCAAAACTGACTTACGTGATGAGAAATTGAACACAACGAATTTATCTACATGATTAAGGACTAATAATCATTTGAGATTAACAACATATGTTTTTTTACCTCAATTTTACTGCATTCTTTCCCTATTCTCATTAGTTAACTGGCTTCGTGAACAGAATATTAAAAAAAGGAAAAAATATTAGGTTGTACTTCTACATCTCCTATGGATTGCTTGGACTTTAAGAGAAACTAAAAAGGATTATAGTGGATTTGGATGAGTTGTGTATTCAAATCAGCTTCTGCATTCCCAGTTATCAAAACACAGCATTAAAAAGAGAACCAATGTCATCCTTCATGCACTACTTGTAACATTTGTGTTACTTTCCTCTAAACCTTCGGTTTCTTTTACATGCTTAGCAGCCACATTTTTTCCACTGCAGAGCCTTGTGTACTGTGACAATCACCAGTAAGAACAGCGTAACAGCAACTAGATTTTTTCATTATTATTTTTAGGAAATCACAAGACATCATTGCTGTTATTCTTCTTAGTCTGGGTAATTTTGCACTATTGCTAGCATTTCTGTTGGGCTTTCAATTACCAAAACATGTAGTGTCCATAGGGCCCTCTGTGCATAGCTGGGGAAAGCAATGAGAGCTCCTTGGGACTGCATATGTCCCACTTCTTAAAGGGCATTCTGAAAATTTGAGGCTTATGTTGCATATTTTCTTAAACCGTTAAAAAACCCCACAAAGCCACTTTTTTTTTTTCTTCTTTTGGATGTGATTAATCATTATTCTCTAGCAAGATTCATGAATGGAAAGCATTCATGAATGGAAAGCATAGAGAGCAAGGGTAGGTAGCACTTTTACTAACCTATCTGCCAAATGAACCACAAATCTGTGTCTATCTGTGTCCTGAGAAATTGAGCGATGCTGTCTAGGGAGTGTGCAACTTCACGTCCAACATTTTATTGTCTAAACCCTCTCTCAGTATTAATAGAATTAACCTTTTCCGCAAAATGACCAAGATTCATGCAGGAATCTCTTCCTTCCTTTTGAATAACTTACTATTTTTATTTACTTTTATTTAACTTTTTTATCCCCTTTACTTCTTATCCTCTCTCTAAAACATTTTTCTCAGTACTACCTTTATTTTCTTCTAACATCTTTTCTATCTAGTTAGTTTCTTTTTACTTCACTACAAACCAGCATATTTTTCACTGTTTGCCAAATCCTGGTAATCAAAGATCAAAAACTGTCAAATCTACACACTCAGAAAACCCCCCCAACCCCCTGCTCCCCTCCTTCTCCCACAGATGCACCAAGTGATCTCGCTCAGACGGAGATGGGGCACAGGGGCAGAATGCCATTGTCCAACACAGCGCAAGTCAGCACATATTTGCAACTAAAATAAAATAAAGGGCCGACGGTGGTCACTTTTAAGTAACTTTCACATATGCAGTTATATGGTAAGGAAGGACAAGAAGAGATTTTATAACATATTAGGTCAAAATAAAACCACGACGCATTTAATCAGCTTCAGTGCAGGCTTGCTAAGCTACCGTCACACTACCAAGAGCTCAATGTACATTCCTCCCTGTGTGCTGCCCCTCACTCCACTTCTCACTTCAGCTGCGAACCCAGGTGACGACCTTGCGATGTGACGACTTTCAGCCTCCTCTTGCAGCTGAAATTTTTTACTCTGACATCTGGTGATTTTAGGCCCTATTCAGACTGCTGTCAGTTGTGACAGTAAGGGCTCTTCTTGGCCTCAACTCCATCTTCACAAGAGAAAGAATGCGAAGAAGCAAAATCAAACCCTAGCCTAGGAAAATCTTTCAATCCAGGTAAAAAGTCCTCCAGAATTTGGAAAATCTTTTTCTGGTCAGATCCACAGCCTCCCTGAAGCACAGTTTTCATTTGTAGTTTACGGCTGTGGAATGACAGCCCAGTTTAAATGCTGGGCTGTGGGAAAGGTGTGTAAGAAAGCTGGAAAGTGAAGGCATTGTAATGCAAGGATCCTGACAGCCTGTCTATAACCTGGTCCTTTCTTCAAGCCAAGCACCACCATCCACTGAATGTGAGAAGGGCAGTGGGGCTCCAGCAACCATCTCCCCGCTCTGCCTCCCTCTTTCTCTGGAACAGTGAGTGCATCCCTGTGTGACCTGATTTGCAATATTCCCCAGAGCTTGTGGCAAAGGTGTTTTTCAGTCTCATTTTTATTGTGAACTTCAACATCAATGTATCCAGGCCAATGGTGAAAGACTTTGATGTCTCCTCCTCATAGATATCCTACGTAATTTGGCGAGTTTTCTGTATTACCTGAAAGAAGTCAATGAATTTCTAGTTTGTCCCCTAATTTTTTCTTCTGGCCTTTGGGTCTTAAGTTCCTCAGCAAGGACCTATTGTGGCAGCTACACAGCACAATATATTAACAAGAGGTAAACTAAATTAACTGGATTTGATATGAAGTCATTCCTTTGTACGAAAGACTGAGCCTACTATTTTCTTTTTTATAAAACAAAAGAGCATTTATAAAGGTAAAAAAACCCCAGGCAACAAAATAAGAAAAAGTCTGGAAACATCATCTGAAAACAACAGAAATTTTACAATTTATCTTATGAATAAAATAAATATAAAGACAGCAAAATAACAAACTCCAGAAACAGAGATTTTTCCTTTTATTTAACATGCATGGATTGAAAAAAAATTAATTTAAGCTTGCATTTTTCAGGATAGAATTGCTGAAGGTTTTGCTGGCCACCACACAGTTTAGCATATCTGGAGTTCATCTGTATTTTAATTTAATATTTTTCATTTACATAATAATTGTCACATAATAATTATAATTTTTTTAGCTATGCTTGGAAAATAAGATTTTTTTTAGAATTGCATTAAAAAGGGGAAAAGAATGCAGACTTATGAGAGAATGAGGGATATTGACAGTGAAAATGACAATATTACCTAATTGCTTTGCTTATTTAAAGAGAAGATATTCTACTCTCATACTCTAATAAAAATATTTTAACAGCTGAATTTTGCCTTTATGTATAAAAGAAATCCAACAGTTACCCCTTTATTTTTTACTAACAGCACACAAGCATTGCACAACCGATGGTAAATCGAATGGAGATTGAGCAAGCAAGGGGTTAAATAAACAAAGTTGAGTCCTGAAGTAAGAAATGAAGAAATAATGGATATTCAAGTATGATGCTTTTACTTGTTGCTTATACTGCACATTTGAATAATTTATCCAAATTATGGAAAGATGCCCATAAAAGAGTATCTAAGTTACAATCCTCACTCTTTCACAACTGAAAAAGTGCACTGAGAATAAGCTTTCCACGGTTTGCTTTGAGAGTTACTTATTGCACAAGGGAAATAAAACATCCTCTCAGGGTTGTAGTGGCTGTTTAAATACTCTGTGTAAAGCTATAATGAATCTCTGTAGGAAAGCAAAATGTCAACGATAAAAAACGTAAGCTAAAGCCCCCCTAATTTCCGAATTATTATGAACACTAGAATAAATAAATCTAAAAGGGTTATACTTACCGGAACATCAACATATTTGGCAGCCGCTTTTACCTTTGGAAAATTAAGCATAAAACACACAGTAAGTACTTATTACTACAAATTGCACACAATTTCAGAATTATGCACTGTGAAAGAAGAACAAAACGTTTGAGAATCCAAACACTTACAGTGAATGAAACTAATGATGAGAAGAAAGTACCTTCATCATATCTTGACAATTTAGACAGCACACCTTCTAACACTGAAACAACCTGGAGGAAAAGCACAGAGAAAAACCTAAATGCACAGTGTGAAAATCAAATATTTGGAATGAGAATGTGATTTTTTCTTCCTCATATTTGTATGGATTAGCAGGGCAGTGCGAACTGTAAATCTGATCACTTCCTCCATCTCACGAAGTGCTGAAATCAAGGACAACCTTCTTTTGGAAGCTTCACTTATTGATCAAACAGATGGAAACTGCTGAACCACTGCAGAAACAGAAACCCAACCCAAAGTTTCTCCTGAGGTGGGCCTGCTTCCAACACAACATTGCTGCCTCTAGAATGTGGTTGAATATAGCAGTGTGTGTACCCTGCATGGATTTTGGGTAAAAATCACATGTTATTTTCTATGACCACAGCTTCAAAGATGATGGAGCAGAATTGCTGAAGGTGGTGATCGTGATATCATCTTTCTCTTATCTTTTCTATTAAATAGAAAACCAGCTATGATTTCACCTGAAAGTGTAATAGCACTGGTTTTCTGTCAGCAGCATGAGCTGTTGAGCTGCTACTCCGTGGCCAAGAAGGAGGCAAAAAAATGTATGCCCAAAGTCTCTGGTATGGTGTGGTTTCTCTCCCCTGTACTTTCACCCGCTATTCTCTGAGTAGCACGACTCCTCAGGAAGAGGTGTGAGTAGGTGTTTTTGCCAAAATTTCTTCCTGACCAAAAAAAAAAACCCAAAAAACAAAAAACCAACTTGTTAATTGCATTAATTACAGCTTCAATGTTTAAACTCCTCCAAATTTGCCTTAAAGCAAACAAATTCCCTTCTCACGTCCCTCTGTGATGTTATGTTGTTCAAGTAATGCACAGTATATAACATAAAATATCTGTCAGCCATTGTATTCATGCACATTTATTTTACACTTATAAATTGCTTTCCAGTTTATATAAAGGCTGTTTTAAAAGTCATCCCTTGTTCCCAACACAGTCATTCCCATAACCAAGAGTATCATTTTATGAGTGTGAGGACAGAACAAAATTCCATCTGGCATGCTGTTAATGGGCCCTGTAACAGTGTCACAACAGTGTCACCTCCAGAGGAACTGAGATCATCACTTTACAATAAGCCCTGCTCTTAACAGTTCAAGGAGCAGGAGCAAGTGCAAACCTACATTTGTCATTTATCAATCTAACCTGTCATATTTACAGTGATTAATTAAGACACCGGTACATAGGTGCCAATCAAAGTATAAATCCACATCACAAGAGAGAGTGGCAGTTGTTCCTGCACCCCCTTTATTAGACCAAATACTAGCTTTCTGCTTTGCAGTTGCATGCTTGTGAGAAGCTGCTGTTCATACTTCAACTCATTTTATCTGATTGACAAGGATTCTTTCTGCAGAAAAGTGTTCAACTTTATTGTGCAAAGATCTGCCATGGAAAAGGCTGATCTCATAAAACAACATGGTGTCTGCAGTGCCAACATACAAATCCAATACAAGTGGCACACAAAATAACAGAGAGCAAAACATTTCAGTGTCAAGGATGTCTGTTTAAACAAAAGGCTTAGCTATGTATCTGGAAACTTGTTTTTCGAGATGTCAGTGTATGGACTTGTGAAACTCTAAAAGCATTTCTGCGCATACCTCACATTCTATGAATTGGTTACCCTGAGACACACTGTGCTTTGTTTCACTGTTTTATGCTATTCCTGTGATTTGTTCAATGCTTTAGACTGGGACATCTTGCGTAAAAAATGCCCAGTATAGTTCTTAACAAGTAAAACCTCACTGAAGCAAATGTGTTATTTTCAGTTTCATAAATGACTTGCAGCTAAAAACAATGACTGAAGAACTTATTCCACTGAGACACAAAGGAGGTAATAAAGAGGTAAAGGCTGAAAAATAATGAAAATGTATTAGATGCAAAAGATGAATGCATATGGCTATCACGCACATTGTGCACATCTGCATTTTTTTCTGGCCAGCACCAAGAGCTAAACATCAGCATTCCTCTGTACCCTCACAAGCTTTCTGCCTTGAAACAGAAGCAATCAGGACATCATTGGTATTTCACATCTCAAGTGAGGAGACACTGGTCAAGCTTCCAGTGATCAGCCAATGACATGGAATATTTACTTCCTGTCTTGAGATTTCAACCTCTGGTATTACTGTGGCAACTAATAATGCAAATCCCTCTGTATTGACAACAGTTGTCTCTAGAATTTCTTGTACATATGTCCAGAAGGAATATGACTATTTTCTTCCTTTTTTAATAATCTCAGCTATTAAGAAAAAAAAAATCAAAAAGTTTAACCTTTAATAGCATGATTTGTTCTGATGAAATTCCCCTTTCTTTCTCTTCCTTTTCAATAACACTAAAACCATAAACTGGAAAACTAGTTGGGAGCGATAATAGGCAACATGTAAAACTTGAAACTGTTGATTTGAAGTGCTTGTAGTTATGTTTACATCAAAACTTCACTTTAGACCAAAAATGTGTGGCTTCTACATAGTTATCAATAAGTGGACACTTTTTTTTTAAACTTCTATAATGATTCTACAAAGCCTTCCTCTTCAACTGATGGGTGTCAATCCAAAAAATCAGATTCCCATTCCCCCATCCCCCCCAGCAAGCTGTGACAAGGAAAAATAAAGGCATGATGAAAACATGACCAGAGTCTTACTTTTTGTCACTAACTCGCAAATTGTAAATATATGGTTTATTTTTTATCCTGCTTTGAAAATCAGATATTTCTGCGTAGTTTGCAACCTGTAGATTACAAAACTTCTTATAAAATCTTTTCTGTCATTATTTGCTGTGTCCTTCAAACTATTCAAACTATTTATATCAATCACTTAAGACTTTTACTGGAGTAGAGGTGCCACAGAAAGACAAGATATTGTTCAAGTTTTCTTCAGTTATTCTCCAAGTCCTTATATCATGTCAAAACATATATTTTTTTTAAATATAAAAGTCTACAAAATCAATTTCAAGAAACAATATAAAATATTTTTAATTAAATGGTTTGTGGACCAAAATCTCATTAAAAAGTTAAACTGAAACTCTGGATATTGTCCACCTCTAAATATGAAATTTGAATACTAAATGATAGGAAGAAAGTTATCATGGAAGAAATTCAACAAAAAATAACACATGGTATTACATAAGACAATATTGACAAAATTTAGTCCTACCACTTCTACTAGCTGGTAGCAATTCCTATCTACAACAGAAATACAGAAGACAAACTTATCTCAATAGCAGGTTGCACAGAAATTGTTTACTCAATTATCATAAAGTTTAATTTTGTAAATTCAGTATTGTTTGCACAAGTAGTATTTACAAATCATGTTGTCCCCCACAATTTTCCTGTGTATAGAAAAACTGTGTGATATTTGAAGACATCTCCAAAGTTCAACCATTTTCTACTGTATTATAAAATAAAATGTAAATAGTTTTACCTTTGAAACAAGAAGTGAAATAATTTCTTTAACAGTTTCTTCAATCAAGTCATCTATTTTTGAATGGTATTGTTGCTGTAATTCAAAAGATAAAAAAGCATTAGCATGTATATGAACACACACTTTTGTCATAACTCATAAATGGTGCAAAGCTGATAACCCTGCCAGATCAGATTTACTTAAAATTATCATTTTGAACATCAGAAGAACAAACCCTTGAAAATGATCCACCCAATCAACAGTTTCTTACATTCTGTGTTGAAAATTTTCCCATGTACACTGTTGAGTTAAGCAGCTAATGGGGTTATTATTTAGATGAATTGAGTTCTTATACTTATTCAGGCGAAGGAATGTGAAGGATACTTTTTGTCTTCTCCTATATAATTAAGGTGGCCATGTATTTTTTTCTAAAGGGTTGGTTTAGCTGGAGAAGCAAAAAGACTAGAATAAGATTTAATTAATACAGCATTTCATGTCTGACAACTCTCATTCATAAGTTATTTTAAATGTCCTCTGGAAATAAAATGAGCTCCAATTGTTCATCCTGAAAGAGCCTTTCTGTTAGCACAGTGAGCTTCAGTTTATACAAATCTTACAATATGCTCAAGCAAGGGCAAAATTAAAATTTCATCAACAAAGCAGAATAGATGGTAACAAATTAATAGGCCATAGAAGGCATAATAAAACAGACTTCATTCTCCATAGACTTTTTCATAAAGAAGGTGCCTTTAAGTAAATGCTTTTAAAATAAATCCGAAAGACTTTTTAGATAATCCTACCGAGTTCCCTTCTGAAATTAATGGTAACTAGGGATCCCATGCTGTCAAGGAGGCACATCAATTTAAACAGTAATTCTTCCTTTAGAAACATTTATCTGACAGCAAAGATTGTCCCCAGTAGCCACTTCACAGGAAATGTGACTTGTAAAGACTAACCCTATCTTCTTAGTTCAAGGCTACTTGCAACAGCTAACAGCATAATGCTTGGAATAAAAGTACTGAGGTCAGTGTAAACATTAGCCTAACTTAGCAGCTGCCAGCTGAATAGTTTTCCGAGTCCTAAGTTTTTAAACGCTATTTTTCATCCGTTTCAGAGTTTCCATACAAACCAAAACATTAATTCTGATCTGCTGAATATTTTTAGGAATGATTTTCTAAAGAGCACAGATATCGAACCTGGGTTTAAATTAAAAGAGAATAAAACTACGAGATGTGTTTGTCCACATATATGTGTCTGCTACAGGTACCAACACCAAAAGTCAATTTTTGCTTTTAATTTCTTTTGAAGTTTAAAAACACTTCGAAAATGTAAATACACAACTCAGACAAACAGCTGTGATCACACTGGAACAGTAAAAGAGCATATTAGAAATACATCGAAGAACTTTCTACATTTTCATATATATTATATTCCAACCATATAATGTCTTGACCAATATAATATTGTCTTGATCTGCTAAGTGATCTAATCACCCCAAACAGTGTGTGACGTCTGTTGCTTACAAGTCTTCAGAAGGCAATGGTTTCTTAACTCTCTGCAAACCACAAACAATTTTTCTCCCACTGATGAATGTCAAAACTATACATACTCCTATGATCCATGAAAAACAGTTTTCCGTCCCAGAAAGTATCTGCAACTTTATCTCCGCAGTACATTAAATAAATGGATCTAGGTAGGTAAGATCAGTTCCTATATTTTTTGTTTTTTTTCTTGTACTTTTTTCTTTCTTTTTCTCACCACAAAGCAAATCTGGTTTTGTAGAAATGGAGTATAAACAGTAACTTCACTTCTGAACAAGCTAAAAAAAGAACTGAATCAAGCTTTTCAAAAACCACAAGACTCCAAAATCATGACATTTCTTTAGAAATAATTTTTAAATCACATTAACCTGATTTTTTTAATGATTTATTTTGAAAACCATGAGATCATAAATCTTCTAACCCACTCCTCTCCATTGCTAACTTCCACTAAAACAGTCACCCTCGGCAAAACAAAACTGCAGATTCTTGTGGAAGATGATTTGACTCTGGGTTTTAAGATGGCTGAGCTTTGGCTCCTAGTGGGCTGGCTGACAGTGCAGGAGGCACAATCCAGAGCAGGCAAGAGGAATGGCACATCCTGGAGAATGAGGTTATGCCATCTGTCTGCAGGTCATTACAGAGGTAATGGTATTGCCTGTCCCCAAAGCAGCACGTGCCCATGTGTGTTTGCAGGTTACTGCTCGCACACACGTGAATGGTGAAATGGCAGCAACAGCTCAAAGAGTTGCTAGTTGTGGTTTACTTCTGATGAGCCTCACTGAGACGTGAAAGAATCCAAAACTCTGTGACCTGGTAAGACAGGACACTGGGTCTGAAAAGCAGAAAAGTGAAGACTTCATCTGGAGTCACCCCAGAGGATGAACAAGGAAAGAACTGAGAATCTGATCAGTCTGTTGCACGGTCAGACTGTGAAGGAATTCTGAGGGCCTGGCTAACAAATTAACATGAAAAGCAATATTACCATTTAAAATAAAAAGCAGCTGTTAATATTCAATGAAAAAAATGTAAACTAAAAAACAATGAAAAGACACTTACCCATTGACTAGCAAACTGGTTCATGTCACGGAAAACCAAAAGGAAAAATAAAGACGACAGTGTATAACAGGAAAATGATGAATGTCTCATTGAATTAGAAAAGAAAAAGACAATTACATTGAATATGCTAACTTGAAAATATCAGTCAATGAAATGAAGAAAACAGTATAGAAATGCAAAAACCAACTGAAAAAAATAAGCCCAAATAATGTAATTGTGAAGGTGCCTAAAGCAGACATACATTTTTTGTTGCCAAATTCTGAAAAATGTTTTTACCGTCTCTCCAAATCCAAATCAAACAAATTACAAAACAAATTACAAGCTAACGCATTAGCACATAAAGAACAGTTTTAATTTTTTGCGGGTGGTCTAACCAATCTACATAGCATACCCTTTTCATTTCACAGATTATTCCTGCTGAGAGTGACAACACGGGAACAACAGAAGTCAGTGAAGTTTACATATCCTTCAAAAGCACATCAGTGCTCCACTGTGGAGTATCTACAGTCCTGGTAGCAGACTACTGCCAAAACGGTCCCTGTCCTTGGAGACCAAATGAAAAAAGCCCATTAAACTACCTGATTATTTCTTTCCTCTATTATCAGCATATTCCTAGGCATGAATGCTGGGTCTATAACCCATTTAAAACCAAAGCTTACTCATTTCAAACCTGTCTGCAAAGGACAATATTTTGGCTCTATTTTACTATTACAAAAGAGTCCTGAAGTGGGCTCTTTTTCTGTTGCAACCTGAGAGAAATTCCTGGCGGGGCTGTGAGTCAAGAAATCCTCTGAATGTTCATCAGACTCACAGGTCAAAGCAAACAAATTACAGAAGCACTCTGTGTGTTCTCTGGTGGAGGATGAGGGGTTGTGTCTTGCATGATGCTTCTGGGGATCAGCTGATGCACACTTCTGTACCAACAGCGCTATTTGACGCATCTCAGGTAGTTTGAAATTAATCTAAAGGACGGTCTGCAGTGTGAGATGTTTCAGGTCAACCAAATCTAGGAATTAAACATACAAAATTCCACTTACCTCTTGCCCCCCATCCAGTATGCAGAGTTTAGCTGTCTGTTTCTTGGCGTCAACTAAGACGTTAAACATTGTACACAGAGAAGAAGGGATACGCAAGTCTGTTGATTTGTTTGTCTTTTGCAGCTTCAGTTCAAATGCAATTCTTGTTCTGTTTATTAAAACACAATTTGTAATATGAATATCTTTGATAATTCTGAACAACCACTGCAAACATGTATAAATCTTACTGAACATCTTGTCTTAACAATGTACATATGTATGACAACATTTTAGAATTAAAATTCTGTGAATTCAGAATATCAACCCTTCAATAAACAATTGCACTGATGGCAGTCTCAAGGTTCTGCACTTCTTCAGTGAATTCAGTTGAACAATTAAAGTATTATCTTCCTGCCTTCTACATAACAATATGTTTCCTTGTGTGATGACTGAGAACAATTTAAAGCAATGAAAATATCCCTCATTTTCCAGCTTTTCGATGCTAAAATGCAGTTTATTGTATAAAATGCTTGCTTCTAAGAAATATAATGAAAAAATACTCTTCTGGCTTTAATGGAAGGAGAATTTTAATAAAGAAAATGAGTTTACTATTAAGAAAGTATTAATATTTATATTGAAAAGTAAGACTTAGCAGGACACACATAATATAAACTCCCGATTTTTTTCTCTCGTCAGTGTAAATTAGCAGCAATGTCACTGAAATAAACTATAATTCAGCATACCTAAATAAAAAAGTATTTTATTTCCACCTATATTTTTAAATGTGGGTACCAGAAATTCACACAATATTTTTACAAGATGAGAACAGAAGAATCCTATTTCCATTTTAAAAATGCTTAAGATCATATTAATATCACAAGAAGAGTTATAATAGAGCAATTCTCTCATTTTTTTCTGAGTTGCTACTCTAATCTTTATTACCTGACATACAGTATGTTCGACCACACTAAAAAATAATTAGTGTATTAAGACTGGTATGTTATGTCATAAGTCTAAAATACTAATATATTTTATAGTCCTGTTGATAAGACTATTAAGGTTTTTTTTCAGGCTCAAAATCAATATAATCCATGTATTAGTAGCACTGAATCGCTTTGCTACTCTATTTTTTTTTAGACTAAGATCATAGTAATAGTCTTATAGTCCTTTAAGATTTCACCATTTTTCTAAGATTTCTTAGAGAACTGTAATTGACTGAGCTTCTACACCAAATCCTTTAGAACTGATGGACTGCTTTAATTTTAGTGCTTCCTGTCTTTCCTTGTTAGAGCTTTAACTTTTATTCCATTCCCTGTATCATTCCCCTTTCATAATCAAATAGAAATGTTCTTTTAAATGTTTCTGGTTTTTTAATCACGGTTTCATCACCGTAGCTCTAGCAACAGGCTCATATCCTAGACCTGAGGTTCTCCTTTTTCCTACTGTGTTTAGAGAAAATAATGCAATACTATGTCATCTGTAAAGGGTCTCTGTTTCTTTAGCCTTTCTTATCAATATTTTACATTTTATGATTAACACAATTAAATTATCTACAAAATTTATTTTCTTCCATTCTTATTTTTTTTGATTCTGTGTTTTTGTATGTCCAGATTAAGCTTTCTGAAGCAATTAACTGTAGATCTCTGTAAATTTTCTAGACATACAGATACTTCTTCTAAACTCAGTGCTATTTACTAAAAGCTATGGCAGAGGTCTTTTCAGATCACCTATACTTAATTTAAAAGAATATACCAATAATGCTAAGATACAGCTCAAGAAAAAACAGCACTACATTTTCTGTAATTTTGAGAAGTTCAGGAATATAAAACTTAGTTTCAGTTGGATGACTATCAGCCAGCCTTCTTTTGTTTGTTGTATAAATGCAGAAATGTTGTACACTCTATAGTTTGTGATATATTTCTTAGAGACAGTACTCCAGAACTGACAAATTAAATAATATTATTAACTGAACGTGAAGAATAAGATACTAAAGGGGGAGGGAAATGTGCAAAAAGATTTCTTCCAGCAGAATTCTGAGTTCTGTTAATATCTGCTACAAATATGGACTAGAAAAAACCCCAAACTTGGTTTATTCACTTCCAAGGATCTATTCACAACAGACACAGAAATTCTCCTTGGTACTTCCTAAGCCAAATTGCTGATTGCCAAATGCTGGAAATAAACACAAGTCATGGTCTCTTTAGAATTGCCCTGATTCCTGTGACAGGATTCTGGTATAGATATAACTCTGCAAGCCAGCATGACCCCTCCTGTGTTAATTTTCAAATCTCTCCCAATTTTTAAATGATCATTTCAACTGTACCTTTTAACACAGGCTTCTATCATGTCAGTGGCCATGAGTTTAAGCCTCTGCTCTAAATGGTGGGCAAATTCTGGTTCTGGCCAGTGAAGATCAAAAACAAACATCTGCAGAGCATCCAGTTTCCAGAAAAGATCTTCTGATGTAGCTGATCCATTCCTATAAGAAACAAAACAAAACAAAGCCCCCAAGAAACAGAAGATAAATGTATGGATGTCTATCCCAGTCGCCACACCATTAAGGTAATAAGATTTCCTTATCACACCACCTTCCTCCTTTATTTCCCTGTATCTTTCAGCACAGTTGCTCTTATTTCAAAAATGTGAAAATGGTAGTGGGAAACTTAAAATGTATCCCCTTTGGGGTGAAAAAAGTGAAGTATTTCTCGTTTGTTAGCTGAGAAATATGGCAGGCTAGGGAGGTAGATGGGATGTTAGGGAGCATGGAAAATGAAGTAACTCAAGTTTCAGATCAAGATAGGAAAAATATAGGGTACAGGAATAGTAAGGATCTTTTCAATATCGTGAAGACTTTGTGCATATATTTTCTTGTCTTCATAACTTTGGTAGATAAGTCTACCAAAGAATCGAGGATGCTAGTAGCAATGTTGTAAAAGAGATAACTGGACAAATAGTCCCTTGATAAATGCTCATGAATTCTAACTGAGGGAATGGCATCAGATCTGGGTGCAAAAAAACCAGAAGGGAAACTATTTAAAGAAATTTGTTTAAAAACAAAACCAGTGGATTAATATGGGTCTATGACATCTCAGATCGTCCATATTGTTTTAAAATTCTTCTTCCACCCTGATTTGATTGCTAAATTTAAATACAATTGCTTGCGATAAAATACAACAACTTAAGGCTAAACTAAGCAGTAAGTCCATTTACACTCCCACTGTCAATACAAATTAATTACATTTTCATTATGTTTCGTACTGCAATGCCTGAGTTACTGTTTAAGATTACTACGCAACATTGAATTCCAGGATGTAAGTGACACAAGCAACCAAAACTCAGCCTGACAGTCCCAATTCAGATCCAAACAGTTTGAATACATCACTACAACAATTTTGTTTCTTCTGCCTTATGACAAAAGAACAGAATTATCAAAGCGTTAAGTGACCCCAGCTCTCATGGAAGGAATCAGTGAGCACTGATTTTGCTCAGGATAGAGCAGGGTCAGATTCAAAACCAAATGAAACAACCAGAAAGGACCTCTAATATCTGACCACCTAGTGCACCTCTCAGCAGCACCACCACTGGGTCAGACTGGGTTAGCCGAGGCAGCGGGCAGTGAGGTGAATTAAAGCACAGCTCATGTTCAGGGCTCTGAAGCGGCAGCAGGGATGCAGCAGTAGCACTGCTTCAGTCTCACAGCTGCATCCACCACCTTCCAGACACACCCACGTGCCCCTTGCTCCCCTGCCTTAAGGCTACCAGAGCCAGTGCCCAATGGGGCTCCGTGCCAGGCGAGGGGACAGCCAGGCAGTGACAAGCCGGGAGCAGGGGCTCCTGCCTAAGGGAGAGGCTGCCTCAGAGCAAACAGCTCTGGCTCTGGTTTTAAATGGTGCAGGATTTGGTATCATCATGGTGCATAGCAGGATATTCCACAGTTCCAACACACTTTTTAAATTAGACTTCTTTGATATTATACATATTTTCCCCATTTATGTTACACAGTAACTGTTAATTTTGTATTGTATTGTGGTCCTGAAAGAAAACAGCAGAAACAGGAAAAAGGCCTGTGGGAGTGCTAAGGTTACGACTTGCACAGGGGTTCTACCTGTTGAGGGACCACTTTTATACATTGCTAAGTTAAATTAAGGAGTAGAAAGAAAAAACAACCAAAATTTTTGGAAAATTTATAATCCTGTTAGACTGTTTTTTAAGTTCCATGACAAGCAAATATTGAAGATATCATTACATCTGCTGTGTACGCTGGCAGTGAGAGAAGCTGTAGATGCTTTCTCATAGATCTTATCTGATTCAAAAGTGACTAAATCAATTTTTGAGATGATTGGGGAAAAAGAATACAACAAATCGTAAGGGAACAGAAATGGGACAATCTCAGTACCTATATAACTGTTGATAAAAACACATATTTTCCAGAAAACAAACCAAACTTTCTCAGGAAACAAAGCTAATCATTTCCATCATCAGATCATACAATTTAACAATTTTTTATTCTCCCATAGTTGTTTCTTTTTTGCCTGATGGAATTCCAAAGGAAATTCTTTAGGACTCAGGAGGACTAATGTATTCATAATAACATAAATGTACTCCTATGCACATTTACTACTTTGTTTACTACTACATTGTAGTAGCCACTTAATTTTGTTTAATTAGACTACCAAATAAAGTTTCACAATTATAATAAATGTAAGAACAGGCATAGGTTCATGGAAGATATAGTTCTGTGAGAAACACTAATTCATTTGTTCTCTTTTCATATCATTTCGAGCTTTCATTTTTCCATTTTTTATTGAGCATTGTCCAATGACATTTGAATCTGACTAACATATTATACGACAAGGAAAGAAAATAAAGTGCTGCAAAAGAATTTGTTTGTTCCTGGTTCACGCATCCAAACACAAATGTCTAATTTATTTGCTAAATGCTGCAAAAGAAGAGCTAAACTCAGATTTTACCTCCTCCTGGCACAGAAGTAATTCCTGCATTCAAATCAAGCCTGAATCTATATCCATAATTTCAGAACCTTTTGTTTTGTGAAGGGACAGGACACATTCTTGGCTATTGAAAAGTTTTTATTTGAATGTGTATGGTAAAGCTAATTCAGTCTAAAGAAGGGAATAATACTGCTCCACCAGGAAACTGAACTGACATTCTTTCTTTAAAAACGATATTTAATAGTTATCCATAGTTTTAAAATTAAGCATAAACTCTACTGCTTTGGTAGCCAAAACTTAACCTTTCAGATGCTGTCTAGTTGTCCATTCTCATTAATCAGGTCATGGCAGTAAGAGAAGTTTACCAGTAATTAAAAGAGGCAAATACGATGCACATCCTGTTAAATTTCCATTTTTTCTAATGGGAATTTGACTTTGCATTTGGTCACACTTTGACTGGGAGAGTGGACCAGGTATCTCCAGAGGTCCCTTTTAAATTATTTTATGGCTTTATGCCTTGCGTCATACTGAACCCAGCAAAAAAAGATTCAGGGCATAATGTTCCTCCAAGAACCTGCAGCATATCAAATCTAGGAGTTGCATGCAGCATCCTAGGCATGCAGCCTTAATTCACTTACCCACCGACAGCTGAAAAAGGCAGCTTCCCACTGGGCTTGCTGGGTACCTAAGCAGTAGCAATTAGTCAAACAGTCCACTAATAAAGTGGACTGGTTGCAAGATACTCCCACACATGACTCCAGAGTAGAGGAAGAATGAATAATTTCTTGCCTACATATACAACTCCATAGGACGGCTTGGGATATGAAAATATAAATATTAAATATCTAAGAATATTATCAATCAACCAAAAGATTTAAAAGCAGCTGGTTTCAATTCTTCTATAATTTACCAAGGACAGTGATGGACATTTTACAAATTACTGCAATTATGCTTTTCTTAAGGCTACAACTGAGATACTACCCACTAGCATTTCGTGAGGACCATTTACAAAACATGGCGCAAGTTCCACTTCCCTAGTGAGCCCCAGCTTGTGAACTCCAGCTTTACATTCTTTATGCTGCCTCAAGATATATGTTCAGGGCTCAGAAGGTTAATTGAGAATTTCTT
The DNA here is from genome assembly GCA_013397755.1 of Cnemophilus loriae. Lineage (NCBI taxonomy): Eukaryota > Metazoa > Chordata > Aves > Passeriformes > Corvidae > Cnemophilus > Cnemophilus loriae. The sequence goes on from VZTF01007776.1 coordinate 461,694, forward strand.
CAATAGAACAGGACTTTCAGTAATTTCAGTGTCAGTTGCACTCAGCCCCATATCTCTAGTTTTCACCAGCAGATGAGGGGGAAGCATGGAGCAGAACTTTTTCAAATATCAGTTAAAGTCCCTCAAAGACACTGCGGACAGAGCTACCCAATGATTTCTCTTAGTTCAAGAGTGAGGCAACTTAAGGATGAAGCAAACAAAACAAGTTTCTTGAGTCTTCATTCTTACTGCATATTAGTATGTTTAGAAGGAAAGAAATTTGTCTTCCAGAATGCTCAATAGGACCTAGCTATATTCAAAACTCCTTATTGCACAGAAAGCAGATCAGCCAGATTTCACTACTCCATCAATCCTATGGCTATACTTTTAAATATCTATTCTTAAAAATGCAGGCCATGGCCTCCTACCACTTTACCGGAGGTAAGCTTTATGACAGGAACGTATGTGGCACTGCAGGTACAACCCCATAGAACAGAGATGAAACACGGCCTCCTGACTCATTCAGCACTCACAAACACACAGAAAGGTCCAGCACAGGAGCTCAGATACATTCAGACCAGCTCCCTCTATATCAGCATTGGAGCACTGTGACTGCTCCAGCCTTGTGTCTCTTGTCACTCATTATAGCTGAGCCACAGCACGAAGGATATAGATGACACCTTTCCTTTGATGTTGCCTCTTCATGGTGGAAGACAAGACAGGACTATTCTCCTATAAGCATGTATCTTATTCCAGGTTTCCCCAGCCTTGAATTTTCCTGAAGCTGATGTTTTAGACTGGCATCAGATAATGACAGACAACCTCAGGTCTGTATCTACAATATTTCTGGTCATTGACACTATGTCATGTCTGCACTGTGAAGAATAATCTATAAATTAAACCATAAACAATTAAAATCACCCACAAATCAAACTTAAAAGCCAGGTCCAGAAGAGGCAGAAAAATGATATTTAAAATATGAAGAGCAATTTAAAATAGTATATTTGAATGAATGAATAAATAAGGAAAAACTCATTGTGGCTGATTGAAAGCTTTTACAGAATATTCAACATCTTTGCTCTTCAAGACTATCTTCAGCCAAACGGAAGAGTAATGCACAGTGCTCTGCATGTCTAGCCAATGTGTCCTCTGAGTTGTCTTCGCCAGAGGCCAACCAAGAAAAACAGACTACTACTCATAACAATCTCCCCTTTTCATATCTCACTTCCCAATGCCCAAAAAGAACTGGAAAAAAGGTAATGACCTTTCTAAATGCTTTTATAAATAGCTTATATTTACTGCTCCAAAACATATGATCAAGGAGAAAAAAAGAAACAATTAATTAAAAAATATGAACAATCTTCGCTAGTAACGTTCAAGAGAATTGTAGGAACTTTAAAGCGAAAATGGGGAAAATCTATTTTCATCAATAAAGCACACAAAAGGGATGTCCAGCTGTGAATATATTTTCACTTCTTTCTCTTCAGCAAAAGTTCTTAGGTAGGCACATAACAGCTCCATGGAATATGAAGGTTCTTAAACATGAACTTGAGAGCAAGGACATAAACATTAGTAAAGTTTGGAGAATATTAAATCTCTTTCTATTACAGATAAAAGAGACGCAGGACTTCAGAAACCTTTAACGCAGTTGGCTCACATACTGCTCATTCTCATTCTTTTTGACTCTAGATTCTTTGTTGCATAATTCAAATTGATAACAATTAATTGTCCAAAATCATCACTTTCAAAGAGAAAGAGGAAAGTCCAGCAGCACCCTGTGATATATATAGTCATCTTCTTGCCAAATCATCAGTTTTGTGGCCAGGAAGAGGGAGAAGAGTGAACTGGGAAACAAAGACTCAGGGGAAGCAGTGGAGAGGAGTCCAATTGCACTCCTGAATTAGATGCCTCTGCTGACTCTGTGTATAATTCAGTGCATCCCTCTAGTCCATTTAAGCTGGGATGTTCATCACACTGAAAGGGAAAACTGTCAGGAAACACTGGGTTTTGCTTAGCAGATATTGGAGCATAGGTATTGGGTTAGTCCCTGTTGAAGAACTTACCTAGTAAGTGTGTTCTCCCTGAAAAAGATGGGATGGGAGAAGAGGGAGAAAATAAAACCCTCCTCCTTTCTTTTACATAACAGTGAAAGCGAACCATTTCCTCTGCCAGAAACTGAGCCACCGTTACCAGCAGGAAAAAGGAAATTCCTTAGGAGGAACAAATGGCTTGCAGTGCTTTTGCTGTTTTTTTTCTTACTCAAATACATGACCATTCTGAGAATCTCTTCAGTAGAATGCAGATAGGCTGATTCTTAAAATACTCCCTAAATACCAGAGTATTACAAAAGTAACTTAATGCTACCTGCAATTGAGACCATCAATTCATACATGTCTTATAAACATAACCTCAAAGCTCTATGTTTTGGGGAAAGAACATGAAGAGGTGCCTACATCAGAGCCAGCACCATGGCAGATCTCTTCTCGAATGCTGTGCAGGGTGGCTGAAAGGAGATGATGGCCTTACAAAGGTCACAACCACAGCAGAGACACTGCTCATCCCCACTTCTCTTGAAAAGCAGCAGAATGACAGCTGCTTCTGGTGAGTGCTTACAGCATGTCAACCTCACTGCTCACCAAATGCTATGAAAACTTCACTGGTTAGTTTAGGATTTTATGCATACTGCGTCATATATACCATGAAACTAAATACGAGCACATGTGCAAGGGGATGAGCCCATGGTAGAATTTTACTACGCTTGCACGTGTTTTGACAACAGAGTCTTGGAATATACTGCTGCACCAAACCCTTCATTTAGGCAAGATCTACCAGTATAATCCTCCAAACAGAATCTGTATTAATTATAAATTTCATATTCAAAATACATGAATTTCCATCTATACAAGTTATTTTTACTGGATGGGGCTATTAGAAAACAGACTGCAAGAAGAGCACATCCAAGATTAGCAACTCTTAACTCTGAAAGCTATTCTTTAAAAAAAAGTGACCTTTGAATACCTGGGGATAACAAAAAGGAATTTGAGTTGCAGAAGGCCAATTAGTTTGTATTCAAAGCTGAAATGACTTGCACAAGCACATCAGGAGAAACCTAGAATTACTATAGTAAACACAAAAGGTACCAAAGCCAAGGATTAAGAGGAATTTTATCACTTTTTAGGCGAATTAACAGCCGAACAACAATCATAATACTCCCTTTTTACAAGGAGACACATGGAAAAGACAAGGGATAATGGGTTCGAGTGACTTCTGGGGAGTTTCTGATCAGAAAGAAGAGAAATTTTTTCAGAATGAGGACAATCAGCCATTGGAATAATCTCCCCCAGAAGAAATGGTGGATTCTCCAACACTGGAGATTTTAAAAATTCATCTGGACAGAGTGCTGAGCCATCCTAGACCATGCTTTTTCCAAGAAAAGCTGGATGAGATAATCCTTGAGATGCCTTTTAACATGCTATTCTATGATTGTATTAACTCTTGCAGAAATAGATCTAATGCTATTTAGGAGTCTGTCATAAAACTTGAAAGAAAACCACTTGTCTTGAAATGATATTATCAACCTATGTGTTTTGAATGTGTGTTTGTTGAAGTCTTTCACATTCATGCTTTCCTAATACAACTGTTGCTAAAATAAAGTTCTTGAGCCTTTATCTAACATGCGTTAATGTGTCCTCACACAGAAATCTGACCTGTAACTATGGGAATATTTCCACAGAGCACTGAAATATTGGGGAAAACTCAGAAAGAAACACTTTTTTTTTTCAAACAGACAAAGAAACGGACGTACTTCTATTCTCAGTACTTATTAACATTTTACTATTTTCCTGTAAAATGGATATTTAATCTGATGACAATATTTGCAATCAATGACTTTCGGAACCAATATAAAATGAGTTAATCAAACCCATGCAAAAACCATAATGGGCTGTCTCATTTTATAAAACCACAACCTAAAATCAATTATCCAAAAGGTTCCCCACTGCTTATTAATTCAGAAGAGTCATTAGGTTGTTTAGAGTATTAAACATCATTCCTGCTATGACAGACCTTTGCCAAGTTGATTTTCTAAGTTACCAGGTTTAAGACTGCTACATGGTAATGCACTAGAAAGCGCAACTCACTAACAGTCCATGCTTGGCTCACTCCCAAGAAACAACAACTTCCAACTAAGAGATGATGAACACCATGCAATCCAAATACAGCTGCACAGAACACTAGCAAGGCCATGCAGAGCTGACATACAGTCAGAAAGTTATTGAAGAATACACACGTGGAGTCATACAAAGAAGTCATCCAGGTTGGTGTAGTAAAGCTAGGTATTTGTGGAAGATTAAGAGGCAAACTTGGAACTTTTGGAAGAGCTACATTAGGAAGACTGTTGGTGATGCTCCTGTGAAGAAATAAACAATGTAGGAATACAATAAAAAATAGAATATTTAGAGGACAACAGGGGAGAACCCCTTATTAGACAGAAAGCTATAGGCAGGTGCTTTGTTTAGATTACGTAAAAAGCACTTACTTGACAGGTTGCCACGACTCTTGTTCAAGACCTCTGTGAATGGACTGGGCAATTGATGATTCCATGAGATCAATGTAGCGGACGACCATGGGAACAAAAATTTCTTGCAAGTGCTTGTGAAACTTTCCATTGCACAAAAGAGCTTTAAAAAACAAACAAAAGACAAATAAAAATGTCAGACCTTTTGTTATAGGAAGAAGTATATAATAAAATCTCTTAGTACACAAAAGCATTATAAGAATAAGATCTAGCTTGTGTAGGAAATACAGTTCTGAAAAGATAAAGGAAGTGTTCCATAAGGACAGTGCAGTACGTTTCAAACTGCCAGTGTAATGAAAACTAGGTACATACTGAAGTTCTTTACTGAACCAGAACCTTTTTGCATTTTCTTAAAATTAATAATATGCTTTGCATTAGCAATTTTTTTCATTACTTCTCCACCAAGACAGGACAAAAATTACAAACAAGCCAAAAAAAAAAAAAAAGTATTTGAATGTCATTCATGAGCAGTAGAATATTACCTCCTTCACGGATGGGACTTACTACATGAAAAACTGTATACACATGCAAACTGAACATGTCCAAAACCTTAAAATTAGTTTGCCACCACTACTGCTTGCCCCTCTATTCCCTGAAGTGTTCTCTCAGCAAATGCTAGCTCTTAGCCTACTAATGTCCTGTCCCACCAAGGGAATATATGTTTCATGTTTTGAATGTGTCTGTGTTCACCCATTAATCTAGCACTGTTATTAGGACCTATAAGAATATTCCCATGTGCATACGGAAATCACAGAAGCTCAGCCACCAAGAGAAATTTTCACGACCTTGGCAACTCTCGTTTTCTCTCATCCATATTCTGTTGTTTTAAACTCTTTTGCGGGTTTCTCCTCCCAGCTATTCCGGCATACAGGGTTCTCTTGTATGACTGGATGGGCACCAAAACCACATTTTGAGGAGGCTTCCTCCTCTTCCTAAGAAGAAAAGCCTGGGTCACAAGGCTCACCCTGGACACTATCCTTTAAAATTACAATCCCTTTTGTTCTACTACCAATGCCACTCCATGTCTAACATGTCAAAATAATTTCTATAACTTCCAGAAACTATTTTGCCTTCCATTCCTGAATGATTTCCAGACCAAACTGAACCTGGAAGAGATGGAGACTAAGGGGAAAACGTGCTATCAAGTTTCAGTCCCCTATTGCTACTTATATTGCAAGGAAGTGCCCTTGTTGCTGAATGCCTGGACACTATGTAACTTTTTTTTTCTTGCATACAATTATCTGAAAGCAAAAACTATTTTCTTGAAAACATCCTTGTAGAGTAACAGGAAATTTTGTATCAATTACCTTTACCTAAGGAAACAATATTATGTGATCAGCTCTGAAACTCCTTTTCTTGCTAAGAATTTTGAAACTTTCAGCTAATTTTCAACCACTTCAGACACAGAAGTGAAGATAGCAGATAGATGAAGTTTTATAAAAACAGACAGCTAGGTAGCAGGCAGAGACTGTTAGGGTTTCCACTGAGAAAAAGGCAGAGGTGTAGGATCATCTCTTTATTAAACACTTGAGAATCCACCCTTGAGAGCACCTGTGAGTCCATTACAAACGTGATCCATTATTTACACTGCTCCTCAAAATAACTGTTAACTAGTTAGTTCTGGCTTATTATTTATATATCAGGAATTCAAAACAGTGCAATTTTTCTCTATTTAGAATTATTTTATGTATCTTAAAACTGCAGCACCTTTTACCAGCAACAAAAATGACTGAGGAGGATTTGGATATTAATACAAAGATTGCACAGTAAACAGCTGATGAGCATTGCCTTTGAGAAACAAAAGGTTGCTGGTATCCATCTGCATATTAGGCTGAGTTTTCAAGGCAACTTTGAGCTGAAAAATAACAACAAGAATACAACTGTGCCAATTAAATCAATCTTTCTGCTTTATAGTGAGCCAGTGAAGGACTGTAATTAATCAGGCAATAACAGTTACTTGAAGGGATAAGCTTGTAGTTTAGTGTTTTCTGAGCACACTGCAGAAATGCTCTGCTACAAGCCCTGCTCTGGGAATTACATTAATGAAGCCTCATGGGCAGGAAGGTGACTCTTGTTATTTCGAAGTCAGCATGAAATTTTAAGAAGTCACAAGCAATAAAGGTGTCCGACTTAAAAAGCTGAATCATTTTCCTAACATCATGACACAAGTCTTTGCAGGGAAGTGAAATTTTCGAAAATTCTGCCAAGACTTATTATCACTTCACCTCCACAGAATTCCCTCTTTATGTGGGTACACTCAAAAGAGGAAGTCTCGGATCAACAACTCTGTGAGCATTCTGTTTTCCCAGGGCTTAAGACATGGCAGCTCTGATTTACCCATCTAGAGATCTCCATCAAAGATTAATGCAAGGCAGGGAAAGAACTCAGAGCACAGGGATAAGTGATATAGCTGAGTATCATCATCAGACTCCTGGCACTCTACCCTATGATTAAAATTGATCTTGCCAAAAGGTACCACCTGTGCATCAAAGCAGATGGGAAACAAGAGATGCTTGAGGAAATGCCACACTTCAGATCCCTCAACTACCACTTGTCTTCAAAGCTACGTAGTTTAATTCTCCATTGTCTTTTCAATATAGACACCCCACACCCTCTTCATATGAGCCATCTCATATTCACACAAGCAACAATAAAATGAAAGCCTATGCCAGAGCAAGGTAATGCACAGGCAATATTAAAGCAAAACACATTATGGGAACAGAAACAGAACCCTGAAGTAGATATTCTTGAAATATTGAAGTTGAGGAAGAAGATTATTAAATTTTTTCCATATTAGAAAATATATTAGCTGAACTATATTAAAATATGACAAGAAAATATCAGAGATGAAAACTAAAGTCTAGTTATCCAGTACTGGAGTGAGGTTTCATCTCTAACAGTAGGAAATGAATCTACTGTGCCTGTGTACAACAGAAGCTGTGAAGCTCCTATTGCTTTTACTTATCTCAGTAGTTATCCTGGAGTCAGCACGTTATGCTGTCCTCAAGAGCTTCTGCAGAATCAAGGGCAAGGAAGAATGACACAGGTCAACATGAGTGTCTTTTCCCCTGACAAAATTAGCACTCTGTCAGACAGTCTGTAATTATCCTGCTCTTCACAGGATTCTCTGGAAAACATCACTTGAACTTTCTGGCATATTTTAAAATCCAAAATAAGAAAGAGTAAATTTCAAGAAGCCAATACCCTTGAGGGTCCAGATTATATTTGTAGCAATTAAAACTCAATGAATGACATGTGAAAAGAAAGTTTATGTTCCCATTCATGCTATTTATATTACATTCTGCCTCCACAGAGAATTTCTTAATCAGCTAGTTAAATTGCAGTGAAAATTGCAAGTGTCCCAATTTATATAGAAATTTTCTTGTATTTTTACATATATGACATATTTTGAAAGTGAGTTTTAGAGGTTTCTTTTGTGAAAGCAACTAAATAAAATTTATTTAATCTTTACAAGATAGAGTGACATAAAGAGCTTATTGCACAATTTACCTTTGTGTAAAAGTCTCATCAGGAAAAAAAGATTATTTGATATTCTGGTGAAGAATAATGCAGTTTAACTCCCAGTATCAGTAACCACGACGTAGCTCTTATCTGAAGGCAGGTTATGATTTCAAAGCAGCTCCTAATAGGACTCAGTCCCTGATCTAAGAAAAGATTCCCACTACAGTGAATGAGAAGTGTAAGGTTCGAGGAGAGATATTGGTGTGGATATAAAGTTTGCTCTGATTACCTTAAATCCAAGTTGTTTTCTAACTCTACCCTGTAGTTTAAGATAGGGTACAATGTTACACATAAATTCTAGTACAGAAGCGGTACACAGTCTGTAACAAAGCAGGAAGGTGATGATTCTATCTTTGCTGGTGTTTGCCACTCCACTACTAGCAACAGCAATAGTGGAAAAAATGTATCAGAGAATACTGTTTGAAGCCAATAAGCATAATCATGGCAATGGCTTTCAAAAGGCTAACACTCAACATGCTGTTTTTCCTAAATCAGCTTCATCAGACTCTCTGCCCATTAGAGTAGACTGTGGCAGAGTTGGAACAGGTGCAGAGACATTCCACTGAGTAATACTTGAAGGAGAATGAAGATTATGAGTTGACTTTATTATATTTCTAGTTTTGACTGGTTCGTGCCAAGGTAGCAATGCAACAGTGCTGAGCAATAGCACAGTACATAGTGTCAGTAAGTGACCTTTGGAGAGAAAACTTGGCAAGGAAAGGATCAGAATACTGAATACAGAGCTGCAAAACTTGTAAAATAAGCAAAATATATAGACACTTTATCTAACTAGGCATATGCAACTAAAAGATGTCTCTCACACCATGTTAAATGAAGAGGAATTAATACATGTCTGTCTTTTGGCACTAAAAAACAGATTAATCTGAATAATTAAACAACTACAGAAAGTAAATTGCCCTCTAAAGCAGGCCCCTTCACAATGTAATTTATAGGCTCTGTGGACAAAAAGTAACACAGTCATTACAGAAAATAAGACACAATCCTGGGACAACGATGTTCTTCTTCCCTCTCTGAATATCTAATTCTGGACAAAATAATTTTGCTATCATAGAGAGATGTTGAGTACTGCTATCACTGTACAATCCACAAAGCTTTACAGAGCATAATTGTGTATGAACAAAAGCAACTCTGGAGATCATTAAAATGCATATTATAAAAGCAGCTACAATAATTTTTTCAAATAGTTACAATTTGAAAAATCACAACAGATTTACCTTAATCTATTATTGATCTCCACAGTGAATGTAATTTTTTAAATAACTTTTTGTAGTTAGGTCTCGTAAGAAAAGCTGAAATATTTCACAAGATGGAAAGATCCTCCTCCTCCCTCTCTCCGTTTTTAAAGTTCGTTGGTTAGACTAAATGGGAATACAATCACTGATGTACTCTTCCTCATGGAATAAGGTCAGAAAAAAATGGAGACTCTTAAGCTGACACAAAATGGAGTCCTTCATGAAAGAAATGAGAAGCTTCGGTCAGGACTTCCCCATCCTCCCCTCTCTTCATGAAAAATTATACACCATATTGGAAAAATGCCTTTTTTTTCTCATTGTTAATTGAATATTGACTTTGAAGTATTCACCTTGACTCTTGTACAATGTTTTTTACACTGTGTAAAATAGCACATTCACTATTATCTGAACAGCCATGAATATGAATTTTCATTATCTCAGAGTTTTTCTAATATTATACTTTAGTGGCATAGTTATAGAAATAGTTTTACATGGAAGTTTTCTCTAATGCTGTAAATGTAAGATTGTTTCTTTATTGTTAGAAGTTCTCTCATGCCAGGTTTATGTGAAAACTGATTAATGCACCAAAGATTTAGAGCTCATTTAATGCTCTTGAGATAGAATAACATGCAGGTGTCAGTCCTCCAAATTTCAGTGAAGATTAACCTAATATGCAATATGGTGACCTAACAGTTCTTCATTTGAAAGAAGTCTGAAAAGTAATCTCTGATATAGCCAGAGAGTGAGAATAACCCAGTGGGATTTCCACCTCTTCATTTCCTAATGAGTTTTTTGATAATGAGAGGTGACTTTGCCAGTCACTGTAGGCTCTATTATGGCTAATTTACTCCACTTCACTCTCCTTGTTAATTATTAACACTAGCCTTTTTATCCTCATGAGACCACATTCCAGTTTTTCCCTTTTTAGACTTTTTTTTCTAAATATATCTTTATGAAGGTGATAGTTTTCAGGAGAAGATTTTCACTTAGGGTAAAGTCAGAATTATTTATTTTACCTTGAAAGATGGTAAAATTGATTATATAAGCATAGGAAGCTCTTGCTAATGCTTTTAATGCAGTTACAAGGTGAAAAGGCTGTTAATTAAAGAATAAGCACTGAGGTATGTTCCACTTGGGAATCAGTTCTTGGTAGAACGGTCACTTGCCACTTGCTAACTTGTCCACTGATTAATAGGTGACTAATTTCCATGGTTGCTTTCCAGTAGTTCTGGGAAAAGAAAAAGTGTGTAATTTTCCAGATGGCTTTCACTCGCCAGAAACTGTCATTTAATGTATCTATTACCATTAGGGAATTACTGAAACTGGTATACAGGTGTGATATTTCATACAACAGTTGTTTCATATCCTTCAGTTAAAGTTTTACAATATTTGTAATAATTGCTTTAACATTAAAGTTTTCATAAAATGTCTTTCTTAAGCCTACTCTAATAATTTAGCATTATTATCTGTTTAATCTTTTAAAGGAAAGAAAAATCAGTAGCCTATCAGCAATGTCTTGCATGTGAGGACAACCCTTATTTGTTTTTAACACTTCTCCCAGGTTGGAAACAAAGCTCAAAGGAACACAAATGTCACAACAATGAAGTTAAAACTGGTGTCACAAATTCTTCTTGTAAGACTACTGTAAAATACCTACATAGTTTTCAGAAACCAAAGAATTGTTTTAAGTGCATGTAACATCACAACTAGAGATGGGCTTCCTAAACTGAAAATGTATGATGGTAGGAAAATAGGCTGAATATCACATCTGAATATAGGCTTCAGATTTTTAATCTGGATTTTAGATGATTGGACAGCACTTAAAGTAGTGCACAATCCACCTTTCAGGAGTCTGGCTCTTCTGAGATCTGCACTAAGACTGAACAATTCCTGCACTCTTTTCGGCAACCTTCTGAATTGCCATCATGGCAATTTTAATAAGTTTCTAAGTTGCAGTGGCCCAACAAAGGATCCAAACAGAACATGTGTTGTGCGTATTTTATTCCATTCATGCTAGGACTACTATACCTTTATAGACATAACTAGTGTGAAAGTAGTCTGGAAGGCTTAGAAGGAAATATAAACTACAACTTTATTTAAGCAGTGTAGATTAAATGCAAATTGTCAATACCTGTTATACTACTTGTACATAATTGATCCAAAACTGAGTAATTTGTTAATACCAAATGGTTAATACATTGCCAGAATAAGGACTGAAATCGTGCAAGGATAGAGAGAAATTGCTCAGCTTGCAGGAAATGAAGCACCAGGATATGTATCATAAAAACAGGCATTGTCACTTTTATTTTGAGCACTGTATTATTTAGAAACACATTTTAAGGTGTGGGTACATTGAAAAATCTTATGCAAGCAGTATGTAAAAAAAATTAAGATCTTACTGTCATTTCTGAGGGCATTATTCAGCAGCTGGAAAAGTGGGAAGCTGTCCCAGGAGTCCTGTGGCTGTGCCTCAAGTGCTGAATCCATATCAACAGAATACAGAGACAAAAACTTCTCTGCATGCTCAGCCAACAATTCTGGCCACCAAGCAAATGCCTGCAAACATGACAAAATAGAATTACTGAACACGAGTCAAAGCAAAGAGATGTGTTCTATCTGTGGCAGAATACATCTGAGTATGTCACATCATGTCCTGTCTCATTTGGGGAGGAAGAATGGGCCAAGCTAAAAATGTGAAAATATTTTATAACACTTTGCATCAAAAAATGTAAGAAATCAGATTGTTGTGGGAAAGGTGATATGATCAGAATAAAAATATAACACCAAAAATATTAAAAAAAGGAGTATAAATGCCTGCAACTTTTTTCCAGAGAGCAAAGAAAAGCATGAAGGCCTCATCCTTGAAAACATGACTATATATGTTTCTTTTAATTTCATTAAATTCTAAAGCAATGAATTTATTTTAAAAATAAATCTTTATGAATACATCTTGCATTCATTTGGTAACCAGAAAGAATGTTTATTGTGAAATTTTATTCCTTGAAGTCTGAGGAGTTTTTTTAAACAGCTAGAGAGCGATTTTAATTCCTATTTTTGCCTTAAAGATGTCAGCTTCTTCTGAGGAAGACATACAGTTTTCCTTCTGTAAATGTTATAAATCTTTAGAAGTTCACTAATGTCTATACTCATTTTCAGTAACTTAACATGTTGGAACAGTTTTCTCTGGCAAAAAATTATATTCTTAGGCAATCCTAGCCTTAAAGAAGAGAAGAAATCTCTGAAAAATATTGTCAGCAAGTAAAGCCAGCTCTTCATTAAAGACATGTAACTATTGTACCTTTTTACTGTCACATAAATCTAGGCCTTTAAGTGTCAGTATTGGAGATGAGCATTGGATCAGGGGGAGCTCTGTGATCCTGGAGTTAAAGATGAAGGTGAAGGGAGTTTATGAAATAGGATGAATCTCAAATCCTGCTGAGAGTGTTTTGCTCAGAGTTTGTAAGAACATCTGACAGTGAGAAATGCCTACACATGCAACACAGGAAGATGTCATTGCTTTCAAACTTATGCCACTCATTTTGAACACATAATTTTGAATATTTTTGAGTTGCCAGCGTGGAACATATGTAGCTTGATCTACACAAGAGCTGAGTCCCCCCAGGCTTCAAATAAATTCACAGAAATCTTCACTTGCATTTATGAAATGTAGGCCCTGGGTAGCATAGAATTACATAGTCAGGCCTGAAAGGCATCACATAAAAGACAACTTCTGTAAAGTGGTCTACAAATGTGTTTTTGCATCATGGACTTTCTGATGACTGCTTGTAGTTCTTTCTGACATGGGGCGGCAAATGGAGAAATGATGAATTGGCAAAAGGTTTTAAAGAAATGCTGACCATCCTCTGCTATTACTGAAAAGTACTTTGTGTGTTGCAGTGGCAGGATTGAAGGATGACAACTGCCACCAAAGTGAGGAGGGGAGATGAGGCTTCAAAAACTTTGGCAAGAGTTTGAAATGGAGTCTTTTCCATCGAACTGGAAGAAATTTCTTAATAATAAACCCTGTTTAAATAGGAGTTCATTAAAGGAACAAACTCCTTACTCTAGAAAATAACGATATGAAAATAAAAAATGTACATAGGCACTGGCAGGTGACTCTTCTAAGCAAGAAAAACTCTTTTCAGAAAATATTGCCAAAATTTCAAAACAAAGCAAAACCAAAACTAGAAAATGAGCACATTTTCTCTCCATTTTCTTCCTCATTGTAAATGACACTTTGAACCAGACAGAAATTCTTCTGGCTCTCTCAAGAGCTATGCATCATTACTTGGGCAGCAAGAAAGAAGAATAGAAAAAAAAAAGTTAGAGCTAAATGTAATGGCACAGTTGTTAGGGATGATAACAGGCTAAAAGCAATCAGCAATTGGTGACACACATTCTAGCAGAACAACAACACTGACTGCATTAAAGAAGAATGGAGTTCTTAGATTCTAGAAAGACATGTAAATGTGGCTATGCAACACCAGAAATCATCAAAACAGTTTATGCAACATATTCAATGCACAGTTTCATGCTATGAGCAGAGAAAAACAATGCTTAGTTCATCAGGAATCACATACCTCTCTTCCCTTTGGGAATCCCCGAAATTTGTAAATGTTATGAATTCAAAAAAAAGAAAAAAAAATCTAGCATTAAAAAATGTGATATATTATTTTACAGATTACTGATCCTTTTTGTCAGCTGTAGCATCAAACACTGAACATTTGTACAACATCATGATGTGAAGTCACCATACTTAATATTCAGTTTTGAGTAGGGAATGTATAATTTGGCAATCTTTTTCTCAGATATATTTTAATACTGAAATTCTGTATGCTTTATAATTTTCAGTGAAATTGAACACTTATTACATGAATGAAGGAAGTGGAAAACAACCTCAGTATTATCTTTACTCTTTTCAAGGTACTTTAGATTAGATTGCAAACTTTTGCTGAATAAATTTTTCTGAAGGCACATGCAATATATTTACCCTTCTGAAAAACACCACATCTCTGACTGCAAATAAATAGTATAGAAAGCAATCTTTGAACAGAGGTGTTTAATCATATCTGTATGATTTGATCTGGGTTTTGCTTCTGTGTTCTTTCCCAGAGAAGACCAATTTTCTTACAGTCATGCAGGTCCTCAAAAGACAAAGACCACAATATATACATTTTATTAAGTAACCGTTACACTGTAGCACAATGGCAACAGTAGTGTAGAACAGGACCTCCAGGGAATTAATTTCAAATCATCAAAACAGCTGTTTTTTCAGTATAAGATAAAACATCTATAACAAGTTCACACATGACAGGTGCAAGCTAAAGCCCAGATTCCATAGTGTGATATAAAACCAGATGTTTTGAATGATCATATTTTATAACTATATATACTAAATAATGTTTATCCCTTTGCATATTTTCCAAAAAAATATTTATTGAGTTTTCTGAGAACATTTTAAAAACAATTTCCTGAACCTTGGAAAACTGTATTTATTAATTAAATTTCAATATAATATACAAGTGTATCTGGCCAAGTTAAGTTTTGTAATTCCTTGACATAAGAGGTGCTAGAATTCTGGCTATTATGGTTTTTGTATCATGAAGCAAAATATGTGAAAATAAGAAACATAAAATTGTTCTCTTTCATTTCTTCTACCTTAAAATGCCATTTTTAAAAGCATAAGTTTAAAAACATACTTTTCCAGTCAACAGAAGAGCAATGAGAATGAGATTATTATAACTATCATTATTTTTATATCTATAATCTAGATCTATACAGCATGATGAAAACCAGCATTCAGTTATATTTTCTTTCTATTTCGAACGACAGGTGAAATGTTGGAAGGAAAAACTGTATAAGGCTATGAATGTTTTCCATACCATTTCACCACCTCCAGCACAAAGATGCTTTCTCTTTTTCATGCTCTTTAATTTTTGTTTCTAAAGCTACAGTTCATTCAAGCGAATTGAAGTAGAGTTTTATTTCACTTCACTTTTCATAAGCTTCAAGTTTCTTATTCCTCTGTAAATGTGAACTGCCTTAAACATATGTCAGAAAGTAAAACTAAAATGCTTCTTGACAGATTTGCTTCACATCAGGGGAGAGAAAACCTAGGAACAAACCATTCTCTACCACAAATGCAATTACAGCCTCACCTCTGAATGATGCTCTTCATTTTGCTGCAATACTTCGATACAGAGTTCTGCAAGGTGAAGAACCTCTTCCAGTTTTCTAGCAGGTGTTGCTTGATTCATGGTCTCTATATGAATATAAAATGTGAACCAAAATTGCTTTAGTTACAAATATAATTTACAGTAAGAAAAAATGATGTCAGAAACTAATGGCAATGGTGCAAACTGACAAATTTCTAAAGTATAAGAAATTTCAAGTGTTAAGGATAGTAATTAAACACACATAAACAGAGCCGAATGTCCAGATCACTAAAAAGAGAAAATAATTCACAAGAGCATCCGTGTTCATTGTAAACATTCTCTGATTTAATATGCGAGAAATAACAGGTGCATCAGTGTATTAGATGCTCAACTTTCGCAATAAAGAAGTTATTTTTCTCTCCAAGGCCATATATACAAAGACAGCAGACAGTGGACACCTTTTCTGTTATTGTCAGTACAATGTCATTCTTACCACATGACTCATTACTGTCATCAGCAAAAGTCATACCTTTTACAGCAGTCAAAAATTCCAAATGTTTCACCAGAAGACATTCCATTTTAGGCATATTTAAAAATAAGAAAAGTGCAATCCACAATAATTCATACAACTAATTTCTAATAACTAATTATTCAAATAACTAATTTTCTACCTGTTGTTCATCAGTAACAGTGAGTCTGCATTCTTTTCAGTACCATAGTGAAAAGCAGCATTATGAAATAAGGATCTTATAACAGAATTAACACAAGCCTACTAAAAATTCCACCTAAAAGAAGCACAGATGCAAAAGTTACAAATGACATGAGGCTCACTCATTCTACCCAGAAGACTTCAAAAAGAAAGGAAACAACAACGGTAAACCAAATGTAACTAAAATACTTACAAGGAAATTAAACAACAATTAGTTGGCAATAAAAAAAATCATAGCACTAGATTTCAGAAAAAATCACAGGAGATAAGGGAAGGGTCCAACAGAATTTTTTTACAAATGTATTTTAATCAGTAAAAGTAACTTGTCCAATCACATAATTTGCATAGTTAGGGATAACTTCAGCATTAGCTATTAGAGCTTGTTTACTTAACAAAGCTCTTGTTGCTAAGCATAAATCATGGGATGATGGAAACGATGTACAATACAATCAGATAGAAAGTATGGTCACATTAACCAGGTTTGCAGGGAATTTATAAAGCTGATAACAAGGTCAGTGAGGGTTTCAGGAATTCTATTTTCTCATTTTTTGTGCATATTTGTGGATCACATGGATAGCAAATCATGTGAATACACATCTTCATATGCAGAAAATTCTGCTGACATTTCCTTCCCACTGCATTTATCATGACATAGAACATTAGCAGATTAATTAAGCAATTTACATAGTCTCCTTGGTGTTAGCAAGAATATCAATGTGCACGCAATAAATATTTTTAACGCTTAACATTTCTAGCAAGCCAAAGCAACATTCCAGACATTTTTAAGGCAGGTGACCTTGTCCAGTTCTCCACCACTAACACACTAATGCATATCACAGTGATGATATATATAGCTTTGGTGCAATTTTTGAAGAAACACTGGATTAGAATCTTCAGCAAACATCTACTTCAAAGTGACTAAAACCCCACATTGTTTTCATGCAAAAACAAAGTAGGCAAATGAGTTATTGAAGCAACTACGAAGAATTTTCTCAAATCTTATTAAAAGAGACCACATAACCAGATATGTTGAAACAGATTTTTTTCTAAAACCAGAGTTTAACTCAAGAAAGAGTTAGTGTAGGAACATGAGTCATGCAAAAGCACACACCAGGCACAAAACTGCATTCATAATGCCAAGATCACTGTTATCAATATTGTATGGTATTTCATTTACAATTTTTATACTGTAGAATGATTATACAAATATAAAAACTACCACATTGAATCAAGTGAGATTAGAAAGATTGGCCAAGTGCCTGTTATTCAGGTTTTATATTATAAAGGCTACTATTGGATTCAGACTAAACCAGTGGTTTCTAAACTTATCCTGGACTGAAACTGCTCTTTCTTCTAGTGGTCAGTGTCCTTCCCTCCCTGAACACACAGCAAGTACAATTCATACAGATAATATACATCACTAGTAGTGTCACCAATGTTAATGAGTTTTAGGAATAAACCAGTGATATTAATATAGAGCACGACTGGAACATCTGATTTCAGTATAAACAACTCATTTCGTTACAAACTCAGCCTGATCTTCATTACCTCACCACTAACCAAGTAAACAAAATAATTGCATTCATAATTGCATACATTCCTAATGAAACTAAATAAGCTGTAAAATATTAAAAAATTATATCCTAGAAGGGCTCCTCTAAATTATTAAGTAATTCTAATAATTTTATTGAATCTTATGTTGCATTTTTGCACTGGAATAAATTCACTTATTCCACACATGCAATTAGCTCAAGATGGCGTAAAAACGGCTATTGAACAGATACCATTATCATTCGAGAGAGCAGGAAAAAAAAGATTTACCACCTAACTGTGAGATTATCCTGCTCCACCACTGTGATAAGATCACAATGAAGAGAAATATGGTCTCAGGCAAGTACCAATCACATTGAACAAGGCATAAGGAAATGAAGTCCTGGTCATCTGTGCTGAAGTGATGGATTTTGGTCAGAAATGGAAAGGAAAGGAGTTTTTCTGTTGTGTTTGTCTGAAAGGTATCATAAGCCTCATAAAATGAAGGATGAAAGAGAGGATCAGAAATGTTCCCACACAGGCACTGTGGCAATACAGTGTTCCCAAAGAGGAAACACTTGGGAAGAAGAAGACCTTCCTATGATCAGAGATAATGCTGGCATAAGAATAAATCAGTCATGATAAATGATTTAAACTAGACATTTTAAAGTTTTCAGTCATTGTGGGACTAATGTTTGAGAACAGTTTTTTTCAATAGGATTAGCATGTTTAGGAGGAAAATGAGTATGAAAACTGTAAATACACCTTTAAGTTGAGTATGGCAGGTTTCCAGTTGATGTTTCATGGCAGGAATGACTAAAAATGTGGGACATACTAGCCTGAATGAACTCCAATTTCATGTTTCTGTGAAACTCACCATGCTATTTGCCAGTTTACACCGAAACAATTGATTACTTGCTAAAAACATGCAAGTTGCTCTTCATGTTTCTAGCTTTTCAAAATATTTTAAAAATCATTACTTTCCTAGAGGATTTGTTCATAAGAAAAGGTGGCAGAGAACTGCACTCAGTCTGCACCCTTGGACAAATCTCTGATTTTTTTTTGTTTACATACTCACAGAATAAATCAGTACATGCAATTTCTTTTGCATGATACAGACTTCCCTACATTTCACTTAAGATTCATCTAAAGCTTCCTTTTCCATCTGTAAGTTACCACACCAGGTAGCCATTTTTCTCTGTAACTAAAGACCTTTTAAATTCTAGGGAATATGTTTTACGGATATCCACCATTTACATGTGTTTATACACAAGGGGCTATGAACTAATTAGAGCAAATTTGAGAATTAAAGAATGAAATATGAACTTCTTTTTTTTAAATTATTATTTTTTTTTTACCAAGCAAGTAGTGCATATGAAATATGAGTAGCAATAAATTCTTATTTGGAAGTTTTATAACCTCCAAACACCTGAGCAAAATACTGTGCTTGTCTTTGTAAGCATAAAAGAATTACAGGAATGGAAATCAGTGCTGTCAGTTTTCATTATATTCATGATGTCTTTCTTCCCACAATTACTAAAGGTTGTTAAGATGGGTTTACACTGCTCAAACTAACAAGTTGCAGCAGGAGTCGAGTCAGTAAATATGCTGCTTGACATCTTTTAGAAAATAAACAGAAAAAGCCATCAATCATCTGTTTTCAGCTTCATGTTCTGCCAAAATGAAAAAGCAAACCAGGCTTTGCAAATAATGAATGCTTTCTCAAGTATGCATTACCAGTGAGTCACAGAGGTACCGAGAAAATATTGTTAAATGAGCTAAGTTAACTGAGTGAACTGCTACTGAAATGAAAAAGTGACTGCTTCATGAACCAACAGAGCCTCGGGCCACAAGGGACTGTCAGATCATCCAGTCTCACCTCCCGCGTCACACAGGTCAGGGAACTTCTCCCCAGTCCTCCTTTTGCGAGACAATCGGGATGTCTAAAACCTAACAACGGTGTGTCTAAAGCCTAACTTAAGCTTGCTTTCCACAAGAGGGTTTATCCTTGAAGACAAATTCACAATTCACCTCTCTCATTTTCTCCCCAGCATGTAAGCTGTTAAACGCGTGTGATTAATTTCTCATTGACATTTGCTGAGGACAGGAATCTGCTGATTAAATAGGCATTTTTTTCTTGGTTATGAATACAGTGCAACTAGGAGACTCCTGCCTCTGGCCTGTCAGCCTCCCCCTCAGTGACACAGCATATATTCCCTTACTCATTTTCACAGCCTAGTATTTCATCCTTTCCCCTTTTCTTCAAACAAGCATGTCCAGAACAAGACACTCAGGAAAGCCTGTCTCCAGGCAGAGGTATCGGAAAAAAGGCAAGTATGCTGAGAAGCTCCCAAATTCACAGCCTCAGTGGGCTTACAGTAAACCAGGACGTAATGTAATTGATAAGACAGACACATCATAATTTGAGCTTTATGGAGCCAACTCTGCTCCAGCAGGGCCCATTCATCTGGTCCTTTTAACATGTGAAACCTGCAAGATTGCTTGAAGCCAGTATGTTACTAAACCTGAACTGACTCTGAAGAGTTAACCCAAAACTGGTATAACCTACCCATAGATAATTTAGATTTGACTGTGCTGAATTTCTGTGCGACTTCTCACAGAATTAATTCTGCATGAAAAAGTAAGGAGGTAGATCTGCAAGGACATTCTATATTTTTCTGATTTAAAAAAAAATTCTAGCCTTATACAAATAGTGGAATTTAGCTTTAATTATGAAGCTGAAACCAGTCGTTCAATAATTGCTTTCTAAGATTTCAATGGCATTTTAAATTCTGGGGAAAAAACCAGAATTAATTACCATTATTAGCTAAGTATAGAAACATTATCAGATTTGTAAAAAGTTAGAGTTTACGTCTCCTAGTCCATGACCTACCATTTTATTAAGTGAGTCACACTACAATACTTTCAGGTTTTCAAAATTTATCATAGTATTCAATGGAATTACTTTCATGAGGCAATCTCAGTGCAGTTTTTTCGTTGTTTTTTTTTCCCCTCCTCTAAAAAAGGGAATCTTGGCTCATGGAAAACCATAGAAATAACAAAATAAAAAAGGTAAAAGCAGAAAAAAAATCTCATTTTTTACAGCTGATTATCAAAGCACTTAATATATGATTCTTTGTATTCTGATTTTGGCAACACAGACACAAGCAGTTGGTATTTTCCTTCTTTTCTTCACTTCTAATTTCACTTCAAAGGGGAAAGAGCTAATATTCTCAGCACTTCTTGATACTGTAGAATGAAACTCAGAGATAACAAACATGGCAAACTGCAAGGCTTCATGAATAAAGAGAACTGAATAGGTGAATAACTCACCTATTAGATGGAGAGAAAACTGGCACTTGAAATTGCAGACCTAGTAAAAAGTATTTTTAAAAACCAGAATATTTTAAGACTATAAATTTTAGAGACTTACTGAAAAATGATAACAAGAAATCTAATGCTAGCAGGTAAGGAGAAGGGAAAAGAGATGTTGAAAATTATTAACTGAAACAAAATTTGAAGAAATTACTAATTGAGGACATAAAATGATCAGAAAACAGAATAAAATGTAACACAGATTTGCAAAGGTAGGTTGAACTAGACTTGTACAGTAGCTTTTCTAGATAGGATATTGTTGGATAAAAGATTCAGTAGATCTCATCTATTCTGATTTTAATACAGCATTTGATACTGTGCCTCGTGGCACATGTGCCTCATTAACTACCAGTTAAGCTGAGGAAAATGAAGATTAAAAAAGAAACTGTGTAGGGTATAAAGAAGATGGCTCAAGTGAAAGGTAATAGGCAGTGCTGAGAAAGAGCAAAAAAAGGATTCTTGAGAGATTCCTTGAACATTCATCTTAGCTTCCTTAATGTTTTCAACCAGGGACTTTAGAATAAATATTAGGAGCACAATGACAATGCATAAAACACAGGAAATAGATGCAGTAACAAGAATTGGATAATTCCAAAGAATGGGAGGGAGAAACATATCAAAATATCTTCAAGAGTTAAAGAAAAACATATTAAAATACTTTAAGAAGGGGCAATACGTTTTGACACATGAACAGAAATAAACATTTCCTATAAACTGGGAATATGGCAGCTCAAATTGATCAAAACTTTAAGACTGGGTTGAATTAACTTTTCACAGAAGGGCTGTGTGACACAAGCCTGATACAGACATCAGAATACATCATGATACAGAAGTTGTGTTCCTTGACTATATTAGATAAACCATTTCTGGTATAACAGTACTGCTAGTACTGTGCAAGGTATCTCATGGGGATGACTTCGCACAGTTCTTGTCACCAGTGTTCAAGAAGGTGGAATTCAAACTCTAACAGAGAAAGACTCCTGAAATGATATAAATGAAGAACAGGAGGCTACTCTGAGACAAGGTGATGAAAGTCTAGATTCCATGAGTATAAAACTCTTGTCTTAAAATGCATCATAAGGCGTGGAGGAACTGGAGATGATGAAATGCTAATGAAGGATGGAACTATCCCTCCCTCATTTGGGATACAGGACAAGGTTAGCATGCTAAATTTTGGGAACTAATTTTACTGTAAGGTGATGATACACCTGTACAGCAATTAGGGCTTGAAATGACCTTCACCTGAGTGAAGCAGGGGACTGAAAAGGGGAAGCACAGTGACAAAGGCTGACTCAGCCCTATTGTTAAAGGAGGATGAAGGTATGTTTACAAAGGAGCATCAGGATGCGGACCTAACAACCCAGGGATTCTTTTACAGACCTCTGGTCCAAAAGTGAAATCAGGGATGTTTGCGCATATCCTCATTTCCATTTAGTTGCACAACAGAGACCAAGAAGGTGCTATGCTGCTGTGCAACCCATTTTTGTTTGTTCAGTGAAATGAACGTGCACAGAGAGCTTTAATCAAGTCCTCTCCATGTACAATGACTCTCCACTTGCCTTCTCAGCTTCAATAATGTTTGTAGTGTTCTTTTTAAGCCAGACAGATCCTTCTGAGCCTTGAGGGCATTAACATACGGGACTATATGCTTTCTGTATGCAATTTGAAGAGTAAGCAAGTTTCCTTTAGAAACTTGTATGTAATGAGTATGTTAATGATCAATGTCTTAAAACCCAGCAAACTTTCAAGTTCCTCCTGACCTTCTCTTGTATGGAGTTAACATTCATTCAGCCTTTGGCAGTCTTTCTGATAGAAACAAATTTTAGGATGACAACTGATTTGTCTTTGAGCAATTGTACACTCCAGAGTAACTATTTGCTCCAATTTTAATGGAATTTATTCTTATTCCTTTTATTCAAACTGTTTGGCAGAAGGAGCCCAGCATACCGAGTTACTGCAGTCTTTTAAAAATAATTTGTTAAAAGACAACTGCCTAATAATTCAAATCTTTACAATCTGTCTATTGCCTCAGAAACGAATATCCAAGGACAACGGCAGATACTGCCCTGTTTGCTTTACAGACATTTACCACTTTAATCCCTAACCCATCCTTTTATATCTGCACAGCAAGGTAATGCCCCTGTGCTGAAAAATGTGTTTTTATGTGTAAGTTTCCGTCTTTTCTCAGGCAATAACAGCAGCAACAGCACAGTTAATTAGCCCCCAGCCATTCAGATTTCTATATATTTACTGGGGAAAAACATTAATTTCTGAGAAAGAATAAATAATGCATTTTATTACTCTGTGTGTATGGATGTGTATAAAATACGAGTCAAAAATAAGAAGTCTGTATAAGGAAGGCCATCTTTTTCGAAGGAGAAAACAGGTGAGGGAGCCATGCAAATTTCTACAGGCTCTTCACAGGAAGTATGCAAAATGCATACGAAGAATGCTGTTTGTCTCTGGCCTCAGAATCTGGTGGGTCCATTTATGTTCAACATTATCTATAGGAAGAGTTAATGTGAGTTAAACACTGAGTAAGACAGGAATACATGCCATACACAAAACGATTTAAAAAGTACTTTCAGGTAGTGAAGTCTCAAAGGCAGCATATGCTGAAATGAAAATGGGTCATACTTAAAAAGAGATTTTGATATATTGACGCTGTGATTCATATCCTTGAAAATTTATAAACCCCTGCTGCAAACAACCAGGGCATTATATGAGAGTTCTTAGATATAGTTCAAAATTATAATAGTAGGTTTCCTGCTATTCTCTTCATAATAGTAATTACACTGACTGAGCAGATTAGCTACTCCATGAGAAATTCAGCTGTATATGTAATAAGGAATGACACGATGAACCCTGTATAATTGCCATGGCAAATGTAATTTTTGTTAAAAAACTCTGTTCTATATTCATAACAGTATAACGATGGGAGATGCTAAATGAAACGTCATCCTGACTGTAAACAAATACTGTTGATGGAAATGCTGCTTATACCACCATGTTTGCCATTAAGAAAGTATCCACTGTCTTTGAGAAAACATTGAGTCTTGTTCAGTTGAGACTGTGAAAATGAGAGCACTTGGGGAATAGATCTGGGAACCTGGCAACCACGCTGCTGAGAAAGGGTTCTCACAACAAAAAGAATTTGCATATTTGCCTCTGTATTACCTAACAAGGACAGTCCTGCAATTCAAGATTCATTATCAGTATCTAGTGCACAAGTTAAAGGGTAAATAATAGTTATCTAGAAATAGTTTTTCCTTATTTTCCACAAAACTACAATATATGGCATTAGGGCTAAGCATATTTTACATCAAGTTCATTACGAAATCTGTAGAAGTCCAGCTAGAGACACCAACAGGAGCAGGATTTGGCCCTAAAATGTCATTTTATTGGGATTTCTTTCAGTGGCTTTGTCTTTTGCATCACAGAAATGTGTTCAGTGCTACACGGAATTCCGGTGGACACAGTCTATTTACTCCTTTCAATAAAATGATTTTTTTCTGAGTTTCTGATTAATTTTCAGTTGCAATTTTAGTCAGAACTGGTATTCAATAAAGCAACTAAATTATAAACACAGCCTATAAACCTCTAGCTTCAGCTAACTCACACAGTGAATTTCCATTTACCCACTATATGTGATAGGCTTTCCTCTCACCCATTCTCTAATCTAGTTATTTACCAGGTCACTTAAGGGATAACTTTGCTATCCTGTCTTACGAAGGGCAATGGTTTCTTTCAAAGCATGGAGAAACCTAATGTAAAATGACTAAAATCAGGTACATTCATTTTTTTTCACTTGAGGTGATACACATTGTATGAAAGTGTATACCTTGTATAAAAGTGCACAGGCAAAGTTTTAGTGTGCAAAGGCAAAAGGAAACAATCTCTAAAATTTTCTCATTTCATGAATTACTTTCAATAAATTTCAATTAATTGTTTCTGAATTTCTGATTTCAAGAGATATTTTCTTTAATATCTACAGGTGTAAAAATATTAGATGGAATACTTTTGCTGGCTAGCTTTAGGTATCTTACCTAGAAGGGAAACTGCCTTTAGGGTGTTTTGTATTTGATGGTGTGAGATTGGTCCTTTCACAGAGAAATTGTTGAAGGACCCTCAGAGCACTCTGAGTTCCCTGCCTAAGGAACCCCTCCCTGTTGATCGGAATGGTCAGCAGATCATCTGAGCAATGTGAGCTCCCATCAACTCATCCTAACAGACTGTGGCATGAATATCCATTCCACTAGTGCATTGCCTGCTCTCTTTTGTAAAAATTCCAAATAGATCTCCTATTTACAGGGCATTTAAAGCTTTTAAACAAAAAACAGTGGAAGTCTTGGAAATCAGTGGAATTTTCTGACGCTTCAGTTATGGACACAGTTGTTAAAAAAAGAAGTTTTAATAATTTGCTAGTAATTTTCAAGCCCCTCATTGGCAAGAAGCTCCTCTTTGAACTACATTCAGGCAACTTTGCAGTCTTTGCACCAGTCTGTCTTTCCAGATGGAAAATTAGTTCATCACAAGAGTACTACCAGCTCAGAGCCCCTTCCCATAACTGTGGTTGATATTGTTTGTGAAACCTCACAAAGCACCACAATCAGTCTTCCTTTGGGTATGTATGTCAGGTAAGACAAAGCAGTGGACAGCTCTATTTCACAGTATAGATATGCACAATCCCTCATACTTCCATGCAGCCAGTACTACTCAGCTGCAAATACTACTTCAACTGTGCTCTTTGTATGATGGTTTTTAAATATTGGGATATAAGAACTCAAACCCCCCTCCCTGTACTTCTGGAGGATATACACCACATCATCTTCGTGAAATTAGGAACACAAAGAATTACCATCCTAGTAACCCTCAGCTATAACTAGAAAAAGAAACATATTACTAAACAAAGCCATATCAGAGAAATGTAAAACCAGTTTTACAATATTAGTTTTGCTAGCAAGACCTTCATTAATAAATTGAGCAATCCCGTTATGAAACAGATATACTTTTTGCAGAGGACTATGAAACTACATTTCCCTAAATACACAAACTGATTTTGAATTTAACAAAATTAAACTTTTCTGTATCATTTAGTTATACCCCTTTCACAAGAAATACAATTTCATCATATTCCTAAACAGAAAGTTAGCTAAACTGCTAATAAATAGGTACATCATAGTTAAGTATCAGTGCAAATACATGGACTATACTACACCAAAATGAATTTTAATGTTCACAAATGTTCTGGTCAGTATCTTGGTATTGTTCAAATCAAGAAAAACAATAACAACAGACACAACACACTACATTTATAATACATGCAGACATGCACACAAATAGTAATCACCTGAGTCCTTTTCTGCTGTTGCTAAATAAAAAAAAAAAAAATAGGGAAAGAAAAACATCATTACAGAAATAAAACTCATATAATTAAGGAAGAATAAATACCACACAAGGAGCTAAAATCTTATTAAAATCTTGAATACATCACACAAGTGATGGGTTTTGTCATATGAGGGAGAAATGGTGCATGTTTTTGAGAAATAGATTTGCATTTACTAGTCCTATATAGTCTTTATTTCGAGCTCAGGCACTGAGCTTGCATCCATATTGTGCCTGGGAATTTAGAAACCTATATGATATTAAAAGAAAATAAGAAAGTAAGAATATGAGAATACTACTTGTATTAGAACCTTCTTTGTATCTCTACCTTTTAGGTATTTGCTATTGGTCTATAGCTGATATTATCTTGTAGTAGTTACATTTTGACTGACTGATACAATGTTGTTCACTGGAGAAATAGTCATAGGACAAAAATCTCCAAAATGTAGGTCAGCCGTATTTGAGTACATCAGTAATATTATAAAGATAAGGACTATATGCTTTCTGTATGCAATTTGAAGAGTAAGCATTTAATGCAAACACTAACATAAATTATTTCAAGAGAAGACTATAACTTCTGCACAGAAAACAATAATGCTCCTATAAACCTAAAGAAGGAGAATGGACTCTATTGCTGAAAAGTATTACATTTATATTGGTACAAAAGTAGGATGTTTGTAATAACCAGAGTATCAAAAGAGACCAATACAGGTCTCATTGCTACTGAAATCCAGAGCATTGTAGTTTCTGATGTTATGATGCTGGAGTCCTTCACTTTCAAACAGTACTTCATTCTCACAAAAGTACTTCACCTATTTCTCTTTATATATGCAATGATCTATTGTGCTTTGAGTTTACAACTACATGAGTGTAAAACTACTTAAATCTAGTCGTGTTCCAACCAAAAGGGACTAAATCCAAAAAGAAATCTGCAAGTCAAAATATGGGAGTCAGTTTCATGTGCTGTTCCAGGCCAATCAGTGTTAACAGCATGAATATCCTAAAGTGCAAACTTTGCTACTTCAGGGGAAGTCACACAATTCTCTAGGATGTAGTCAAAAATCTTGGGAAAAGATATATTTACATGATGGCAAAAAACTTTTCCAATGCATTTTATTGTCAGTGTGTTTAGGTACCTTTTGCAAACTTTTGCAATATTATAAAAATGTTTCTATTTTTATACTCATTGTGTCAACAGGTTTGATGCATGACTTAAATACTGAACATTAAAATTTCCCTTTATGAATCTCGAAAGATAAAAACTAAGGAAAACAGGTTTTTTTCCCCTTTTCATTTTCCAGACTAGATTTAATATTCATCCTTTTTTCCTTTAACACAACACGATATCATAATTAATTATGATAAACTGGTTACTAGGATGGTTTCATGTTGTTACTTCCATGATATAATACTGGTTGCTATAGCGATGAGATGGATCTTTTGTTAATCACTTGTGAGATCGGTTAACTCATGTTTTTCAGAGAATTTGAGCAGAGATAAAAAATGTGAAAAAAGTTGGCTTTATAATATCGCTAAATATACGAGGCTTCTTCAATGCTGTGCTAACTCTGTTTCTTCTGGTGTATTGCTAGAAATACGTGCTATTAAAAAAATTAAAATGCATAAAATTTGTATTTTTTAAAACCAGAATTTATCCTTCAATATTTTCCTGTGATTAACTCTAGCTCCAAAAATCCAGTGCACATAGCTTTCTGCTCTTGAATATATCTGGACAGGAATATCTCAAGTGTTTTGTACTTTACGGAGAATAAAAGTCTGTTTTGACATGGCATTTGACTATTATGACTTCCTTTTTGGTCTACATAAGGTTTTCAAATAGTAAAATGACACTGTGCATCCTGACAATTTTTTTAAGCAAAATTTTAGTTAATTTCATTATATACTTTATAGAACATAACAAACTTTCAGAAAAAATCCTGATTACCTTCAAACCTAGTGTTTTGTCCCATTAATTCATTCAATCAGGATGTAATTAAGGTTTTGATCATCAGATTATTATTACATATCTGATAACACAGCAGCAAAAATAAATAGCATTTATCTATTTGTCTGCCTTATAAATACTTCAGAAAAGAATCTATACACAGAGTTTTCACATTTCAAGGCAGTGACACTGCTGTTAAGGAAAGAATTTCCTGTCAGTAGTTTAATCATAAGAAATAGCTGGAGAAATAAAAAAATAACCCATAAACAACCTCTCAGATTTATGAAGAACTCAAAAGTAAGAACAAAGGGCAACTTAAATTAGGAAGTCCTAGTCTTTCATTCAAACAGGGTCCCAGGAGGCATATTAAAGCAATGAATAGGAAAAAGCTCCACAGTTCACCAGCTGAGATTTTAATGAGACATTTCCCCTTGCTGTGGAAGGGGTTTGTTCTGGAAAGGGAAAAGGAATTTGCAGTTAATAGGCATTGTTGGCTTTTACAGCCACTTTGGCAGTTGATTGCTGTACTAACCTTCTATTTTGGCATATTCTGTAAGTCGAGTGTAATTGATCAAGGCAGCCTTCTCCAGACATTTTCTAACCACTTTCTTCACCTCTTCTGCTGGTATGGGAGTGGCAATATCTTTCATTAAAACCTGTGTCAGAGACAATTATACCACTTTATCACAATTATTACCCAAACCTCACAGGAAAAGGATAAAGGTATCCTAAAGTTACTACAGATCTGATAATGATTAAAGGGCAGAAGTCAAAAAGGAACTATTTCAGCTGGTGGAGCTGGATCTTTGTCTTTGAAGGTTTCTGTTCAACCCTAGTTTGACTGCCTATACAGTATTTATCCCTCCTGTTTGGCATCTTGCAGCATGCCAGTCAGTCTTTGGGTGACATCAAGATCAATAGAACAAGAGCATTCCATGGATAGGCTGGATCATGGTTACCACTAAAGATGTGAATGTGGAAATTTGCTTGGTTCTCACCCGTGGAAAAGCTTCCACCATTGCATAACCATGGACTCTTCAGCAGGGTAGAGTTATTTAAATTCAACATGTCTTTGCTGTGAAAAAAATGTCACCCATAGCGGGCAGGGAAAACATTGAACTTCCAGCAGAATATTTTATTATGGACAAGTAGAAGAACAGCCCATATAAAGGCTTTCAAAACAAGTGAGTTGTTACCTCACCTACTGCAAGTGAGGCAAACCAAGAACCTATGCCTCTTTATATGAATGCAGCATTATAGACTCTGGATTACTATATTAAAAAAAAAAAAGAATAAATATTGGTGATAATTCACTTGCGTTTTTACTTTAATTTTGCACTCCATTAACTTTCAACAGGTAGGTGTAAACAAAACTCAGTATGTTTTTATCACATTTTCATGCAAATAATAACACTTCAGATAACTCATAACCTTTAAAGAATTCTTCTCAAGTAGATCCCCAGACAAGTTACACCCTTATATTTCTTAAAACTACTGTTAAAAGGAGGGAGCAAGAGATACAGTCTGGGGAAGGACGTGGTAGAAAAGAAACAGGTTCAGCAACAGAGAAGCAATTAGGAAGACATTGCTATAAAGCAGACTTCCAGAATACTTGCACACAAATATGACTTATCCACCTGTGTTACCTTTTTTTTTTCAGTAGTAACTTCTGGGGCATCCACAAGTGAATATATAGTATTCAAAACTTTTTGCTCTTGGTCTGATTTTTTTTTCGAATTTTTCAAAGACAGGTAAAATAAAATGGTTCTAACCCATTCTGCATCCACAAATGTAGGAAAGCACATTTATTCCCAGTCAAGACTGACAGTGGTGCTGCTTGAGCACCAGTTAGAGCACCATTGCCATTTGTAACAGCAGGGACTGGGAGAGGAAATGGATGTTTCATAAAGCACAAAGGAACCTACACAGCACTACAGTCACTGAGATGGTAAGTGAAATAAAACATATACACTCAGACTCCCTGTGTGTTTTCTGAACATGGCAGAGATTTTCTAAGAGAGAATCTCTATCCATGAAGTGTTCTGCAGTGCAGAATAAC
Organism: Cnemophilus loriae; assembly: GCA_013397755.1. Classification (NCBI taxonomy): domain Eukaryota; kingdom Metazoa; phylum Chordata; class Aves; order Passeriformes; family Corvidae; genus Cnemophilus; species Cnemophilus loriae. Next base: position 492,182 of record VZTF01007776.1, read on the forward strand.
TAATATTTGCCAGGACCAAACCTCTCAGATGCTGGCAAAGCAACACAGCCTGGGATCTAAGCTTTATTTGAATTCATACCTTCATCAGACTCTTGCTGATACAATTCCCTTGGAATCTCTGCTGGAATTTAAAGTCCTCTTTCCACAGGCGTGACTGATATGCTTTTATCATTATGAGGTATTCTCCTTTCCAGTCAATACAAGAGGATTTTCTGGGCAGGAGTTTACATTTATAGCTGCCCATGTCAGATTTGCTGCGTATAGTTTTTGCTTCCTAAATTGACTCTGATTATGCATTTATGGAATATTATTTGAATTATATAGAAGGCTTTTACTATTACATATGAGTACAGATAATATGAGCAGCATAGAAGGCATAAACAGCAGGAAAGAGGGGCCATAGGGTAGACTTGTACTACTTTAGAGGTAATGCTGGATAAGTGTTAAATTAAAAAGGAACAGAGTCACTGACTAGAAGCTAGTGGCTTGAAGTGAAAGTCCAGTAAATATGCCCTACAGAAAACAGCTGTCTGCCTCTGTGGAAGACAATGAGAGAAAAACAAAAAAAACCAATTTTCCAGTGAGCAGTTAAAACCAGTAATAAAATACCTGAGAAGACATGAGTCTGCTTTTAGCAGCCTGTAGGCAAAAGAAAAATGGAGACTCAGTGGTCATGCAGAATTTAAAATATGTTGTCAAACTTACCCTTTCAAGTAATGAAAGTGTGGCTTTTAAAGCTCCTTCAGGACGTCCAAAAGGGAAACAGTATCTTAAAAAGTAAAACCAAAAAATATTCAAAAAAGGAGAAAGAAAAAAATAAGAGAAACAGAAAATTATCAGAATTATAAAAGCTGCTTTATGAATTTACTTTAAGATGTATCTGCATACAACTGGCAATAAATTATGTCAGCAGAAGACCCCCATACCCGAAGTACTAATACAAGCAGAAAGCCTCTTCAGTAGTCTACCATGGAGTACATACATATCAGCCTGCCAGCATTTTAGGCCTAAGTGCAGAAAAAACCCTAAAAGGCAGAAAGCATCACTTCCAAATTATCAACTATGAAGGATATTTAAAGGTCTCTGATGAGTTTAATTGTAATCTTCCTGGAAAGAGGTACTGTTTCTCATGTAGCCATGACTGCTACCGGACCCGTGAAGCAGCATCCTGTATATTTTATTTTATTTTAAAATTGGATTAAGACAAGGATAAAATGTCAGATATTTTAATTTCTAGAGATATAAATGCTGGCAGATATTCCACATTTTTTCTCTTATATTAAAAATACCTTGGAAAAGCACTTATCTTAAATTTTATCAGCTACAACTTAAACCATACCCGCTCCTAAAATTATGTAAATTAAAAAGTGATTGCATCCATAGCTTTGTTTTTTATTTTTGTCTGCTGAATGACGCAATATAGCAGGTCAGTGAGAATACATGCTCAGGCAACTGTAACCCCTCTTAATCCTGTCTATAAAATCTTACTGGGATAGCCCCAATTGGAAAAAGGATTTTTTACTTTGCTGAGATTATTTTTTTCTTATTATTACTCACTGAGAATGGTAGTCTCCTATTCTAATGTTTTCCACTAGTCAAATCTTTTCTAATGATAAAAGGATTCAAAACAGTGAATTTTAGATCTACATTTTGGTCAGCCAAAATAAAGCCCTATAAATGAGGTCAAAACAGGATTTCCTGCAGCGAGAATTCCAGTATTTGCTTTTATCTCTGGAAAGACTCCAGAGATAAAATTCACACAGCCAGGCAAGAGGTTAAAGTCCAAGACCTTCATGATAGCTTTCTCAGAAATATTGTCTCTTCCACATTTGATGCCTGAGAGGCTGGCAGAGATCTGAAGTCTCAGTGGGTAGACAAGGTGACAGAGAGGAAAGGTGTAAGTACCTTAAGAACTACTTTAGATAACAGCCACTAACACGGGATGGGCTGACTGCATCTTAATCATGATGGAACCAGGCTGATAGCAGTGAAAATGAAAATTAAAAAGGCCATAGGGGAGTATTGAAATTGGAAGCTGCAGGTCAGTTGGCAGGCAAGCGAGAGCATCTTTTTCAGATAGGTGTGACTGCCACTTAGGTGGACACAGCAAATATTCAGAGCTGCTCTGAAAAGGCAGGAAGAGACATGCACTCTTCAGTTAAACTGCCCATGACAGCTGACCAGTGCACACAACACTAACCAATGGAGAGAGGGCAAAGCTTAGAAAAGTACCAACATATTGCAGAGAAAAAAAAAAAGCGCTGATGATCCTTGAAAGTCTGTACCACTGATCCCCTAGTTATAATGATTAGCGTGATTACAAAATGTTAAGTGAGATTAGAGGAGCTGCAAATTCAAGACTTCAACTCTAGACATATACATTTGACTGATACCTCATTAGGACAAGGTATAATGACAATATTTTGAAACACAGGCTTGAATTGCTTTCTTGAACAGCTAATTTAAGACCCACAAAAAAGATGTTACTCTGGATTCAATCTCAAATGTGAAGAGGACAGAATTCGAGTGGTGCAGAGCAGAAGAGGTGCTCTGTAGTAATAATCATAAGACAATACAGTTTAATAATGTAGCAAAAGAGAACAGGCCAAGAAAATTCAGTACATGTATATTTAGTACATGTATACACAATTTCAAGAATGGGATCCAGGAAAAAATTAATAACTTGAAAAATAAAAGCAAAAATCTTAAAGATGCAATCAAAAAAAAGGAAGAAACCTACAAGCAGCCTGAGGTACAATTCAAAAATGTAGGAGCCAAATGCATGCCACAATTAAGAAACCAAAGTGGTAACAAACAACCAAACACCCTCTCTGTGATTCCACGAGGAAGATAAAGAGGTTACTGTAGAGAATCTGGCATTTAAAAATGATAAAGCTTATCTGAACATGGAGGACACGAAAGTCTCTGAAATATTCTAGGAAATAAAACAAATAAACAGCACAGATGCCCACACTGACAGTACAGAGGACAGTGGAAGCAGGAAACCAGCCTGGGAGATGGTGGGACTGCCTGATGGCAAGGAATACAGGGCATTCAAGGACAGTAAAGCCAAAGCAGAGGAATTCAGTGCATACTCTGCATAAATCTTTACTGCTGAATGTATTTTTCCAAATATTCTGCATTTCACAGTTATCATAACAATTCTGAAGGACTGAAATACGGAGTTGTTTTAACACTATGTTTTCCTAAGAAAGCAGTCTGACAGCCAAGGCTATTCTTTGTTAATCGACAGCAGTGATCTTTATACGTCTTGAGTCAAGGTTTTATTTAAAATGTTACTTACAATGCTTTGTAATGATGTCCTACATTGTGACTTTATATGCTTTATAAATTCAGATTCTAAGGCTCTATCTTTTTTCTTTCTTCCAGTATTACACCAGTAGCCTTATTTAAATCCAGACATTTCACCTAATTTTTTATTTTACTTCTAATATTTGTTCACAGAAAGAAATAGTAATTATTCCTCACCTGGCAGAGCACAGTTTGCCTGTATTGATTAAATAGGATTTTAAGGCAAACCTTAGAGTCCTCTGAAGGATGAAGTCATTCGTGTTTGAATGACACATTTAATTGCTCTCGAGGAAGAATTTCTAATGCTGTTTGAATTTGCTCAAAATCCACCAAGACTGAGGCAGAAAGATTCTATGGTCACTGATGCAGCCCGAGCTCATCAACATAACTCCAATGTGTAGGTTAGCAGACGTGAGGGGGACTTTTATTTGTTCCAACTCAAAAGATTATTTAGACTATTATGCATTTTGTAATTAGTCTCACGCATGTGAAGGCCTGAAGGTAGGGAGCACTCTGTATCACTTCTCTTGCACGAGCTCTCTATTCCCATAGAAGGGAGGAAAGAGGAAAGGAAGGATCATTGTTTTTCGCCAACAGGAATACTCTCCAAGGAGAACCCTAGCTCTCTTTAGTTTAATATGGATACGAAGTCCCAAGTGAAGGCTGCCATGTCCTTTATGCTCAAAAAAATCCCCAATGACCTATGATGCCAGTGAATATGAGATATTTACCTCATCAAACCAGAGAGGCATTCAAGAAACTCATAGTCAACCCTGCCAAACAAAAGTTCTGTTTCACAAAGAACTACTTAAACTCTGGAACTGGCTGTTATGATGTGATACAGAGACAAAAAATTCTATAAATACAGTCTAAAAGGATTAGATTGACAGAATTGTGGCAGATAGGTTGGCTTAGTGCGACAAAGTACCAGGTTTGGCTGTCTACCTGCAATTTTTATACTAAGTTTCATAAACCATCAATTGCTACAGAATAGCGGGAAATCCCATGTTTCATCTGTTTCTTGTACTCCTTCTCTAAACATTTTCTGCTGGTATTGACAGTCGTTAATATGACAAACTCTTTATTGAGCATGATGACCCTTAACTTCAGAAAGGTAAGTATATAATGAAACCAAGAAAATTACATTAGACATCAAGAAAAGTTTTAGTTGCCATCTATCAAAGATGTTCTCTACTCATATAATTTTACTGATCCATAGTAATCCAGAAATAGTAATGTGACTTTCATTTGGACAGTCACAAACAGTGACTTTCATGCGGACAATTTTCTTGGTTAGAGTTATACAAAGCCTGAATTTTAAAAAATCAACAAAAACAAGGCCTATATTCTTGCACAATCTTTTCTATCGTAGAAAAATACAACTCACATATTACACAAATAAATTTCAAGTACAACCACTTGTGTAAATGAATTATTCCATATTTAAGCTATTCCTTTGCAGGTAGACTATTTTATTTTCACTCCACTTGATCAAGACCTAAATTAAACACCACGAGAAAATTCTTCCAGAAAAAATGTAGCATTCATTGAAAAAATTATACACTCACCTGAAATGGCTTATTTGGTTTTCTAAAAGGGAGGAAAGTCTGTCCTTAATTTCCTCAAACCTTTCTTTCTCTTCCACAGATACCGTTCCAATTCCATCTGGCCTGCAATATTAAATATTTAATAATTGTTGATATCGCTTCATGCTGATTCGTCATGAACAATGATCTTTACTTCTAAAGTTTTCATTTAACATGAGTGTTAACTCCCCTTTCCCCTTTCTCATGGCCTCAAAGGATAAACAGTTACTTGCGAACACAGTTAAAGAACAGGCTGCAACTGGACAAAGAATTTACTTTTGAGCTGAATCTTTGAATTGAAGTTTCTACGTCATCTCAATATGAACACAAGGTAGCATATAACTTTCCCAAATCCTTCCAAAAGACAGTATCTTTTCTCAAGAAAATTAGTACAATTGTCACAGTAGAGAGGCCTACTCAAATCTTCTTAAACTTCAACTCCTTTAATCTTCTATTTATTTTCCTAGAGGCACAATATAGCTAAAAGTGTTTTTAAAGTAAAGGAGAGAGGGAAACTAGGGTGAGAAAAGCCATAGCAGGCAACACCTCCTGCATAGTGAGGATAGAGATTGATTCCCCATCCTATACTGACAAATAGCATCATATAATCAAGACTTCCATATAGGTGCAGCATTAAAGATGTAACAAAAAAGTCTTTAAATAACAAAAGCACTGGCATTTTTTTAAACATCAAATTTAAGTCACGATAATTAAAAATAAGCTTATATTTAGTATGTTCAGCATACACTTAGTCTAGAGTCTAAGCCTAAAGGTGTTACTAATGTATTTACATTAAAATGATGACAAAAGTAAAAAAAAAAAATTAAATACACAGCTGCCAAATATTATTTTTGCCATGCAGTCACAACTTCCCCACATACAGCATACTTTAAAAAGAAGTATCTGAAAACTTCCTGTTACTTTCTTAACTTCCAGCTCCAAGGTAACAAATCAGCTACTGCTTCTCACATGAGTTTCTGAACCTGACACTATGTGTGGATCTGCCCTGTATCTTCTTCAGAGCCTCCAAAACTATCTCAGTGCTTCTAGAACTGAGAAAATTGTAGTAAAATGACATAAAGAAAGACAACACTCTTTCTTGGAACATTCTGAATGTTCCAAGAATCATTCTAGGATTCTATGAACATCTTTTTCCTAAATTGTTACTTCAAATTTCTGCACTATACTTAAATCTATGAGGGATAAGTTGCTACCTGGTCATGCCATAAACAATTCTCTCACCCTTTAAATCACTTATATTTGTGACCTGTCAAGTCAAGGTGGAAAGAATGCCTGAATTCCTTAAATTATTGTGAAGACAACAATAAAAATCAGATATGGTGGGGATGGGAGTAGTCAGGCACATCAATATACCATTGTATAAATTTGATGTGAAAGAGCAAAAAACTTATCTTCTCTCTTTTGATGGATGCCAGGATACTTTACCTCAGCCTTCTGACAAATGGAATGAGCTCAAATTTAAGTAAATTGCACTGTCTGATTTCATTGTCAGGAGAGATTGCGCTCTGGACTGATAAAAGTAAATAGTTCTGTCATATTAAGCCTCGCTGAGGCATGTCATATATATGTCAGGAAAGACCTAGGGGTCCAGACAACAGTAAATGAAAAAGGTGAGCCAGTAGGATGTCATATCTGTCATCCTGCACTAAGTCTAGGATCACTACGTACCAGGGACCTGTCACTTCACTGAGTTTGTTGTCATAAGGAGCCTTGTTGACAACAACTAAAATTTTCAGAACTGCTAAATGTATGTTTGCACAGAGGCAGATGTCCCAGAAGGAGCACACAAAAAGCTGTTGGAAAACTACCATCTATAGCACTGAAAAACTCGTCTCTTGAAAACAGGCTTTTAGAAAATAGCACGAAGTCTGAATCACAATTTTGTTTCTTCTTGTTCCAAACCTTACCGCAACAAGAATACAAAAATGGATTTTTGCAGCACAATTCTGATACATATTGTGCTGGTGATAATTTTTCTACTTTAGGGAATGTACACCTACCACTGATTAGAAAAGAATCAATGGAAAAAAAGAATCTGACTCTGAGATGAGCTGAAATATTAAAAATAGAGAAATACTTCAGAATTCCCACTCATTTAATTTTCTATATATTTTTTCTTTATTTACTTTGAAGACCGAATAAAATAAATAGCCCTCTTTTGAGCTGGTTATTTTTATTTTTGAATTACTGTGCCTGCAAGGAAAATCAGTCACGCAGTCATTTAGTTTTCGAAGGTTTAGGACATCCATAAACTATGCAAGAACTATTTTGCAACTAAAAGCAACAACAAATGTGTCTTTCCTGCTGTCTCAAATGTTTTGTGGTTTGGACTTGATTTTTTTCAATTCAGAACCAGTACTAAGCTTTGTTATTGTAGCCTGGGACCTCTCTTACAAGAACTCGGCCAAGAAAAGTGATGGACTGTCTTAAGAAGAGTTTTCATTTTACCATCATCTTTTCAAGAAGGTAATGGAGAGTGAATTTTCCTTTCTTCCATGCTCTTTTTCCTCCTTATTGCTCACAACACTTTTTAGAATTAGAGAACTAGGTGAAACAGCGAACACTCAAAACCTGAGTAGCCTTCTCTCTCTCACTTATATTAGTTTTCCATTTTTTGAGAACTCTGTCAATTGGATTTGGATTAGCTTGTCTTATCTTCTTAGATCACCGTCTACCTGGCACAAATGTAATGTTATCTCTGGTCACAAGTCAAATTGTTTAATTCACTCAGACTTAAATATCAAAAGAGATTTGAAATAAATACCTCATGAACTAGAGCTAGTAAATTCAAGTGGAAAATAGCTGTTTGCCTATAAACCACTTAAATAATGAACCAAAAGTAAAGGTTGACCAGAATTTTAAAACTTATTTTTACTGCAAAAATCCTGCAAGATTGTTGGCCTGACAGCAGTTACTCTTGAGAAGTTGACTGATTAGGTGGTGGATGTCGGTTTTCCTGTTGCAATGGACTGTTTATCCTCACTTGATATAATCCTTTAAGGCTTGGAGTACCATCTAGAATTATTTTGATCTCTAGAGGTCTTAAAACCTGCAATAATTTGCAGAGGTCACTTGGTGAATTGGAGGATTAAGATTATTGTGAATACCTACAGCACGTAAAATAAAATTGTATTCCAGTTCCAATAGGAATTAGATATGATGGACACTGGGTTGACTGTAGATTGTTTCCAGCCCTCAACTTTGGAAACAGCTTCTCCTAGTGGCCTCTTGGAGAGTGAGTTGTTACCTTAAGCAAGGCTGCTTTGTTAAGACAGCCTTGGAAATACTAACTGAACATGCCTGACTTTTTCCCTCTGAAACATCATTAATACTGGTGCTTTTTTGCATCTTTACATATTTTAAAAATTTTAAGTCTTTTCAGTGTGCTTTCCTCATTAAAAACATGGACCATCACTTTGGTCTGTCATGAAAACAAAGAGTATGAGGAGAATAATGCACAGATTGATATTCTAACATACACACAGGTATGAGCAGTAAGGCTGACCAAAAAGAATTTGCCAGAGCAAGATGAGAAAAAATACTTCATCTAAGGTCTTTAAGACATTTCTGTAACAAATTACATTTCAGGGACATAGAAAAAACAAAACCAAACTTAAATGGCATCCTTTCTGCTAGAAAAAAATTGTTTTAGAAGACTTCAGTGCCTTCTAAGAGCACTTGTTTTTATATTCAGCAGGATGCACAATCAAATAGAAGAAAAGTGACAAGTTTCAAATTAGCAAGGTAAAAGTCTGACTGCTTGTTTCTTGGAAAACCAATGACTAAATTGTTTAGAATTGTTTAGAATGTGATGTAGAATTTTTATTATGTATTTATAGGACTTGATATTCAAGAACTTAAATATCCAAATTTTCCTTTAAGAAGCAACTGTATTAATTAAGGCTTTTGCAGAGTCCATGGTTTATGTTACAAAAATCTAAGAATGATGATTTCCACTATCAGTTTAGGAGCAGACAGAGCAGACGTCTTTTTACTACAGAAAATGAAGACAGTGCATTACCACATGGCACTCAAACACAGCTTTAACCAGCAGACACTTGAAGACTGAGCATTTTGTTGTTTATATTAACTATTCTTCAAATATTCTGACATAAAACTGGCACAATAGAGCCTTCTGCTGTATGCATTTCTCGGGCTGCTCCGACATCTGCTTACAGGTCATGCCCTTTTTTCACAACTGAATGAAAAAGACCAATTCTGAAGGTCACTAAAACAGATTATGATCATAAATTGGGTTAATTTTAATAATCTTTTATGCAGTTATATTTTAGGTGGGATTCATTAATGCCCTTCTACTGAAAAGCAAAGCATGTATTAATATAATATCATCTTACCCAATGTGTAAGGGTATGTAAAGGCAGTAACCAGTTAAAATTAATGACAAAATATTGTATAACATTTAGGGACAGGAAGTGTATATAATAGCATTCCTTCATCGCCTAAGATGGCAAGTATAAGCTTAAACAAGCAGAACTTTGTTCTGGTATTTCTTAATAATGTGTGAATTATGTTTAATTTTCTATGACATTTTCTCTGAGGCTTTTCAGCAGCAGATTTGTTTTGAGACATTGAAAAATGTGCCTCTGTTAATAATGTAGTGAGGATGCATTTGGTTAGAACGTTATTACAGCTAGCAACACTTTCCATCACAGGACAGTAGCCTTTCTTTAAACAACGGTGAAGCCAACATGGCTTCAACTACTGACAACTTTACTGTGGCTACTTACAAGAGTAATATATAGAAAACTGTGCCACTAATTGAATGACATACATTAAAAATGTGTATATATATATATATATATATAAACTAAACCAGTTACTCCAAATGTAACTATTTAGAGAGGTCTCTCTTCAGAGACTTGGGGTTGTGATTCTTGTATGCAAACCACCTAAAAAGAATACACATTAAATTAAAGGTTTACCTTCCTCTGTGCTCCATATACCTTGGAGAAGACCAGCTTCCAAAACAGAAGGATGAACTGGATGATGCAAGATGTTGGCACAAGGCCTAGTGAAAAATTTCTATTCTCGGCATTGCTCAACAAGCCTCAGAAAAAGAGACGATTATATTCACTTGGAAGAAGAGGGATAGTTTTTTGTTTTGATAGAATACTGCTTCTCATTTAGCAGCACAAACTCACATAGCATATCAGTCCTAAAAGGTCTGTTTTCTCATTCCATTGTTCTGGGTAAATGGCGACTGATAACAAATGACTTCTGAATAAAAACATGGGTTTAAGCATGAGAAATCCACTCTCACCATTTTCATTACAGAGGACTGATAGAAAAATGAGACAAACTACAAAAACAATAGACTCTTGTTACATCTCTAGATGCTGTATCAAATGTGAGAGAGACTAGTAGACTGATAGAATATAACTTCTGAAGTTACAAACTTCCCTAAAGATCCACACTGTAAGGGAACTCAGGTTCCTTCCTCCAGCTGTTGGACAGCCTTGAAACACATCTAAGATTAAAGCAGAAGGTCCAATTGCCAATAAAAACCAGTGAAAGTAGACCTTGCACCTGCTACAATTACAACACAGACAGAACATGTAGGATTGAGAATGAATAAGAAGCACAGCAGAAAGAGGAAGAATTTTCAAGTCCTTAAAACGAAAATGTTCCACCAAATCCTGTTAGCAATGATTTCTTGGGAAAACCATCTAAGAAGAAGTCTACATGATATTCAAATACTTTATATATAAAATTATGCATGTGAAAATGCAACACTCCTGGGAAGAGATCAACTGGACAAAACCTTTCATGTCAGATGGTGACCATGTGCAGATGAATGGTGAAACTACACACTTAAGTTCTGCAATTTTAGTTTAAGTCTTATTACACATTGTTTATGAAAGATACAAAATGAAGGAGAAACCATCAAGAAGTAGACAGCCTTACTTTAGAGTTAACGTTGTCAGAGAAGAAACCACCTCTTCAGAAGTTCCAGCAAAAAATTCAGAAGAGACAGAGCAATGTAACAATATTATTTTCTTTATTTCTATGAAGTTCTTTGTCCCAGATTTAAAAGGGATGATTTCTATGAACATTCTTTCATGACTTGACACAAAGTGTAAAATTGCAATAAGCGTTTCTTATCACAAAACACTGAAAAATGAAAAGAAATACATGAATGCACAGCACTCTCCAAAGTTTCCATAGTTTCACTTCTCTTGTGCGTCCCTTTATTCTACTCTAAGATATTTCCTCCAAGCATAACCAAAGCAAGAAGCCTATTGGAGAGTCTACATTGCCAAATGATGGCAAGGACCTAAAAGTAGCTCTCAGAGAGGGCAAGGCTATTACAGAGATAGAAAATGATTTTTTTGTACTGGTGTATTATTACGAAGAAGACTTCTATGCTGGAACCCTTCTTTGTTCATAGTAAAAGGATTCTTAATTTTCAGCACAGAATGTTTTAAAACTGAAAGTAACTAAAAAAATCCTTATGGAACAAATTAGGAAAACAGACAGCAGTAAGTTTCCAGGACCACCCGGCAACCTGAATTACCTGTGGTTATGTGAAAGTTCTCATCAAGAACTGCCATCCTCCTGGGGATTGGAAGATCAGAATCAGAATGCAAGGATAAAAATCAGAAAAAGTCTCCAAGGAGCCGAGGGAACTACAGGACAGTAAGTATTACATGCATCCCAGAAAATCAGAAGGAACTATAATGTAAGGATATTTAAGGACAGAAGTAAGGAAATTTGGGTAAATATTACCTATTGTCAAGTCTGTAGGGCTTTGAAGCCATAAGACAGAGAAATCGTACCTTCTGATCTTGAAGTTCTCTAAAAGTATTGAAAACAGGTGGATGAGTATGACTCGACTCATATGAGGGACCTGGATTTCCAAAGCTCTTTTGTCAGAGCCCCTAATCAAAAGCTTTTAAGGCAATTAAGTGGTGTCTGAGTAAAAGCCCCTACATTTACATTTAAAATTAGAGTGGTGAGTACCTGCTGTGAAGGTATGTTATCAGTAGAGTTCTGCAGAGATCTGTACTGAGACTTGTGTTGTTTTACAGTGTTCATAAATGAGTTGGCTAACAGTTGAGAACTGAGGTGACAGAAAATGTAATTTTAATGATAGTTATGTGGCATAGTGTGGAATTCCAGAAAGACCTCATGAAATCAGGTAGCAGTACAACAGCAAACAATGATAAATGTAAGGAAAACACAGTTGTTATTCAGAATGGAGATCCTGGTTTTATGATGGATAATCCCATGAAATTGTCCCTGTTCAGCAGCAGTCAAAGGAGCAAATCAACACTGGGAAACACCAGAAAAAGATAAGGAACTAGCAGAAAACTTCCATCCAATGCAATCACTGCATTGTTCACTTCTAATTCTTGAATCTTAAATAGCAAAGAGACAGAACAGGATTTTTATTTTTTCTCCTTTACCTTTCCAATAGCAGCGGAGCATGAAATGAGATGTGTAGGAGTCAAGTTCAAAGCAAGAGTTCTTCAAGCAAGAGGAGGCCGAGTTGTGGAACTTGCTGCCAGAGGTGTTGAGGGTGAAAAGGGCTTACAGAGGTTCAGGGTTGCAATGGACAAGTACCTGAAATAAAGACTCACTCTAGGTTACCAAACAGGGCATATTCTGAGCTGCAAAGAGCTGGGAGTCGGAAAGAGGAAATATTGCACATGCTTGCCCTTCTTTTACTCCAAGCAGGTCAGTGCTGGAGACAGATGACCGACTGGCTTAGAAGAACCCTGACTCAGTACAGCTGTTCTTCTATAGAAACACACGTGCTGAAGCTCTTACAATAAAAACAAAAAAAAAAATCTCTATTCATCTGCAGTTATATACTGATTTTTGTAGCATTACTTTCACATTCACTTCTCATATCTGAACTTCCAATAGATCAGATATCTTTCTGAATAAAAGAAGGTATAACAAGGGAATATGCTTGAATTTTGAATTTTTCAATTCAGTCTGTAACTCAGCAGGTGGAAAGAAGTCACTTCACACTTCATGTGATATCCACCAGCATTCATTTCAGACAAGAGGGACTGAATAGAAGTCACAGCATGAAAAGTAGACAAGAGTGAACATGATGGGGAAGAAAACAATAGCTCCTACCTGGACTGTTTAGACTGAAATGCCAGCATTCAGGAATGTGCTATAGTTCCCTGTTCTGCCCATTTCACTTTCACCAGCAGTAAGTGTATGCATAAGTGAGAGCAAAAAGTTTACTTGTGAGCTAACTATATTGATGGGGACTACACAGAATATTTCTTATGAATGACCATGGAATATTTCAAAAGAAAACCATTGTGATGAGAAGCCAAAGGAGATGCTACTGTAGATCCACACAGCACCAGAAGTACAGACAATGAAAGATGATTTTATTTGCAGGAGAAAAGAAAATAGTTGACTCAAACACAAGGATGTATATTTGTTTAAACACAGAAGAGCTATTCTTTTAGTGAAATATTTTCTTTTTTGGCTATTTAGGAAGAGAACATCTTAAGACTGTCATCTACAAAAGCAGAAATACCTTTTCTACAAAAGCAGTTTGTTAGCCCAGTTGTAATGGACTAACTTACGAATGGGAATGGAAAGGCAGAAATAAGCTTTGAGTTTCTCAGTCTAGGACTCAGCACACTACGTTTGACCCTGAGGAAACATTTCTGTTCCCAAACCAACAACACTGGCGTAAGACACACGAAGTACCAGTATGCTTGATAAATCTAGCAGAAGTTGTTTGTCATTTGTCCTGGCTTCATCTCAGGAGAGAAAAAAAGGAGCTGGGGACTGTTCTCCAGTCCTGAGATCAGGAGACAAGGTCTGCTGCATACAGCCTTCACTGGAGCTCAGTTCAGGACTCCTCTGTGCTCCAAATGTCCCTGAAGCTCTACGACAACAAAACTTTTACATGTTTATTCCAGGTGTTTTGAAATAAACTCACGGTACTGTGCTAAAGTCTGCAAGGGCATTACAGCCTGCAGCGTGAAACATGTTTTAAGTCCTAGCGTGCAGCAAAACAGCACAGGGGCTACCTGAAGGTTCAAAAACATGTTGAAAGAGTTTTGCAAACATATGAAGGGTGGAAAGAGCCAAAGGTGATTCAGATTGAGTTTCTCCTCACCAGAAAAGAAGGTGAGAGACTTGTATCTGATCATTTGACTGATGTCACTAGATTGCCTGTTATTTTAAAATTCATACATAAAAGAAATGGACAATATGAACTACAGATACAGCTTCATTTCTACATGCTCCTCCACCACCTGACTTCAAGACCAATTTTGATGATCTTTCTCAGGCTAGGGGAGGGTCTAAGATCCCTCTGTGAAGCAAAGGTGACATATAAATTAAATACATCATGGCCAGAGTATAAAGCCCTTTGTTCTGTGGTCTTTCTGATTCCCAGTCTGACTTACAAAACAGAGATATATAACGCCAGGGACCAGCCTAGAACTTTGGCCTGTCGTGCATTGTCTGTGAAATTCTCTTCTGCCTTTTACTATTCCTTAGTGCTGTGGTAAATGAATGAGTGGGTATATTATGTGCCCGTATATCTGTGTCTGTCATTCTGAGTGAGTGTGTCTGCCTCCGTCCTTGACTTACTTTTTCTCTTTCTTCATGTTTCTTTTTTCTTCCTTTTTACAATATCTCAGTTCTAGTCAAACCCTCTCTGTTCAACACTTCTTTTATTCCTAAAACACTCATAATGCTATTCAGAGAATATCTGTACTGTAGGAATAGACAGAATACAGAGTGCTTACCACTGTGTAAATGATGTGCTCCCTGAGATATTTTCATGCACTGCGTGCACGGTTGTCCTTCACTCAAATTATGAAATAAAAAGAAATGTATCTACCTTTCTTTTGAATTCTTGAAATAAGTTTGAGCAATTATCACATATGTTTGTCTTCTTAGGTTGAAACCAATAACAAAAAGGCGAGAAACAACAAAGACTTAGACTCAATAGAAAATACGAATGTGTCAGGTTCTTGAGGAACTGACAAAGAAGCATGCTTTTACAGAGAATAGGTTACCAAATAAAAGCCAGAAATCTCCTAACTTACTGGTATGAATGTTAAGATTCTTGACAGCCTTTCAAGCACATTCAAAAACATTTCAATTTTGGATATTATTATCATGTATTATGTATTGTTAATCTACCACTATGAAATCACTCAGGTCACAAATGCCCAGCTCCAGATGAGGCTTTGTCTGAGCCAGTGAAGGAAACGATATTCTTCCTAAGGATTTGCCTCTTCTTCTCTGGCTTGAGGACAAGTAAAACAGCCTCTGTGGCTGACTGGTTGCAAAGCAACATAAGCATACATCTTGGGCAGAAAATCTCTCTCCCCATCCCTACCAAGATTTAAAGTTTGGGGATTTACTGACAGCAACACAGTAATTTCCTTACGGGACTGTGATGTTTTCCTCTAGTGGCAGGATTGGATCAGTTGCGAGGATCTATTGGGTTTCTCCTTGCTATTTTTGAACTTCTTAAATATATTCCATACAGCAGACTACAACTCTAGTGCACAGAATAGGTATAAATGCATATTCTCTTATAATTTCATAGATTGCCTGCCTCACTCCCCACTGAAATACAAGGAAGACAGGGAGCAAGTTTATTGAATTGCCACTGTGACAGCCAGAGACCAGAGCACGTGCTCTGAGGTGAGGCTGAGGGAGCTGGGCTTGCTCAGCCTAGAGAACAGGAGGTGTTGAGGTGGACTGAATGACAGCCCTCTGGGTGTACTGGGTGGTAGACAAGAGGCAGTAGATACAACTACACTGAAATCAGACAGGTTTAAACTGGGTAAAGTCCTGACTGGAAAAACCCCTGAGCAACCTGGTCTGACCTCATAACTGACCCTGCTTCATGCAGGAGGTTTGCCTAGACATCTCCTGAGGTCCCTCCTGACCTGAGCTATCCAGTGATCTGATCTGCAATAACTGCTCTCCAACAGCAGAGCTAGTCCTCTCACAGTCTGGAATAAGACATAGATGAAGCGGTGCTTCTTTTAAAGAATGCGCAAAAATAGCAAAGCAACAACTGTATTTTTTTCTAAGTCTTTCACTTGCAAGTGGAATGAAGATATCATCCCAAGACAATCACTGTGGCCAAGAGCTCCTGAAGTAGTCTACCTGTCTAGTGGAAAGGATTCCAGAAGTGTCCTACCTCTTCCTGCCTGGAGGTTGCATTTAATTCCCAATATATGTTATTTCTCTCTGAGACAGCACAGACAGAAGAACTCAGTATCGTATGATTAGTTGCCAAGCTACAGACTGCAGAAACAGAGTCAAAATTTCCCTTAAACTGCATAATTGTTCAAAATGTTTACTGGAAACACCATTTAGTACCACAACATAAATGCAGGATGAAGAAGACTACCCTTTTAACAGGTTGAGATCTTTTTATCTTGAAAACACATTGCATTAAGACAATACATGCTGAAAGGAGATTTTTTTAAACAGTAATCTGTATGGAACCTCCAGTACCCCTGAAGAAACTTTCACGAACCGATTTCTGTTGAGTGCAGTTCCCTACCTGGTGAATGCAAGAGCCTATAAATACGTTTATTCAGACTATGCATTTAAATACTACAGATTAAAAAAGATATCATTAAATTACCTGTTACCATGAACATGAGAAGCACAAAATGCAAAGCTGTAGTGGAGCAAGGTTGGATCAATGACAGAACCATTTTCTGAATATTCAATCAGCTCATCGAGATAGCAGAGATGGCGGTGACAGCCTCTCACTCCGTAGCGAGCGCAGTATTCATCCAATACGAACACCTGACCTGGGCTAAACCAGCCCTGAAAGGCAAAAAACCGCACAACATTTTGAGATTTATTTTCCCACTCCCAGCCGTAAATCAGACAAAGAATAGAAGCATAGATTTTTTTATGTCCATTACATAAACTTTTTATATTAGAATGATTTACATCTGACTAATCCTGATGGCACACGAAGCTAGATCCTACAATAGGTCTCTACATTGTTTACAAAAAACATGCTAATACATCCAAAGTCTGGTACAGATTAAATTATATACCAAAACCTAAAATAAAATAATCTAACACTTTGAAATAATTAATTTTGCTTTAGTAATCAATTGCAAGATACAAACTAAAATTTGGGTAATGCTGAGGGACATTAACATGGACATTAAAATGGTTTCTGGATGGTCAGTTCTCTGTGGCTGCAACTTTAATATTCTGCCCATTTTCATTTCGACCATTTTGACCCAATTCAACCCTTTACCCACGTAACATGTATGCACTTTTAACAACTTTAAAACAACTTTTACTAGTAAAGAGATGAGGATAGGTAGTTTGTTAAAAGCTATCTGAGTAAGATAAGTAAGATTTGACCTTAAATAATTATTAGATATTCTCAGGCTTACTGAGAGCTTTCTTGGTCAGAGCCTTGATGAGACCAGAATGGCCTAACCCTGACAGAGACATGAGCAAAGTACAGACTCCTTCACACCACAAAAACAGTTCTTGAGTGAATCCAGAGTGCAAAATATGTAATTGAGCGTTGATGCAGAAATATGATAAAAAGTAGCACAATGAGCTTCCAAAAAGCAGCATGGAGAAAAACATAAACCTAGGAAAACTACAACTACTGCACAGCTGTTCTACATAAGCCTTTTTCTTTGTTCTTGTTTTCATTGTGGTGATATTTCCTCTCATCATGTCATCATCTCGCCTCATTCCATCCCATCAAATGGTTAAGAGAGATTGAGGAATACCTGAACTCAAATATACAAATAACTTGGATAAGCAAAATGATTTTGCAAAGTCATAGATTTATAACATCAATATGGCAGCTGAAGACCAGTATTTCCCTCATGCTTGTGAATACTTCTGCAAGATCAGATGTTTAATATTTGTACAAAATATCAGCAAAAATACTATTGAACAACACTTAAAAATATATCCACATCAATTTAAAAAAATCAGTGTTTTAACTTTACTAAAAAACTTGCTTGAGACAGGAATTTAAGCTTTATATTCTCCCCAAACTCTTCAATTTAACATATTATCTGCAAACACGAACACCTCAAAGGTATTTCTTATTTAATAAATTTGTTTGCTCCTAATTAATTTCTTTGAAGTCAATGTTTCCACTGCCTTTAAGGAGCTTCAGCTGTTTCTAGAGAACACACAGCATTATTACAGAACTCAGAACAGTACTCAGCATGTTAACCTAGTATCTGATCATGTTGCAATGCCTCACGTAGCTTACACAGTGATCAATAGAAAATAAGGTATTCAACTGAAAGAAGAAAGAAAAGGGATTTAAACTATACTTCTGCAATAATATGTACCTAGCCCTAGATATAATCAACAGTGGTTATTGTGATTGATATTCTTCCAATATGTTGTCATTGTCACTGATCTCTCCCTACATTTTTATGGAAAACATAACAAAATGTTGCATATCATTGCCTAGCAGTACAAAAGCAAACTATTAAAATTTCTGCTCATTCTCGCAGGATATAATTGTGACAAGAATACAAAATTTTAAAGAACTCATTAATTTAACTTCAGTCTCTCTTAAAAGATCTGTTTTTGTGGTCATTTTTCATAAAAATGTGTGCTTTCCTTGCCCTTGTTCAATCCCACATCATTCACAAGACTCTCAAACACTTAACAACTATATCCTACAAAGTATTGGTATTAGATAACCACATATTTTTTATCTTATAATTCGAAAAAACCCCCAAAACCCAAAAACCCCCAACCTCCTCAATACTCTCCCTATACCAAGAAAAATGTAGAATTGAAGAAATTGAAGTTATACAATAATTTAATACAGAACTGTGCATAATATTAATTCCTACACTTTTAAATTTTTCTGTATTTGTTCAAATAAAAGCATGAATTGTTTCTAAAAAATTAAAGGAAATGAGCTGTTAGAGAAAAGAAAAATCACACGTATATGTCCACGTATTCTATTGTCACCTTGACATTCTCAAATTCTTTTAAGTAAAAAAATATAGTTAAATATACAATTAAAAAAATTATCACTCATTCCACTTATTAAATGCTGAATTTAAAAAAGAATGGTAAGAAATACACCTGCTTTATGGTTGCTATAGCACTGTGCATTTCACCTAACCTCTTCTGAAAGTTCCTGATTTCAAGGTTATATTAAGTGTCTTACTATATTATTATTATAAAAAAAGATTTTGACCCCAGTGCACTGGTAGAAAGCTAACCATTTTCTCTTTGAGTGCCAATTACTTTGTACAGATGTACCTTCAGGCCTCTTTGATTCAGTGTGCAACCCACAGACACAAAATGAGTCCTTTAACTTTTCTATACGTACATATCTGGCAGTATTTTAAAAGAGAGGCAACTGTCATCCAATAATAATTTTCTCCCCTTTTTAACAACTGCAAACAAACCTAAAAATTCCAATTATTATATTTGTATTACAAGACTAGTCAGAACAATGGAAAAAAGAAGTAAAAATCCCCCCATTATCTTTTTTTGTTGCTGTTGGGACATTAAAGTGAAAAAAAATTATGTGCTGTGAGGCATTTTAGATCCTTAGTGAGAGATCACTATTTCAGGCATGGTATGAGGTGAAAAATAAAGCCTCAGGAAGTTATGAGGTCTGACCCATACAAATCTGTTTAACGAATGTGTATAATCTGATGAACTTCCACAAGATTGTTGCTGGTTTTCTTCCCTAATGAAAACAAAACCTGAAGCAGCCCCATCATCAAGTAGTCCACAAAGCACAGAACAGAAAATGATTGTACGAAAAGGAAACGGCAGTCAACATCTTACCTTTTATGACGGTAATGATGGTATTCTTTGAATGTGGAAAACATTCATTTTGATGCAGAGACCACATTCTATTTGCTTTTGTTTATAGTTATACTCCTCTTTGTTACTTGCAATTCAGGTAATACATATATGCCCATATATCTATATTGCTTATGGGTTTGCCTCCCTTCTTTGGTGTTTTTTCTTCACACCGGCTTGGAATGAAGAATTACAAGACACGTGAAAATGTCTGAGATGAGACAACTACACTTGGACCTTAAAATGCCTGTACAGGTGTCAGCAAATCCTACTACAGGAGTTCTTACCATTGTCAAAACTTTCTGTTTTTATTCAAACCTCCCCAGAGGACATGATAAATTTCAGCTGATAAAATTGAAGACAGTTTGTGTCTCTTTGCTTTCTATTGAGTGGCACAGCATCCGCTTGCACGTATATAATTTTCAAATTTAAAACCAATCGATTGGACCCTTTATTCCACCTACAACTGCAGCTGTTGAATGAAGGAGGAAGAAAGGGCTACTTTGTAACAACTATTTCTCACTTCTTTATATCTATCCTCTAGCCAGTACTCACCAAACAAGAATAGGAGTCATTCAATCTGTGATCCAAGGTCTGCCTCTGAAGCAGTCTAAAGAGGGAAGCATGGTCAAATTTGCAGGGATTAGCAGAAATAAACTCATCCATGCCATGTTTCTGGCCGCGGTCTGTATCTGTTATACAAAGGAAAAATGTGCAGAATGATATATGTGTGTGTTCAGACTTACAAACACCAGTGTATGCATGGCATATAAGTCTCAATATGTAAGCTTTCTTGAAAGTATCTCAAAGCAGTAACTCATCTAGAGAGATGCTTGCAGGTGAATTATTACAGAATCTTGATCTTTTAATCTGAAAATATTATTACTGAGTTATTTTTCTATCATACCAATCTACGGAGTGTAACAGTGAAAAAAAAATTGCTACCCACTGACAGATAAACCAAAATTTAGAAAGGCTGCCAGAAAACACAATGTAGTACATTAAAAAAGTATTAAAGCATTGTTTTCTATCGGGCTCTGCAAATGTTTCAATTTAAAAACAATGGTATGAGTAAAAAAGAAAAATATTCTGTAATTTCCTGGTTTAGTACGGCTCTTTTTCTAATTTTAGCAAAATAACCACAAAATATTTAAAAAAAAAGAAAAAGAAAAAAACTAAAAGAACCCCAAACTGGTTTATGCATTTCTTTCTTCAGAAAAGAAAGAGCATCTTTACTGCAGTTCAAAGTACCACTTAATAGAAACATTCATCATGGCTTGAAATCTACTTCTCAAATGGCAAACTGGAGCAGAAATGAACACACTGGCTTGAGCTAGGTCATTTCCAGCCTTCTTTTTGTACTCGGCTTTTAATGAGACAAACCTTAATGTAGTAATGGCAAAGAGCTCCTTCAACCTTCCAGCAAAGTGTACTGAAAAAGGGAGCAGCATTTTTGTGTAAATACATTGAGAAAACATACCATCCCAAATGGCACTTCAATCAAAGGCCCAAATTTATTGTTCTTCACAGATTGCATCTTTCAACGCCTTTAAACCCCGCGGGTTTATCAAAAGAGAAGCTCTAGTGATTGCTTTCATTAATGCTATGTTTTGTCAAAGTCTTCAATGTGAATTATCTATCTAGTATGGACAGAAAAAGCCTTACAGTGCCCAAAAGGACTAGTTATGTATTAGCACATTAGCTGTCTTGGATTCTATAGACTGTACTGGGGTGAACAGTCCTATCAACTTAAAAATTGACTTCTCCTTTCAATAGCGTCTTAGCTCTTTGTTCCTTTAAATTCAAACCTAGGTCTTTTTATATTCGTTACCAGAAAAGTATAGATCTAAGTGTATCCTAAATGCAATTTTGAAAACCTGCATAGTAGAAATCTAAAATTTCTAAAGAAAGGAGACAAAAGTTTATTGATTAAACCCAATTATAGAGTCAGGTTCATAATAAAACTCAATATTGATCTGTGGGCATGATGCTAACATAATCAGTCACATTTAGAAATTTAGCCCCAGATCATATTGATCCATGTCAAGTCCAACTTTCAGCTGTATTTGTGGATGGGAGAATTATTTAATTCAAGCTGAAGGATCTTCAACATCAAATCCTAGAAAGATGCAGAAACTAATTCATATCACTTGGCTTTGCATTGTCAAAGCAAGAGTCACATCCATGTGACAGATCTCACCAAGGTGGATGTAGCAAATAAACAGTATGACAATATGTCGATGGTGTAAGGTATGAGACCATCACCCCAGAGAAACAGCAGCATGTATTTTAAATGGTTGAAAGATCTGTAGCATATGTGATTACACAGATTAGCAATAATTCAATGAGCATTAGACTAGCCTATCATTAATGACAAACCTAGCTCATATTTTTGGCATAGGTACAGGAAACGCTCTCTCTTAATTAGTGCAATTTAACTGTATTTAAACACTTTAATTCAAAGATAAACAACTGATATCAACACAACTACATTACCAAAAGTACTAAACAACATATGAAGTTATCTAGAGCTTCCAAAATGTGCAAACACAGATAAAACTCTTTCAAGCCCATTATATTT
This sequence comes from Cnemophilus loriae, assembly GCA_013397755.1. Lineage (NCBI taxonomy): Eukaryota > Metazoa > Chordata > Aves > Passeriformes > Corvidae > Cnemophilus > Cnemophilus loriae. Next base: position 514,502 of record VZTF01007776.1, read on the forward strand.
AATGTGCAAGTGACTGATTTCAGCATTTCTTGTAAAGTTTCCTTCTTATAAGAATATCAGGTTTATCATATACTATAAACTATTTATAGTAAGACATATGACAAAAAAGAAAAAGTATTAATATTTTTTTTGCCATCATGTAGAAAATTATACAGAGCTGAATCATTCTTAAACTAACCTTTTGATTTTTTCTCTGGTTAAACACAAAAATATAAACGATGCCCCTTTTTTAAGAGAGAAGGTGTAAGTACTGACAAGTAATTTAAGTATTTTGAAATCAGGTGACTGGACGTTGCAAATGAAACAGATCCAGCACACTGATACAGTATCCAGATGATCATGAGTAAGGTGACCTATTGAACACAATACAGCTTGTGAAAGCAGAATTTGCTATTATATAATTTGGGCAAAATAAGCAAAAGTATTGATTTAAAAGTATAAATATTTGCAAGATTTAGTTCTAAAAGAAAGACTCACGACTGATCATTTTTTTGAGTGAATCAAATAGTACAATTAACATTGTCAAACCGTAAGAGAAGATCTGTTACCAAGTATACTTTAGCAACAGAAAAACAACTAAAACTTACCTTTGCCAGCTGTAGGCAAGCAGAAAATAACAGAAAAATAGATCTAGTGTAATACATTACATTTTTGTTTATTGCTATGCTATACATACAAGATAATTGGTAAATATTTTGAAACAAAAAGGATTTTAAAAAATTTAAGAATTTAAGCAGAGATTATGAGAAATTCACAAGTGGTATATGACTATGACTAAAAAAATTACTCAAGACCCTACTTTAAAAATTTTTAAGAGTGATTGCTTTTTTCAAATTCTTACACAAATGAGCTTTAGCTGTCCTGTTCAAACAACATGCAAATGCAAAAGGCATATAAGGTGCTATACTGTCATATAGCTAAGAAAAAAATACAAATCCATTTTTCTCTACACTTTCACAATCTTGGAAAATATTGGGAAGATATTTGGGGAGAGCTTTGAAGCAGTTATATTTCTCTTGCTTTTGCACGGTTAGTTTTTCTTCCCTTAACTGAATTTTTTGCCATGCTTTCCATGTTGCCTTTAACTCAAAATCATTGGCTGCTATTTCCAGGTTGCACTGCCTGTTTCGGGTTGTGTATTTCATCTTTTGGAAACTGTTAGCCAAAAGAATATCCTTTTTTTTTTTCTTGGATCAAGATAGGACAAATAAATATATTTTAAAACTATGTTAAAAATTAATAAAAGCTATTGCAGGAGTTTTAGCATATTTTTTGGGGTGTTCTTTTGGACAAAGATATTCATTTTGGCAGAATAGCATTCTAAGTATGCCTCTTGCCATCTTTGAAAGAAACTTAAATTTTAGTCCAGCTGCAAAGGCTATAAAAATCATCACATCCTCAGTGACTCAGCAGAGTTGACTGAATTAAGACTACCAAGAATTTCATGCTCATGGCACATTCTCAAGAGGTTCTAGCGTCCCTAAACAACATCTCTGCCCCATTCCAGCCCAGAAGCAAATACACATTTCTTGCATCATCTACTCTGTGCTAGGGTGAACTACAGGTACTGGCCTTGCTGAGTGGTGACCTACTCCTTTTTGTGGCTCTCAGTGACATCTCTGCTTGAGTTTAAGCATCGTGAAAGCAACCTGAACCAGCTCAGGCAAGCAGGAAAGAAGTGCAGGTAGAGGCAAGCAATCTAGTATTGCAAGGATTAAAAAGACTTTAAGACTAGTAGGGTAAGAACTATGACTCTATTACAGAAGGGGCTGGAACTGGTCGGAAAAGACAGTGGTAAGACATGCATTACATTCCTTCAAGTGCCACTCCAGACAGATGGTGACAGCTTACATTGGGAACATTTTGACTTCTGATCATTGACCAGGACTCCAAAGTGCTACATGCTTAGAAACACAGGCCAAAGAGACAATCTATGACCCCAGAACTTTATAATTTAGGTATCGGGCCATGAAATAACTTCGGCAGAGAAAGTGGCAGAGAATGAGAAAGCAGCTGGCCCATATGGCCCGACTGTCAGGCTGGGGATGCCACACTGACTGACTGCCAGTATTATGTTGAAGGGCAGATTTGAAGTGGATAGTAGACAGTTTTTACATGTTCCTGACGAGTCCAGCAGAGAGCACACAGGTGAGTTACTAACTGCCTAAGGTGGTAGAGGCTGGTGCAAGCATTTTCTTTCTTAAAGGGAGACAGCGGCGGTTGGAGGCAAGCGGGAAATGGACATGAAGGGGAATGGGGAAACATGCAGGGAGGGTGGAGTTACTCCAGTCTTCCAAATGGCAAAAGGGTATGGTGGACATGAAGCTGCAAAAACTGCCGAGAAAACGATGCCAAACGAAAAAATATCTTTTACTTGTTTGTTTCTAAAAATGTAATTAATTGAAAGAGATCGTCTCTGAGCTCATGAGGGTGTAGGTTCACAATGATGTTTGGCTTTGTAGTTTTTCATTAAGACACGACAATCCCCTCACGTGCTGCTTTTAACCCCTGTGTTATGAAGAAGTTATTAGCAGTGCTCAGCACTCCAGCAGCCTTTTCAATTGCATGAATGTATCTCCTAATACACTGCTCATTAAGAAAGGGATCACTTCCTGAACCTTTATGTGATTCAAATTAATCTATTTTTCATTGGTGCTTTCCCTGAAACATTAATGTCCTTGGGAAACTTCTGGCTATTCTACAATCACACACCCTTAAATACTCTGTTCTTTCATTCAACATGCTTATGCAGAACAGTGGAACTGAAGGTCAGTCTCCTTTTCTTGATCATTTCTCACATTAGCCTGTCTTCACTTTTGTTTTGGAATCACCTAATACCACAAAACTGCCATACCAAGTTACTTAGAGATGAAAAAATGACTAGTATACATTTTAGAAGTTGGACAGGTACAACAGCAGTTTGATTCTGTTAAATACCACTTTCAGATGCTTTTCGTAACTATCAAGAAAATTTCAGGATGAAAGAATATATTTTACAAACACAACACAGAAAAACATCGAAACATTTCTCCTCAAGTTGACTTTTTTCTACATCCTTCTGTTTAAAGATATTTAATTTTCTCCAAGTTATTGAAAATTCTTTTTGAACATTTTATCAGGATGAGTTGATTTTTCATCTTAGAGGATAAAGAAGATGGGGACAGACTTTCAAGGTTTGAATGCCGTTAACTGACACTTGTTTTGCAAAGCCCAAGCTGGTTTTCTGCTTTCTGTATGTGGAGATGGCTTGCACGATATACCGCAGAAACTAAAACAATGTGATCTTCTATGGGCTGGAAATGCTTAAATTATTAATAGAAAAATAAAAATCATAAAGATAGTAATTGACAAATTATCTGGTCAAAACTGTATTTCCTAATACTAAAAATGTATCATAGTAAAGTAGAAAAAATTGGAAATTAATTTCATTTAACGTATATGCCAACTCTCAAATTCTTGGTGTTATATCTTAATTAAAAATAAAAGACACTTAGCTTCATGCAAAGATTTTTCTAGGGGAAAAGAAAATGAACTTCCCGTGAAACTGAATCTATTTAAATGCGACAAAACGTCAGCTATAGATTCTTCTTAGGAGTAAAACTATGCCTCAAGAATTCAGCGCAGTATATATTTAATGGAAGTAGGAGTCTTAGAAAATTATTTAAGGTTATATCTGAAAACCCTAGCTCCTGAAGTTTCTTAAAAACGGATTAATTTGTTTATGCCCATTTCTACCTCAAGTGCCAGAGACAGAATAAAAAAAATTTCCTCATGTAGAGAGAACTGGAGTATTTTAGAAATCAGTGAAACAATGGTTCCAAATCTCACATTAAATTAAATTCCACAAGTTACTCTGTTGCAAAGAAATCTATAAATTATTATAAGTTATGAATTATTTTGTGAATTATTACAAAGTATCAACATTGAAGTACATTAAGCCCAAAGGCAAATAATAATTTAAACATGGATTTTTGATTTATATACATTTCAGCCATGTAAGTTTGTGTAAGTAGATACGTAAGCATGACAGAAAAATACATTATATTTGAGGCTTTTGAGCTTCCCTTAAAATGTCTTTAAAATAAAACTTACTTTTTCTATGGTTTCCACCTAAGAACTGTAGTCCCTCTAAAATAATGTCTAAAATAATATCAACATGCGACAATCTTGCTGTTTAGTTCTTTAACATTATCAGTATTTTTTTCTCTGAAAACATAATTTCAATATATCCAAACTTGTGACTGTTTTTTGTACCTTTTTCTTTCTATAATTTTCATTGCCCTGTGGTTAGAGTTTTCTAGTTGGTTTCACTTCCAGGTAAACACCGTGTCCAAAACCAGGAGCAATTCCTTGGCTACTGCTGACAGTGGTCACTTCTTTTGTACATTCTAATTGATGCACATGAAGTAGACACATTAGGCGGGAACACAGTGAAGTTCCACCACCCAGCACAAATCCAGGGCACTGGGAGGAGGTGAGCAGAAACACTCCTTGGCTTTTGCCCCACCTTTGCTTTTGCAACATCACTTCCATCCTACTTCACCTTAATGGCCCCATAACGAATGATTACTTCACAAAGAGTTTCAGATTAATTCCCTTCTGAATTATTTCAGATGAAAAACAGATATCAGTGCTTTGGTGAGATTAAACCTTTTTCAATGACCTTGACATTGAAAAGCTCAATGACATTGAGAGCTCAGTCAGGATTTTAGATAAATATTCCTAAGTTTAATGAGCACATTTTACTGTTTTCTGAAAGCAAACTGATATAAGATTACAGGATGAATAGAAGGTTGTGAGACTGAGTGATAGCAGGACTGAGGGAGGAGAACGGGTTTGAGTCAACCTGATACAGACTTCAGACACTAAACCAAGTTAAGTCTAAAACATATATGTCCCTTCTATCACTGTGCATGTACGGTTCTACGATAATGAAGAAGGATTATTGTATAATAATCATATGATGTTCCAGAAATTTGATGGCTACTAAAAAAGATCCTTGAATTGCACTCAGCCTCCACAACAACATCAAAAAAATCATACATATGCTTCCTTTGTGCAGATATCTACATGACAGAATACTTTCAGAGATACCACGAAGATTTAAAGATATGTTTAATATATACTATCTACCTTGATTTCTCTGAAATGATACTTTCCTCAAAGAAGGGTGATGAAAATTTAAACCTGAATAATTTTAAGAATTTTTTAATATGTAATTTAATATTACACTATGTGCCAAAAAAAATCCAGGAGCTCATCTATTGCCTTTCAACTCACAACGTACTGCGTGCACAGCAATTTTTTGGTAAATAATACATACAATGTATGATAAAGCTGACCTAAATCTATAAAAATTCTGAGAATAGATTGACACTTTTCAATTCAACACTACACTGGCTGGCTAATGAAAAATACAATGCAAACCAAACACCGTCTCCATGGTAATATATGGGTCAATTGTAAGGAATATGAAGCTAATTGCTGTATTTTCATGGATTACAATAAAAATAATGACCTGCAAGTCAGGATTTCCCTTGTTGTTAATAATAATCTGAGTTAAAGAGCTTCTGGCTAACAATGAACTGCTAGACACATTTGCCTAGTGAATAAGTTCTGCTTAATTAAACTTCATTGAGGGAGCTGCTACATATTTTACCAGCTAAAACCAAAACCAAAGCCACAAAAGAAAACAAAAGCCAACTTACAAAGTGGGGATATATCTGTGTTGGCATTGCCTCCTTTAAGATTCATCTTCTGAGCTTGACTTGCAGGAACAGGCTTGTAAGATTGACCTGTGGCTCTGTACATAGCTTGAACCCAGAGTATTCTATCCTGCTCATCGTCACTGGCAAATATCACAGTATCGCCTTCTTTAACGGCATTGAAAAACATTCGACCACCCTGAAGACCTGAAGCAATAAATAAGAAGGTAATCTTGATAAACACAAGTTACTTCTAAATCACCATCAATGTTTACTACATTAATGGTTTTACTCTGAGTACGTGTGTGTGGAGGGGTGTGTTAAAACATTTTATAGGTATTTATGACCTAGAAATAAGATAAAACTAGAGCTATAAGGACCAAATGGTAATACATGGGAGTACCATAAGTAGAATAAATATAGAAGTCACAGGAGAAAACATTTACGACTCCACTTTAAATTCAGCTCCAACTTATTTCTTATTCATCTTTGTGTCATATGCTATTTTGCATTTTTTTAACATATTCTCCTTCCTGGTATTATTTTATTAGCTGGAAATCCCTGTCAACTTTATCCCTTATTGAACAGAGACAGCTCCATACCCTTTATCAGTGCTGCTCTTCCTTAGTCCTTTTTCTCATTCCAGTGGCTTTTTTCTGAGAGCATGTAATGAGAATGGGACACAACAGTCAATGTGGCTGTGCTGGGGATTTCTTTATGACAGAATTGTTTTGGTATTCCAAATGCCTTCTGAGCATTGTTTGCCTTCTCAGTTATTCTAAACACTGACACAACATTTTCAAAGTTCAATCTTCAATGTCTCAGAAGTCTTCTAATTTTGTAACCCTCCACTGCATAGGTAGAATTGTTTTTCTCTGCATGTGATTTCCCTCTGCCATTTTATATTAACTTGTGGAGATTTCTCTGATATCTCCAAATTTATTTTTGATTACTATGAGTAATTTGTCTTTCCCAAGCATTGTCATCATTTGTCTTCTTTTCGAAATTATTTATGAATATACATCACAGTATACTGCCACATGCCACCACCATCAAAAAGAGAAAAGGGGAAGATTGACTAGAAATCACCATTTTTTCCTTGTCTTATGTGTGGTCTTACAATGTTTCAGGAAACTTTAGTGTAAAGTTTATTTTTCATTAATCTTACAACAAGCTTCTTTCTAAAAGCATCATTTTTCACACCAGAATGTCCTAGTGGAATAATTGCCAAAGAACCTTGGGAGTTTTTGCTGAGCAAATTGAACCAGCTATTTTGCACAAATATATTGTGCTTCAGCATCCTACTTCAAAACCACGAAAAGTACCTGTATGAGGAGCTGTGTAATCCACAGTGTATCCTTCCAGTTGCATCAGTTCCTGAGGCTCAGACTTCTTTTCTCTGTAACTGCACATTGCAAATGTGTATTGGCTAACCTGAGTAAGAAAGGACTTCTTAATTATTGAATTGCATTTCAGAACTGTATAACAAATGTACCATAGTTTAAATTAGCTTTCATTTGCACTTTTTTTTTCTCCTTTCCCAGAAGTATTCATCTCTTAATTACTGAATTGCATTTCAGTACTGTATAACAAATGTACCATAGTTTAAATTAGCTTTCATTTGCACTCTTTTTTCTTCTTTCCCAGAAGTATTTACAGTGTAAAACTTCTCATTCTTTCCCCTTTCTGCCAAAATGAAGGAAAAAACATCAAACAAAATAACCCATAAACACATCTCTCTGCAGTTTCCTGAAATACATTTTTATGAAAAAATGAAAGGAAGCCATTTAGATTCTGGTAGGGAAAATACTTATTATTGTGGTACTGATCAAATTGCTCAGTATACTGTTAGAGAAAAAAAGAGCTATACACCAAGAAACTGAGAAAGCAAGGATTTTTATGTATAAAAGTACTGTTTGCAGAAGGAGTGGCACAATTATCATGACACTGGAAAAAGGAACATGTAATCTGGTCAATTCTAACTAATGATGGCAAGCATCAGAATGTTCAGTTGGATTTTATAGTCTAATTTCTGTACCTTTTGCATCTGTGTTCTCACCCACCCCTGCGCTTCTTGGCTCACTAGATAAAGCATTGTGTAGGCCAAGCTGCTTGGCATAACTAATAACATTAGTTATTTGTCATCAAGTACAATTATCAAAAAAATAATAAAGCAATAAGAACACAATCTGTCACCAGGCAGTTTTTGACTCTGTAGACAGAATAGAAAATTACAAGGAGAGGTGAGGAAAAACTGACTGAAAAGATAAAGAATGATAAAGAAACCAATGAAATATCTGGGAGGGAAAAAGCAATCACTGAAACAAAACCAAGGTGTTCTCAGCCTTACATGAAGAGCTGGGAAGATTATAAAAGATGACCAGAAGAAAGAGCATGTGAACCTGTGAACACTTGAAACTTCAGGGAACTGAATGTATATGCACCTCTGAAACTCTCATCTCCAAGGACTGTAGGATAGCTGGCCAACAGACTTGTTTTGAACTACAATATAGTTTCTTAGACCTGTAAAATTATGCAAGGATTTACAGATAGGTAAGGAGCTCATCCGATACATGATGAATCATCTTTATTTCAACTGCTGACTGCTCAGCTAACTGATCTAAATTTATTGCTTTGGCTACAACTTCAGGAATGATCTTTTTTGAAGTAAAATTTGGACAGCTGATTTCAGCTTCATTCATATATCTGCTGGTGCTGTACCTTTACTCCTTGTAAAAGATTGATGTTTTTTGAAAATAAGGATGGAATGTGCAATTATTATCTGGGTAATGCTCTAAAAATATTTCATTATTTCACGTATTGGGGCTTTTTTGAAACAGGACTATGCTGTCTACATGTATGCAGTGCATGATGATTGAACATCCCCTGGCACAGCCTACAGAAGCAAAAGGAGCAGGTGTAACAGCTCTCTCTGCAAAATCGCCATCGGGCCTCAAATGCCAAACGGATGTCTCCAGAACCACAGGAGGAGTCTACAGTGGAGAGAAAATAAACATAGCTCTTCTAGTTTAATTATTTCATTAGTTAAGCAAAAGCAGTTTTACAGGAGATTAGAATTTGAGAGACACTTTTAGGCAACTGAAACTGAGTGTCAGCTTTCCACATCAGATTTGGTACACTCGCTTAAATGGGCACACCAAGACTACCTTTAATATACATAAACACAAAAGACAATCTAGTCCACCCAGAAATCCAGATTTTCAGGCCAGAAAGGGACTATTAAAAGCAGCCAGCTCATCCTCCAGCATGACAGGCACAGCAGAATTTCACCTCACTGTTTGTGCATCGAGCCTACAGTTTTGCTTTCATTCATAGTATAGTTTAGAAAATTACCGTATTTTGGTTCAAATATTTTAAGGTATCCCTGGGCTGACAGGGCAGGGCCTTGCAGACAGGGTCCAGCTGGGAGCAGGGCAACCAGCCCCAACCCCGCCCTGGGCACAGGCCAAGGATTGGCCAGGGTTGTGGGGAGCTGGAGACCAGCCCTGCCGTGGCATCTCTGGGGCTGGGGATGATGGCCCCAGGAGGCTGAAATGGGGATTTGGGCCGTGGGCAGGGACAGCCAGGGCTGGTCGTCCCCTTTGGGAGAGGACCCTGATATGGGGCTCATCCCTATGCTAGGCCCTCTGCTCTAGGCCTGGCAGCAGCATCACCTCTGTCACTGCTTGGTATTTCCCAGCTTATAGTCCCACAGCCATATCTGCCCTCACTCACAAACACGGAGGGAGCTGTTGGCTGGTCATAGAACTCTAAATCCTTTGCAATTAGCATCACATTTCATGAGAGCTTCCTCCTTTTCTTTTCTTTTCTTTGTAAAATGAACCTACAGTTTTAATTTTTGATACTTGGCACTGTAGCAAAAACGTTTTCCAATTTGTTCCATTTGGTTCAATGAAATAAGCTGGCAAGGACCCACATTCATCTCTCACATTTTCATGTCAACAATTCCACATAACCACACTGTATAGGCAATCTGAGCCATCAAAAGGGAAGCTAGCAGACACTAATCGTGGAAATCCAGGGGATGCCCATATTTTTCAGGTTTCTTCAGTCACTGAATGTTTTTGAAGATGAACTTGTGGACGATCTGGGCTATGTGTCTTTATTCATTTTTAACCTTACCTCTGTAACAAGACAGACATTATAATGTCGCTGATTTTACTTTATTGAACATATTGCAAGTGTGTTCTCTTATTTTACAGGAACAACCAGTCACGACCAGTGATTTCATCTTTTTGTTGAAAATGAGACATTTTAAAGTTTCTTCACCAAAGAAACAGATAGAAAAACTCCAGAAAACTTTGCTAGGGAAAAAAATTCTCAACAAAATAAAGAAATGCAGAACTTGCCTCATTTATTTACACTTGCAGTCTCTTAAACCCTTTTCCTTATGGTCATCAGTGACTGCTATCACTTGCCACAGAGAGGAACACCAGTGCAGTCAGAAATAACGCTTTTTAATATAGATCTGTGACTGGGTTTAAGAGTATTATTATAGTTAATGGAACTGTAATTAGCTTTGCCTAAGAATCCAGCAAATTAGCATAAATTTATTAGAATAATGGGTACTCAATAGCCAGGACTATGTACAACACATTCTCAGACAAAACCAGAATCAAACCATCCTCTTGAATGGTAATCCTGACAGAATAAAAGGCAGTCCTCTTCCTACAACTGCATTTACTTGAATTTTGTTATTTTCCAGATGTCCAAACACCTGACTACCAGCCGTTCTACCTATTTTGTAACAAGGTGGAAACCCAACAACCAGACAGATAGGTACAGAAATGTGAATGTGACTTATGAGGAGTGTCACTAAGGGATGTCCCCGTGGGCCACAAAGACCCTGTTTAATGTGCTGGGAGGAAATGTTACTGCACACCGGTGGCTGATTCTGCGGTGTTTGCTACCGACCATCACTCCAGGAGTTCAGCAGCAAGAATTTGCCTGTGTGGTCGGTGCGTTTAGGAAAAAATTATCCATGAAACAAATGACTGACTTTTCAAACATTTGACCGGGTGAAATTAAAATGACAGAAGTGGATCTGCATTCCAATTACTGGAGGAAAATATCAGACAGTAAATGAAGAAAAACACATCAGGTCCAGCTGAGGCTTTTTACCAAACATGTTATGTCTCTGTCTTTTTCTGGTTTTAAATTAATAACCTTCTAGAGAAGTGACTGAATAGTAAAGGATAAAAAACAAATATAATGAAGAGGTTAAAATTTCCAGATACTGTAACCTTTCTATAACCCTGATCTGTTCTTTCAGAAACCACTAACAACTTGTAACAGGTGCAGTAATAATAAAGGTGCACATTACTCATATCACACTCCGAAAAAATCAACATTATTCATTTAATGTCACAACTGAGTTAAATTTTCAAGGTATGTGTAAATCATACTGATAGCCTCCGTCCTAGCACTGAATTTCACATCCTTGAAATTTACTACTACTGTAAGCTAAAAGTTGATTTATAGAGGAAGACTTGTCAATATGTCAATAATATATCAATACAACAGACTGGTTCATTACTGAATGCTTATTTCACATGTATTGACTTCAGCTTATTGCCAGTGAATATATCACAGCAGGACTATATAAATGAGCCAGAGCTGTCTGGACAGTAAATATTGATTTAACATTGTATTTTCTATATAGCTTTATTGAATTGATAGCTGTTTTAAAATGAAATAGATGACTAAATCCCATCACAGTAGGAAAATTCCTGTAATATTCTCCTCCAGTATTTCAATTTCAGCATAGAGAGTAGAAAATAGTTAAAATTAACTTGACTGAAATAAACTAGTCTCCCAGATGATGGCTCCATACTGCACGCACATAAAGACCAAGTGTCTCTTAGATGTACAGTTTAAAAATCAGATGACACCTGTGGCTTAGAGGAAACGAACAAGTTCATTCTTTTTGTGAAAGGCGTGACAAGTAGGATGAGTGTTAAAAAAAAGCATGAAAGACAAGGGAGCATGCAGTCTTATTGTTTTTATTTGCAACTTGAAATTATTTTCTGTTCACATCCATGCCTTGACAGCTATCCTATATAGAGATCTTCCCAACAAACATTAACAGTCAGAAAATGTCCTCATCTCTTCACAAAGCACCTCGGTAAAATCAGAACCCAAGTGAATTCTGTAGACTTTACAGAATCTCCTTCAAATACTCTTGGCTTCTAATATTAATAAAGAGCTTATTCAGTAATTTTTTTTTACAATCTTATTATCTTAATCACTTAGGAGTAGACTAGGTGAGTGTGACTGACAGAGTGATAAATCGGGCTTTCTGTAAAGTAGTTTTAGAAGTTTTTGTTCTTAAGAAAGCCTCATTAACAGGCTTCAACCCTTGTATGATACTTATGGAGACTCAGACTTTAAGAGTTTTCTGTCAATAAAACAAAGGAGACAGAACAGCATTCTCTGAGCTGACTGTGAAGAACATCAAAAGTAATCTGAAAACAAATACAAACAAAAACCAATGATTTTTTCTCCAAAGACTCCCTAAAATCATTAATTTCTCTGTTTTGACCACTCAAAATCTATTCTATTTATCTCAAGTCAATATCACCATTCACTAGCATGTGAATATACTAACAGTTCCAGGTTTGGACAAAAAGTTATAAAATATGAGCCTAGCACATTTTTGTGGCCAAGAACAACTACTACAGTGTATTTTCTGTAACAGTTTATAATTTTACCCTATTTAATGTTGCAAGGAAGAAAAAAAGTAGCATGATTTAAAAAAATCTGAAAAAGTTCTTAATATAACTATTGTTGCCTTAATTTCAAAGGGAGGAATTATTTGCTGAGATAGAGTAAATTAAACAGTAAGTACAATCGATTTTGTGAAATATGACTTTATTTTAAATTGAGTGCTGGTAAAAAGCTGTCAGCAGACTATTACAAGATCACAAAAATTTCATTCAGAAATTTCTACGTTTCAGTTGAAACACTGGTCAGTATAGGGATTAATTTACATATATCTGAAAAACTTGGTAACATTTCTGTTTACTAGGTATATAAATTTTTTAAAAAAATAGCTAGATGTCTCTGTGCTGCAAGTAGCTTGGAGTAGTACTGCATATATTGCCTGAAGATACTGATTAACAAATGGCTCAAGAAATCATACATAATTTATAGTCCAAGAATTATTTTATTGAAATTTCATGGCCAACTACTAACCTGAACAAGGACAAAGTAGCGTTTTTTCCACCGCTTCCAAACCTTCTGTCCTAGAGCATACAAGTACCTGCAAAGGAAATAATAAAGGGAGTGGTTTTCCATTAATTAGGAGGACTGAACACAAATCTGTGTAGTAATTTACTCTGTCTACTGAGCTGCTTCTTCAGTGCTGTCATATGTAAAAAGTGATTTTTCTCCTATTTACTTATACTATAAAAATGCAAAGAGACATTCCTTTTCACTCAAAATAAGACAAAAATTTGAAACAAATGATCTCATGTTTATGACGATTAACCTGCTTATCACTTTTTATTTCACCAATTTTATCCAAAAAATAGAAATGGTAGCTTAAAGTAGAACACTTTTGACTACACAGAAATACTGAATGTTAGAAAAGTTGAAGTTCCTAACAGTTTTTATTCCATTTGGTTTCCACAGATTTGCTAGTGTTTAGTCTGTGAGAAGTCATAGAAAGAGATAGTGTGATAAGATGCTCACATAACACAATGTCAGCAGACACACAAGATTAAATTTTTTTTCAGAGTAAACTAGAATTTAATTTCCCAAACAGAAGCACTTCACTATAAAGGCTCTTAGATGACAAACACTCCTTGTCACCTTAGCAATTTCCAGGCTTTGAATCAGAGGATATAATCAGGAGTATCAACCAGTGAGATGAGAAAACCATAAACACTGATACTGTTTGGTAGCAGAGAGAGCACACTCATTACCCAAGAATTTGCAGTGAATTTTCTGGCATTATAGTGACATTTCTTCTGTCACTGTGGTCATGTTGCACTGTTGTTAACAAAGACAGCAAGAAGAAAAGGACGAACTCTGAGATTGTAAGCAAGAGCCTACAAGTGGTAAGGATCTGCTGCTTAAAACCTGACAGGAGAGCAAAATATTACATATGAGATGTCCCTTCTGGCTGGCCAGCTCCTGTCAAGGACATCTGGTACAGCTAGGCTGGTCAAAGGCAGAACAATGACTGTTCAGACCAAGGAACGCTGGCTTCACAGGTCATCCTCCAGAGGATGCCGGTACATACATTATGAAGTAGCTATAATAACCAGGATGGGAGCTGGCTGGTCAGATGATTGACAGATGAACACGGACCTCTCTGGTAAGAGAACATGATCTGCTGCCCTCTACTCTCTTCCGTGGCTTTGCAGGCCTGGTAGTTTTCAACTCAGTCAAAAAACAGAGCAAGGAAACAACATCTTATGTGAGATGAGTAAGCAAGGTAAAGGCAAAACCTTATTTATACCTGTCCTGGGTGTACTGTCAAGCATGTTTTTTCCCATATTAGGCATCACAAAGGACAAATTTATGTCTAAAATAAACGTTCAGCATACTGCTTATTAACTGTCATTTGTCAGATTATGTAGTGGCTCCCTTACTATTATGACACCAGTGTTCGTCCTTCTTCAACTTCTGCTACACATGCATTGAAGCTCTATTTTACTTGGTTACTCTGCTTTTTATTCGCATGAGAGGGAAGAAAATTGGCTTTGTGTACACAATTACCAGCTGATGTGGCCTTATTCGAATAGTCCAGATCTTGCCACAGCCTTTTTAACTTCTTAATTCTGTGACTATTATAAATTCAATGAAAAGAAGGGAGTAAGGGTTATGTCAGAAAGGGTACAAAAAAAAAAGGGCCTACTAGGGTTTATTTGAAAATTTATATTTTGCAACTAAGGAAGCATTTACCTCATATACTGATGGTCACACATCCTCCCACAGAATACGAACTGTTTTCCTTTTCATACATGTTTCAGAGCATTCACTTTCCCCTAAGCACACAACATTGCTATTGCCATGCTAATCTCTTTACTGTTGTCATAGGGTGGAGGGGAAATAAATTATGAATTTCACATAGCCTCAAAGCTTAATGAACTGAAGGAGAAAAGTAAAAAAGTCCACAGGTGGCCTTTGGTCTCTCTCAGTCCTAAGACTGCCCTGTTCTTCATGGTGATTCTGCCACTTCATTCCCCTGCATCCCTTGGAGCATCATGAAGGTTTTTGTGATATGTGTCAGAAGGCAACTGCCCCATAGACTGTTGAAAATACAGTTGAAAATACACAGTCCTCTGAAGCTACAGTACACAGACATCCTGACCATGTTTCCACCCTCTTGGCATGTCTTGAACGGCTGTAAAGCCATAGATTAACAAAGGCTTCTTGCCTGTTGCACATCAGAAAATGAGTAACACAACCTTAGAAACTCTATGCTAATTCTTCTTCATTATTAACTGAGCCTGCTGTAGAAATGTGTTTTTAAAATAGGAAGTCTTAAAAGAACATTTGTTATCAGATCTTTTTATATTACTTGGCTGCCTTTTAAATTACTCTTCATGTAAGATATACCATGTATAGTTCTGCAGTACAGGCAGAAATAATATAAGATACAGTAAATTCAAAAGTATAAAATAAGAAAGCATACAAAAAGAAATTAAATAGCAATGTGCACTTTTATCCCTCCTACAAATGACTTCAACTAAGGTGCTAAATAAGAACTTCCCTGGGAAACAAAGGAGTGGAACATTAACTACCTAACTTTAAAATTCACAGGTCTTACAAAAGACTCGGTAACAAAGAAAACAATATTCATGACACAAAGCTGGGATTTAGTATAGAAATGCAAAGACTTATGCTGTCTGGTTTTACAAATCACCATAAACACACAGCTATAATCTTATGTTATTAATCCCTCTTCCAGTGCCATCTCTACTGGTACCAGTTCTTTTCTAATGTACAAAGTTTCAGCCATTTACAGGGAGTATATCCTGTGCTCATCTTAAGTGTGCCTTCTCCTGAAAGATAAAGAGATTAATTCTTACTCAAGAGCCTAACATTTTTAGGTGGAAGGACCCACCTAGGCTTCTAGAGTCTTCTTTGAGCGTCTCTTTCTCATTCATTTTCTATTTGGGAAAAAAAAAAAAATAGAAAAAAAAAGGGAAGCAAAGGACCTAAGAACCTTCAAGAACCTTCTTATATTTAGTCAGTAATATCTAGGACCTGTAGAAACTGTAGTTGATGTCTAGAACAGAAAAAATCTACAATAGCCAGTTTTCACAATTAAATGACACTTGGGTTTCACCACTGGAGCAGAAAATTCACAGTTTAACAGATTCAGAAGTGAGCTAAGTCTTAGAGCTAAGTTGAAGAATGTTTTATTTTTAAGATGGGCAATTGCATCATTTTTCATAAGTCAGGTAAATGCCAGTAGTGCAAGCCAGAACAGAATCTCAGTCGCGAAGTCACAGAGCTGCAGCCTGCTATTTCTCTACCCATCAGCGTATCTGTATTCACCCAGAAGCCACAGTCACCCTCTCCATCCCAAATTATGTACACAAAATGCACAGCATCAACTGCTCAGACTATTTTAAACATCCTCAGCAGCAACAAGAAACACAGAACAGCCATTCCCTCTAACAGTGTACCTTTAGGTAAAAATTTCGTGCAATACAAACAAGAAACTGATATTCCGAAGTGCCAGTTCTGTATTTCTAAACACTAATCACATCATTTGCTTAAATTTTTCTTGCTCTAATTTGGGTTCCAAAGTTGGGATTATCTAAAATAATTCTTGAATTATTAAAGTTCAGCCATATACAGGGAAGGAAGACACTGAAATGCTTCTCCTATGTCTGAACACTATAATAGTAACTAGAATAGATTTGTTTTGACTTCTCTTTAAGATCATGTTTTGAGAATGTGTAATCAATATGCTGACAACAAGAAGAGAGTGGTGTTTTTATGTACGTTGAAACATATACAGATGACAGACTTCTATTCTGTAAAAATGTATAATAAATATGTACACATAACATCTATGTCTGTACATATGCACATTAGAAAGTATATTTATAGTTAGTGCATGTGTGGTTGCCTTCTTCAGTTTTCTTCTATTACTCACATAATTTCCGGTAACTTAAACTAATACACCTGCTTTTATTCATCACATAGAAAACAGGAACTTGATCAAATATGTTGAGTCATTAAGCGTGACTCCAATGTGAAGATTTTCTAACATGTTTTGTAGTAATATGAAAATGCAACCAAATGTACAAACCATGCAATTGCTTCTCTGAGACTTTTTCTTTTAAAAACAGTTCCGCAATCTTCTTTTCTTCAACATTATTTAATACTGCTTTCTTTCTCTTCACTCACTCCCAAAGGAAAAAAATAATTGGATTTGTATGAAGTCACAGAATTACATGATTATACCTCACAATGCTTACAACACGGCACAAAAAACTCCCATTTAATATTTAAAGTTAATTTTCCTGGAAAACAAATAAAATTACAAGAAATTACATTTCCACTACGAAACACAGAAACACCTGGGTAAAAATGTTTTACATTTCATCTCATCTCAGTCAGTATAATTTTCTTCTCCAGAAACAGAACAAATAAAATGAACAAATATCTTCTTTAAAAAGTCTGGGCATAATCATGTTGTAATTACATAAAGTTTGAATATCTCTCAAAGTGCATTTCCTTGTGCTACCAAAACGCAAAACCATATTGCTAAATAGTTCAGTTTCAGTTATGTGATGATATACACAGAAAGGAAGATGGCAGCTTATTTGCTCCAAGTCCTCACCTCACTGCAAGAGTGCAGGCTTCTACTTTTTGATGAAAAAAATCAGCAGTAATGAATAGCTGAAAAACATAATTGTGTGTGGAATACCGGAGCTATTCACTGAGGGAGAAATGAGAATGGACTTACTCCTTCAACAGAGATCATTTTTAGACCAGCCTTTTTATTCTAAGGAATGAAGCAATCTATCTACATCTTGAATGATAAATTCTCTACTTGTAAAAGGCTTCATTTATGACAAACAATGAAAAAAATATAGAAAGAAAAATCAATACGTGTAGCAGTTTAGTCCAGCAAAGGCCTTTCTTAAAGAGAAACCTCAGTCAAGGTTGAAAGAGCAATTAATGCAGTCTCAAAAATCTGGGCCACTCTGATAGAGTTCGGTTAACATGTGGCAGAAGTAATCATCCACTTGTGAAAATGATTTTCAGTTCATTCTCAAACACCTTTCAGACACTCATGATCCCATTTAACTGACAACAATACAGGCTATCCGTGGGCATCATTGCATTCGCTGAGAGAGCCAATGGGGACCAAATGCCCACAGGCACTTTCAGTCATCCCCGCGCCTTGCATAAAAAGAATCTTCCTTGCACTGCATTCCTCCTTTTATTTAACCCTGCAAGATTAAGAAATTTTTTGTTTTCAGTTGAGGATGAGAGAGAAAACTGATTTAAGACAACAATATGACCTGGGTCATAAGACACCTAGCTGTAAACATTCTCAGATTCATTTTACTCCTTTCTGTGCTCTTGAGAAAGACAACTAAAAAAAGCCTTCAACATATGGAATGAAAAAAATCAGCCTAAACTACTGTAATTATGCCTGCTAAGGATAAAGAAATGTCGAAGAATGTCAAGTAATAAAAACATCACAGCCACAGAACACAGTTCCATTTATTCCAATAAGTAAGAGACTCATCGTATGGACAGGAAAACGTGTTGCTTTTTTTCCTGCTAAACACTTTTCACTTACAGTATAAATGGTTATAAGAATGCTGGATGATCTGATATCCCTAGATTCTTTAACAGTGATATCTTACTACACTCTGGAGTGCTTCACCATTTGTGAATATGCATGCCAGTACTTATGGAACCTGTGAAGTAACTATAATGGCAATTTAAGAATTATTATTCTAATTTATGTCATATCATGAAACCTATTTGCCATGTAAGTGTGAGTGTTTGTCAAGACAGAAAAACATCCTTTAGCCTTGAGAGAATTCCAGGCAATAAAAGAATGAAATCCTTCAGATGCAACATAAATGTAGAAAGCAGTCTGATTCTAATGTAATCTAATTGCAATGTAAACAGGTAATGCAGCACAACTGCAAAACAGCTGCTGCTGAGGAGCTGACACAGAGGGCAGGTGCTTTTTGATGCAGCTTACTCTGGACTAGCTCAAAACTGAACCCATGGCCAAAACAGCTACCAGCGTTTTGCAGCATATATGGGTGCACACCTGAAGGCCATCTCTTGGTTTAATTTCATCTAAAAAAGTAACAGTATGTGACCACAAAAGCACAGAAAGCAGGAGCTAAGAGACCAGTTTTCAAAGCGAAAATCTAAATTTGAATTCTGACATTGAAGTGGTAGAAAAAATTCAAATTGCACTGCTCTCCCTTGAGCATTCACTTTGGCTGTGGAAACAATTCTTAACACTGACAGACCTAAAGAACCTGCAAGCATCTTGAGCACCCAGAAGCAGCTGGGTGTGCAGCCTAGACATCTCTCCATGTCACTGGAAGCACATGGCACTGCAATTAGATAGAAAGAAATGACGACCTTTTTTCCAGCCAGGCAGTGATATTATTTGTGATCTAGAAAGCCTAAATAGCTGAGAACCTGTTTGCATGAAAAATCTACTTTTGTTTCTAGGCCATACATATCCACTGATGTAAACAGTCAAAAGGAATTGAAAACTTTGGTAGCAGAGGCCAGTAAGAGCAGTAAGTTCTTTCAGGAATGATTCTTGGCTTTGATTATCTCTCACTGGTTATGTACTTCTTTTTACTGCCATTTTTGTACTGATATAATTCTAATTTCATAAAGAATACAGACCTCAGCAGAGCTAATTTTTTTGTAACAAAACATGTTAGAAGAATGAGATATACACATTTTCATTCTAAAGACTGTAAATTCTAAGTATTTTCATAACATTTGTTGTTATTATCATGAGTACGTATTTTAAAGTACTTATGAATTAGTATAAAGTGGTATATCTAAACTAGCATAGGCATGAGGACGCGTGTTAAACTTGGTATCCCTATTTTTGATTTGAAATGAAGGACAGAAATTTAAATAATGAATTAGTCTAGCACTTTAATTTGTGCACACAGAAGATGTTTATTCAGAAAGATATAATGTTTTAAAACTATTTTTTAAAATTCTTGACAGCTGGATTTTTAAAAAAAACCCTAAAAGAATTCAATTAAAACCACCACTTAAAAACACCACCAAAGCTTTGAAACAAATCAGTTTAGCAAGTCCACACTTATATAGCATTGTTCTCTTAATAGGAGCATTACTTGACACTTGAGTAGTTCTTTATAAACCAAGCAATTACTCCTCACGACATGTCCCATGCAGGAGGTTAGTATTTCCACATTAATTTCTATGGGAGAGAAACCAAAGCGGAAAAGAGCAAGACTGTTCAAAACTTGAGGTCCTAGTGCACCAGAAGAAACACTCAGGAAAGCCTCACAACGGCCCTTATCCTCCAGAAGTTGGAAAATGCATTTCAGAAGCTTGTAAAGCTGTTTAGCCTTTTAACTGTGTGTCAAAACACGCAACACACTTATGATTTAAAAAAAAAAAAAGTGAAAAGAAAATGTTCTAAAGGGAAACAGCAAATTAAATAGGTTTGTCTTTGCGACTCCACTCTGCCAGTTTCAGTGATCATGTTTCCCTTGTATTTTGTATGGATCCAGTGTAAACTGCTCGGGGTGTATTTCCTCTTCAGAACTTTGCAGATTACCCTTTGGAAGCACCCTTCTGTCTCCCTGGGCTCTACCAGATCCCTACAGTGCAAAGACTCCTAACCTAGCTGTCGTAATTAGTTGCATGAAAAGAGACAGTATGAAGGAGGTTTTCTGTACCTAAGAATCATGAAAAGTCGACCATGTGACATTCATGGAAAATGTTTGTTATTTGCAGCCTGACAAAATTATTCATTCCAAAGCACAACTCAGAATAATAAATCCGTTTGCTCTTTTCAGCCAATGCTGTGGGGTAAAACTGTGGATGCAATGGCTGAACTGAGCTAATAATGAACAGAAATGACATTGACTGTAGAGATTTCAAAACATTTGGCACACTTGGCAGAAAACAATTCTTTTTTAGTTGTGCAACTACAGAACCATCCAGAACAAAAAGCACTAGAGTACAATTTAAGCAGCAGTGGCAAAAATGCAGTTACCTTTCTGGAATTCATACACAGTCTTTGAAATAGCAGTCTCTCCCCAAGTTGCAGAAATAAAAAGCTTTTTATTGGAAACCTATATGATTTTCTTCTGGATTAAAATTTTGTCACTTCATGCTCTCATGCATTGAAAAACTCCCTTTTAATCTAGCAGACTTCATGTAAACATTGGATCTAATGAATAACACTTTTCTTTCCACCCAACATACAACAGTAAGAAAACACAACGCTGCCTGTATATCAGTGGTGCAGACTGTCTCCATCGTGTCTCAAGCACCTCTAAGGAATGTAGGAACAGTGCCAGACATTAATTTCCACTCTCACACAGCAGTGCAACTGTTAAGGCTTGTTTCCATGAAGTCAAATTAGTTACATCTCATTGTGCATTTTAGGCATTCCTGGACAGGCTGTGAAAGAGAAATTTAATTACAATGAATGTTTGCATATGCAAAGAGTCATATCTGGCTCAGAAAGTCCTTCGTCTGCAGATGGGTGGAGTCTGAAAGAACACTGAAATTTCTCTTATAAATTTTCCCAGTCATCTGCTGCTGGCCACAGTGGAAGACAAGTTAGATGAACATTTGGTCCAAGACTGTAAGGCTAATCTAATAGAGCCATTCTGCCTCAAAAAACCTGCTGGTGCAGAATGATGCCTGTAGGTGATGCTTTCATCAAAAACTAGAATCAAAAAAGTACTTTTACACTCCTGGCCATCTTTTGATGATAATACACGGGTAAAAACAAGGAAGAAAGCCTTCATAGTATGACCCAGCAAATCAGTTCTCTGAAAATATCCATTTTTAAAATACTTTCCTATACAGAATACATGTAGAATTTTAAAGATGCCAGAGAAACAAACAGACATCTGACTCTATGTCATTTTGGAAGAAGCTCTTCTGCAAAAGAACATAGAAGTGTCCACTCAGAAGCACTTTCAGGCCTGTGCATTGTTCTCAACAGGACATGGAGGGAAGCATGCAGGTATACATCCCCACAGATTCCTCATATACTCATGCCAATACTGTCCCTAGAAGTTTCTTCATCTAGAAATGGTGTCTCTGTGTTTATAACTTTTTAATGGATTTTTGCTTAAATTAATTTCCATAATGATTTTCTCAACCATTTTAAACTTTTGAAATCTACGCCCACTAGCACAGTTCCGCATCTCAACTGCCTGTGCCTGAAAGCAGCTCGTACAGTTCACACTGAAACTGGCACCCACTAATATGATTCAGCAATTGTCTTGTGGCACTGGAAGACAGACCTGTCAGTGTACAGTAATTTGTATTAGAACCATTAATGTGATTGGATGTTTATCCTTGGAAATGCCACACAGAAGCGAACAATCTAAAAGAGAATTCCACAGGACTTACACAAGCAAACAAAAGAAATGCATCACTGAAAAATATATCCCCTTTGAAAAAGTTCCTTATGCATTTCTTCAGGGTATTCAGGATTTTTAAAATGGATTAATGCAATTAGGAAAAAAATTCCTAAGATGGTTTTGGTTTGGGTGGTGGTTAGGGGAAAAAGAAAAAAGCCATGCAAGAAAGACATAAGCCTATAAAAACAGCACAGATTTGCTCTTCGTCAAAAGTTCTTTATCATAACAAATATGTAGAAAACAAAGCATTCAAATGCTGTTCCCCCACTGGAATTACTAAACTGTAACTGATTTGCGATTGCAGCTGTAGAAGTATGAGTTTAGGAATACAGCATTCACTATCTGTGAGGGAGCATCAGAGCCATCTACTGGGGTCAGCCAATTCCTGCTGCACAGGCTTGTCTGACAAGTAACTGTCTCCCCAAAACTGCAATACTACAGTGATATTCACCTGCAAAATTGCCATTAAATAAATTTTTTAAAAATCCCTAAAATCTAACAGAAAATAGAAGCTGTAGTGCTGATGAACTGGATGTGAGGAGAGGTTTGAGTAGCTTCTCCTTACTCTAAGTTTTAGAAATACTTTTTGAAAAATGGCATTTATTTGGAAATAACACAAATGAATAAAATGTCCTCTATGGGTCTTTGGGTGATCAATTAAAAAACAAAAATTACAATTAATGTTTTTAGTATTATTTATTAATTGTTGTTCAAATCTGAGATTGGGATTTTTTTCCCCCCAAACAGAACTTTAAATATGTGTGTATATTTTTATATATATATATATATATATATATATTTAGACACACATGTATAAAAGGACTCATTTCCTGCTATAGCTCAGTCAAGCATTAGAGGATAGACAAAGTTCCTATGTCCTGTAAACATATAAGAATAGCCGCCTCCACTCTCCAAATATTTGATTTACCACAATACTATAACAGAATTTATTGAAATTTGCAAAGCTAAATTTTCAACTAGGCTTTAACAACTCCCACACGAAATATTTTAAAACCTTCTTCCAAAATTGTGTATATACAGAGAAAAACTTCACATTTATAGGTACTAAGAAGCTACACTTTGAAACTTCTAAAATTAACATGCAGTTCCTTTACTTGAACTGGCCAGGAAAACATGCACTTTTTTCAATTAGAAACACTTTCACAAGACAATATAAACAATCAAAAGTGAGATTAATTTAGCTGCATTATAATCATACTCCCATCTTCTCCCTTAATTTAACCATGCTGCCCTCCTGTGGATGTCAGGACATGTATAATGCCACGGCCCAGACTAAGAAAATCTGGTTCAAATCGATCCCTGCTGCCAGTTTGTGACAGACTTGAAGAGGAAAGAAAATGCCACTGTGTAATCACAAAAAGTGGTTAAATTAAACTTCAGGGCAAGGACTGAGAAACTTATATTTCCAATACTTTTAAAATGAGTATTTTAAATTAGTAGAATTTCTTATTGTTCCACAGATCATGAATCTGTGGGAGCACAGAGTCATACATATTAATAATACATTTATTCTCAAATTAGGGTGAGAACATTCATTGCATAATGATGAGTTACTTCATCTGTTGAAGAGCCAACACAGTTGAACACATATATTATAAAGATTATCCAACAACTCAAAAAGCATAGAAATAATTTGTAAATGCATCAGTATTTGGTAAAGCAAAAAAATGCTAATAAGTTAAACTGTAATCTTTTTTGCCTGGTACAGAGATACCACACGTACCTTGAGAAATTATTGAGTATACAATATGTTACATCTTTAAAGAAAAATATAAAAGATGGTTTGGAACAGAAAAATCTAAAATTAGGGGGAGGTCTATAATCAGTTAATCAAAGAAATTATCTCATGCAGAAAAAAAATGCTTTTTAAATTAATTACATTTACATAAAGTCTCTGTTATTAAAAGGTGTGTTGATAATCAACTGGAAATCAGCATTATGCATTAAAATGTTTATATAACTTGAGCTCATCTATACTCAAGAGTTGTCGGATTTGTTAAATCACTGGTCTAAAACAACAGTACAAAACAGATCCCTAAACCACTAAAGTACGAGTGTTGGAGTGGCACAGCACTGTTGGTTTTCTTCCAGACTAAATTTGTAAATGCTGACAAACTGTGGTCAAAGGCTTAATGATAAAAAAATGCTTTAAAATACTTTTCTCTCTGAAGAAAGACTAAAATTGTTTAAAACTACAAAATGTAGTGTTATTTTCTGATGCCAAAATATCTTAGGAAGTAAACACCTTTTCTTCAGAGTCTTCTTTGTCTTTAACTCAGAAACAAAAATGAAATGTTAAATTTTAAATCAAGCCACTCTGTCAAAATATTTTTTATATTGTTGAAAAGACTGTGAAATAAATAAAAAGTCTCAGGAATGGAAAAAAATGTAAGAAACTCTTTTGGACCAACTAGACAAGACATTTAGTTTAGTTATATGCCATTTCGTGCCAATTAGCGAAGTTGCTGACATGCCATATCAATAAAAAACAAACGACCTAAGTTGTGGGACTAATTAAATGAAATAAGATAATTAAAAGCTTCTCAACATATAATAAAAAAATATGGCTGAAAGTGTTCTATAATGTTATTATCTTCCCATTATCTGTTTCTCTGGCGAGTTTTAATCAGTGTATCTATATGCATAAAACATAGTGTCCAGATGTTAATGTGTTGATGGCAAGAATCAGGTGTTCAATTAAAATATATTGAGTGTGCAAGGAAAAAAACCAAGCCTTCCATTAAGGAGACTATATACAGCTCAATTAAAAATGAATGTAACATTTGTGATTAAGTTGAACAGCCACATTCTATAACGACAATAAAATTTTACATTACATGATTACTTTATTAACTTAATCATACAATTCTAATCTAAGGATCACAGCTCTTTTCTGTTTGAAAATGGATCCATTGCTTCTCAATATACAAAAAAATGGTAAAGCTGCATTTACAGAAATCCTTGGTTTCCCTCCTCTGAAGCTTTTTTTATTTTCATCAGTAGTGAATGAAAAAAAAAATTGTAACATCTGTACCATTTGTAGAGATCTTAGCCTAGCAAGTATTCTCAGCTACTGGCAATATTTGCAATATTTAATACCTGTCCTAGATGTGCTGCTTGCATAACTCCAATTTCATTTGGATGTATTCATTACTCAGAATGTGTTTCTAAATGGCTTAACTAAAAGATCTGTAAAACGACATTCTACGCCCAGCCTATTGCCCTTAACCTAAAAAGAATCACTCTGTACTCTTAAATCTTTAGACCTTTGCTTCAGATCTTACCTTGCCCTTCAAAGCTAAGATGTTAAACCAGATGAAAAAGGTTAGAGAGCTACAAACATTCAGTTTTAGAAAAGAGAATTGCTGTCAGCTATCCAGCTGGGAGGGAAGTACATTTTTAGGCACACTTCTGCACCAGCACTACTAAAATCTGAGCCAATTTCTTACTCTCTTTCACTTGGTCTGTGACATGGTGCTTTCTACTTAAGACTTTGAACTTAAAATGATCTCAAAATTTAAATCAGCAGTTAAAATAAAAAATGTAGTAACCCATGATAAAAATAGTAACTTCTAAGCCACTGATTTACTGAGCAAGGGCAACTAGTTGTGTATTTAGGATTAAGTACACTTCTCTCATCATAACCATGTCAATTTTTATCTTTGGAAAAAATTATGAAGAAAAGCAGATGGCAGTTTTGGGCTGGCAATCTTCTAACATCATCAGAGATGCTCTCCACATGGTAAGGAAAGGGAAGCTGGTCTGACCCCAATGGAGACTTAGCGGTGGAACTCAAACCTACCCCTACCAGAACACTTCCCCTGCCAATTTGCCCCCAGATTACTCCATACAAACAGCAGCATGGAAGGCAATCTTAGAGGTCTTTGTTGTCTGTTGCTCCAAAGAAAAACCATGCACAGGATTTAACATACACATGCAGGAATTAACACACATGCATTTTTCTTGAGACCCCACTCAGAGCACTGTGTCCAGCCCTGGGCCTGCCAGCATAAGGACACTGACCTGCTGGAGTGAGTCCAGAGGCGGGTCACAAAGATGCTCAGAGCTATGGAGCACCTCTCCTGTGAAGAAAAGCTGAGAGAGTTGGGGTTGTTCAGCCTGGAGAAGTGAAGGCTTTGAGGAGACCTCAGAGCAGCTTTCCAGAACCTAAAGGGAACCTACAATAAAACTGGAGAGGGACTTTTTGCAAGGGCGTGTAGTGATAGGACAAGGGAGAATGGCTTTAGGCTAAAGGAGAGTATGTTTAGATTAGATATTAAGAAGAAATTCTTTCCTGTGAGGGTGGTGAGACACTGGAAAAGATGGCCCAGAGAAGTTGTGGATGTCCCATGCCTGGAAGTGTTCAAGGTCAGATTAGATGGGGCTTTGACCAACATTGCTGAGCAGGCACAAAGTTAATTTAAGAAGTGATTAAATTAAAACAGGTTTGTGATGGTAAGCACACAAAAAAGACCGTTTGTAGTGTGAGATAAGCTCCTCTTTACAGTTTTTATTTAAATAAAAAGACAGAGTGAGCAAATAGCGCATAACTCTGTTTGAAAGCATCACTACACTGATGACACTGCAGAAACTGCCAGCCTACCAAGGTGATGCCTGTTTGGGGATGAGACATACTCAAGGCCCCTGACAAAACAGTACAGAATTGATCTGCCAACACAATTGTGTTGACATGTAACAGGACATGGACTATTTAAAGGGAGCTAGCTATGACAAACACGCTATTTGAACAAAACGAGAGTAGTGCAGGACCACGGGGCTCTGCTATTGTGTCAAAAATAAATGCAATACTTCAATAATTGAAATTATACTACTGTGGAGAAAAAACAAAAGCAACAAACCACTTAACTGAATTTATAAAAAGTTACCTCTGCCGTGACATTCAGTATTGTGTTAGAATTATTTTTGCCCATAAAGAATAGTGTATTATGAATTAAAATCCACCCTCAGACCCACGACAGCACAACTGACCCTTCAGTTTCTGAGGCAGCATTCTGACACACAGGGTGGATTAGACTGATCACATACTTTTAGTTTCTGAAAATAATTTTGCTGTCATAAGTACCTTCGATTTTGTAAAGGCTTATATTCCAAATGACAAAAATTAGGTGAATTTTACCTTCCTAGAAGTAACAGATGGACAGCACAAGAAACAGAAGGACATAAGAGGTAGGTGGCATGCCCCCATCCTTGCAGTTAATAGGACTGGCACTCTCGGTATAGAAATAATGCCAGGCCAGGCCAGACCATATGCAGTGTCAACTTATGTCAGGTGAAAATAACTCTCTCTTAAATTTGATGTCACAGATTAGTGTATGGTATCAAGAACCAACTCAGATCACCTGACGAGAAAGGCTAATTAATAAACTGTATCTTTCACCCGCGTGATATGTGTGCTATGCTTATTTGTAGTAAAATAAAGCAATACAAACAAAATCAATTATTTAAATTATGTTTGGTCCTGCAGTCCAGGAAAATAAGAATATTTCTTAGGTGTCTATGTACAGCATAATGTTATGAATATCATAATCAGTTACATCTTCATTACTACAGACTCATGCATGCAAGGGAAGTTTCTAGACAAGTTTCAAAATAGACTTAGATGGCAAAAAGTTGAAAATTTTAATCTGAAATAAATAAAATCATAATACAAAATAACACACAGAATCTACCATATATAATTCTGGAACAGGTTATGAAGCAGGAATACTTGTACGCAATTTCATTCTAACAATACTATCAGGATATTTTGGGTGCATTTACAGAGCAGCAAATTCAAGCAAAACTCAAAGTCAGATTTTGCTCTGAAAGATACTTTTCCAAAGCTATGGGAACTGTGTAACAATAGCATAAAGAAATGTCAGCAGAAGCCAACCTGAACTTTCCAGTCAGACCAGAGTCTCCTCAATTATGTGGTAAAGTTACTGTGAAACTCACGATACTCTGAACTTATTACTGCAAATTTTAGAACACTTCTGATATGATAAATTTCTTCATCATTTATTGTATTAAAAATAAGCAGCCTATCCTACGCTTTCATTTTAGTAAGAAAAATGATGCATAGTCAAAAAAAATGTCCTGCCTATATTTCACCTCATGTCCATGAAATTACTCAGATCATGATCTTCCCTGTGAGGACCTAATAAGGCATGCATTTTGCTACAGCATGACAACATTTAATTTTTTAATACTACCTTCAATCCACATAGCACTGACTGGTCAGCCCATCTAGTCTACTTACTTGGCAGGAAAAACACATGCAAATGAATCTTAAAAGTTATTAGTGTTTTAGAAAAAAACCCCAGTTACAAATCACAGTATTTTCTCAATTCCTCCCCTACAATTCAATGAACTTAAGGTCTATTTTCCATAAAATATCAGTGAATCATTTCACCTTCTAAGTTATCACCAGCTTTGCTTTTTTTAATGAAAGTATAGAAAAAAAATTTTCTGCACATTAATAACTTTCCAAAGTTCTGATTTGAGCATTTCTAATAACAGGCAAGACTATTTAGATTGCATTCTTTATATTTTTTAAAATTCCAAGAAAGCATATATTTACAAGCACAAACGCAAAATTTCACACGACAACATGCATTTCATGTACTTTCAGGATTGAAGCCTTAACAGAACCCTTGACATGGGCATCAATAGAAGATGTTGCCCAGTTTGGCCCAACCACTTTCAGGTACTTAAATCCAATACCTAAAGAAAAAAGGATTTATCTACATTGGTAAATTAGCCTGAGTAAGGAGTGTGCTTTTGAAGAAAATCCCTTCATTGCCCCAAAGTTGCAACACTTGGTTCACAGTGCAGAATTGATCCAGAGCAGGTGAACTAGACTCCTCTCACATTAAATGAAATCAGCTGTGGTGCTCAGCTAGTGTACCTCACATACTCCAGCCACTAAGGTGCTGTAAGTCTGGGACAAGACAGGATGGAGACTGAACTACATCCCCAGAAATGCATATGAGGTGATTACCAGATGCTCAGCAACCACTAAGTCTCTGTACAGATCTGTTGGGCACACTGCACACTTGGCTCCGCTTGCAGTCAAGGAGACAAATGCCAAACAGAGTTCAGATCCTTCCAAATTACCATCTCTTTGTATTGGGTAGCATAATTTTGGTAGCCATCAGTGGCTAAAAATCCTTCATAGGTGCCTCAGGTAAGCCCAGTTTACTGCTCTTTGAAGCTTTAGTTCTTTAATTCTTCTCTCTCCATGGTAGGATTATCACATGCAATTAGCCTTCTTGGTACAGGGCTGAATCTCATCCCACTGTTGCAACAAGTGGCTGTTGCTAGAAGGTACTCAGTCGACCAGGCTCTCTCAGCAGTGATGCTGCATTCAAATTTGCCCACGTGGAGAAGACATGAATTAGGAGTCAGTCACATAAAATATGATGACAAGTCCTAAGTGATGCTGCAGCACAGCTCATCACCATCTTTATGGCCTGGAAACGATCTCTTCTTTAATGTGATCAGCTGGGAATTGCTGCCAAAGTTTTTTTCACTTATTTTTTTCCTCACACATGCACACAAAGACCAGGAAGTTGAGATGGGAAGAGCTTTAATGTTAAGAATTGCAGAATAAAAGCTGATGGTATAGACTAGAATAAAGTCTACCTAGCTGTTCTATGGGTTACTGAGATGTTTGGTCATAGGTTCTGAGATATTACACGATAGGAAGAAAAAGAATGGGTATTTACATACGAATGCAACACACCATTAACGCAAACCATAAGAGATAATCCATGCCAAAAGAAGACGAGTTTAGGACACAGTGAGAATGTGAATAACTGCATTAAAAAAGGCTGAGAAGAGAACAACATACAAAACCCAGCATGCAGGAAATGGACAGGTACCAGCATGACCACTTCAATTGCTTGTTTTGTGAGGTTGAATAAGAACTTTAGCAAAGACGAACCAAAGAAGGATTTGACACACATGCAGTACTGATTATGGGGATTTTCTATACCCAATCAATTATGCATAATCCATCCTAGTGAAGGCAAGAAGATACTGAACAAGTGTTGCTACAGTTATGATCCAAAGACAATACATATACAACTGAACCTGCATCGCTCCTGCATCGCTCTGCCCATCACAGAGCTGAAGAAAACCAATCTCAACATTTCAGAAGCATGGAGCTTTAAGGTGAAATATGAAAAAAGAAACACCCTATATAAATAGTTGTAATGATTTTTTAATGAGAGAGTAAAATCAAAATTTAAATATAAATTACATATTAATAAAAACATATTCTTAAATTTATTCTGAATTCCTTTACTTCATTTTTTAAAAAGTTATGAGCAAAAGCAAACCAAAATTTTTCATAAGAAATGAAATATTCTAAGTTTTACTATCAACCTTGCCTAACCCATACATATTTTTCACGAGGAGTCTGTTGTGATTAAGCTAAGTGAGTTTGGATCTAAATTTATATCTCAGCTTTTACAAATATTTCAGATTAATTACTATGGAATAAATGAAGAATGACATCTTAATTAGTAATGCTTCTCTTGGCAATTAAGATTCTCTTGGCTTCTTTTAGCAATTAAAGTGGCAGTGGCATATCATTAAGGTCTTCAAAGATTCCCTGTGCCTCCTCAGAAGCAATTACTGTGTGAAGCACCGAAAATGAGGCTCATAGCTATAATCTGTTCTCAAAGGATCTAGCAGCAGGATAAACACTTTTGCTTCTTCATTCCATAGTAATTTTGCATTAACCCATTATCATTATCCAATCAATCATTAATGTAATTTTAATGTGTCATTTTTCATGAAGTTCAATTTCATTTTGCAAAAGTAACTGATTATAGTAAATTGATTTTGCAAAAGTGTGTAATAGTAAAATCATTTAAACGAAGACAGTTATCACATTAGCACTTTTCTCCATGGCAAGATGCTAACATTCATTTAGCACAATGAAACACCAGCATTGAGCACAAAGTAGCATAACAGAAAATACTCACATTAGACACCTTGGTATAATAATAGTAACACCGTCATACATCACTAAAAGTGCAGCTTACAACATACATAGGAAATTTTGACCTTAATATATACAAGTGCATGTTCCTTTATGAATGTTAAAATGAGAACAGGTTTGTCAGAATTTAGCCCGACAACATAGTTACAGCTACACAAATGACATTTTTGACCCTCTGAAAAAATAAAGAAATATACACCATTGCTTTTGAACACAATTTAAAATTATTTATTAATTATGGGCCGAAATTTGACCAATATTTCTGCAGAAATACAAATCCACAGTTTTAGTTTTTAAATTTTCTGTTACTTTCTCAGTAGTCTCATTCCACGTGTTGGAAGTCCTTGAAATATTTGGGTTTACTCTGTGCTGGGATTTACGAGTTTTATCTTGCAGAAAGGGATACTCACGCGCTTGTCTCCAGGGTCTCAGATCTTCAGAGTCAGCAACTGGCTGAGATTTACTCTCGAAAAGAAAGATGTTCTCCTCAAGTTCTACTGAAAAGCCCTTATGGTTTCAAAGGAATCATGTTCACTTCATGCAGTAGTTAACTTACAGATCAGCCATGCCAGTCGCTTCCAGTACAATGTGTTCAGCGATGACTACATTTAATGAAGTATCCTGAAGTTTGCAGCCAGGATACTTTTCATAGCAGTTTGTGACATATCCTTCTTCAGGATTTTTCACTGAGTAGAGAAAATATGCTCCACACATACAGATTTCTGGTGCTGGATGTTAGACGACACTTTGGCACACCTTGATGTAAAGTAAGGAGCAGGCTTTCCTGAACATGCAGTGGTATTTGCTGTGCTGTATACTTCAGGTGCTGATCACATTTTTTTAACAACCTCCCTTTTTTATTCAACAGTCCACTGTGTTTGAAATTCAAACAAAGCCTATTTCATCAGCCACACAACATATCTTCCATGAGTGGTAAAGACCTGGCATTAATATAGTTTGCTTCAGCACTACAGAACCAACCACTACAGAACCAACCACTTACAGCTACTGTGCTTGTCTTGGTCAAACCTGAGATTGTCATGCTAGGTCCAGACCAAATGTGGATTGGGAAATTGAACTTTGTAGTTCACACCTCTTTTGTCTTTGAACTCAAATAAACTCAGCTGCAACTCTGGTACTTCTTTATGCCTTCCTGTCAGAAATGACAATGAAATCTTTTGCCCAGTGTCTCAAAAGTACATGGCAAGCAAATACAACGGTCACAGTGTCCATGCATTGAGTCTGAACATGAGCAACTCTAATCCAAAAGTGTTGTGAACATGCTAGTGACTCCAACAGTTCTGTAGTGCAGGTACTGGCATCACTGCGTCAATTTTTGGGTTTTGTGTTGGGTTTTGGCCAACTATTATGTCTCCCTCTCTCTGCTACCAAGTCCCATGACCTCTTCAATTACAGTATAAGAAATCGCCAACTCACTTTTGCTTCATAAATAAGTTTATTTATGAAAGAATTCCCTTTAGAGATATACATGTTTGCTCATTTTCTGTATTCGAGACATCCCCATTAGCTGATAAGGTACTCTTTGGAAAAGAGTTCCTCTGTGTGGGTAGATGAGAATGAGGTTCTTTGGACAACTCGGGCACTAGAGGCCAGCTGGACTGAGCAAAACATTGTTGCATGCCATTTGCCAGTAACAGGACAGACAAGAAAAACTGTGCACAATATAAAATCATAGTGAGAGGGAGTGACTAAGTTTTACTTAGACCAGACTGAGATGAATACACACAATTCCTGTGATGGGATCATCTTGCAGCAGACTGCTGCATCCCACAGTATTTCAACACGTTGTAGCAAGATATCACAAGGCAACAACTGTGACAGACAGGAATCAGGAGAATTTCTGTTATTTGGTTAGTGAATCAAGAACACATCTTTACTTTGTGGTAGGCATCCCTTTCCCACACATGAAGAAGACTGGATGAGGATTATCTTTTCACAGAAGACTTTCAAATGGCACAAAGCTAGTCGAAAAATCTCCTGTTTGTATATGGATTGCTGGTCATCTCAAAAAAACTGGAAGGCCTGATGCTGGCAGTGGGCAATCTCTCAGGCATTTTTACAGAGATTTACCTTCTAAATGTATTTGAGACTAATTAGGAGTAATTGTAGTAGAAATGACAAAGACACTAACTACTGTTATTAGGATAAGAAATTTTTTTGAACAAAACCACAGGTATTAAAAATACAAATGGAGCATGTCTGCCGTCAAACAGCATAACCTGTATGTGTTAGAGGACAACACAAATCCTAAACTCTCATCAGTGCAGACACAAAATTCTCATATGAATTCATTTAAGTGACATTTATTTCATATAAAATATTTATTAAATTTCATAAGATCCGAATAAAGATGAATTTATTAATCTTCATATATAAATAGAAACTACTCTATAAAGATCAATATAGTAGGAAACTCAATAAATATCAGTAGAAATGAAGATATTTCTCCTAACCGTATTGTTACTTGTAGCAAAATTGTCTTCCTACCTATCAAATTAGCCTGAGTTTCATTTAAAATAAAAAGAGACCAGGTTTTTAAAAAAATCACTTAGGCAGCTACGCAGTTTATCTCTTATCTGAATTTAGATTTGAGAAACTGTGAATTAGGCAGAAGAAAAAGATAACATGCCTGAAGCACACCTCTTGCTCTGGTAATTCACCTTTTCAAAGCTTTGCATCTGGTCACTGCGCATTTAGGAGATAACCCATACTTCTTATGAGTGCAACATATGGAGAGAAAAGTTTACCTTACTACCTCCAGTGTACCTTTTCTGTTTTTCAAGAGCCAGTGTCTTAGCACTGCTGAGCCAACGTGTCAAATTATCCCACCCTACCTAGTAGCTGCTTTGAGAAAACTCAGAGAACGCTTACATAGCCTAAACACCTAAAATTTTTGGCTGCTATAGTGAGGCCATATGATTAAATTATCAGAAAAGAATTCCAAAGTATCTGATGTTATGTAAAGCTTGCAAAATTCAAACAAACAGCGGTTTCTTCCATCTGACTTCTCCTATGCTTCCTGGTCTTGACATTCACAAACTGAAAAATAAGCATTCTACCAAAGGACAGGGAGAATTTCACTCTTCAAGGCAGTAGCTGAAGTCACTGCTCTGCTATCCTTTTCTAAGAAGAAATGCAATAGCAGCAAACCGAAAGCTAGATGGTGCTACTATGCTGACTTTATGGCTGCAACCAGACAGGCAGCACACAAACTTGAAAAGACAAATCAAATACTATAAAGGGATCCGGAAGAGTTTACGTAAGTAGATGAAGAAATGCTGTAGTTAGGTAAGTATTTGAGTATTTTAACATTTGGTTCAGGAAATTATGCTATGTTGATAAGAAATGAAAAAGCGAAACAGGAATCTCTCAGATAATCCACTCTGGCTTTTGAAAGAGAAAAACATGAAGGAGAAACATATTTTCAGTGACTGTCGAAAAGTAACATACAAAGTTTTATCTCATAGAAAGTAGTACTAATTGAAGAAGTCTATGTTTCATATTACCATATAATACCAAGCATTAGTAAGGATTTTCTAAGATGTTGAAAACACCTTAAGTATTATTGTAGATTTCTATCACTTTCCTTCACTTTGGAGCAATACTACACCTATTCATTTAGGAAAGATTAAACATGAAGCTTTAAATTAGCCAAAAATTTCTTTCTATTTCATCTTTTTACTGTTGGTAAAACAAGTTTTTTTGAGTTTTTCTGACATATTTGTGTGTTTTGGCTCAGAGACTAAGGACTGTCACATTTCAAATTACGAAGGCTTATCTGTGACAGGGATCTTACAGCACTTGCTAAGAGAAATGTGATTGTATTCCTGACATCTTACTTCATCTGTACAAGTAACCCAGAATTGCAATAGAGTAATTTTAACGTATTCACCTTGCATATTTTTTCTGAAATAATGATAGTGGGAGCAGATCTCATCTTCAGATCAAACCCAGATCACACATCTTCAAGTTGTAAAGGTAATTCTGTTTCTCGTCCTGCTCTTTGCCAGGCGACCACGGACAAACAGCCCGTAAGAGCTGGCACCACCCTCATTCTGGCTGACTTCAGTGCCCCCGTGGCTCTTCTCAGCTGAGTTATGAGCTCAGTAGCAGCAACGACTGCGGTTTATCCAGGTCACAGGCACACACGGCAGCCCTACCACTGAGAAGCCAGCAGATCCCAGTGCTATCCTCAGCTTTGTCACCAAATTGCCCACGACCTTGGGTGATCTCTGTTTATTCCTGTGTTTCATTTCACTCAGCTGCAAACCAAATTATACCCATCTTCCTCTCTAAGGATGGGTGACAAGTGTCATAAAAATGAGAGGACAAAATTACTTATCCTCTAATTCTGCATCTTAGAAGATGGCTAACCAGAGGAGTTGTCTCACAGATTTCCTTTAGTTCTGAAACTACAGCAGCAGGAGGAGACATGGGATTCTTCAGGCACATTCAGGAACCAGTAGCTACATTCACTGTTTATAAATGCTCTCCTAAGAACAAATCAGCCAATTTCAAGTGCAAAAGAGAAAAAAATTTAAAATGTTAGCAAATTAACCTTGATCTTAATATTCTCAAAATACAACCATAAACAAAAAACCACAAAGCAAAACCCAAAACATCAACAAGTTTTGAGAGAAAAATGATTTCACACAGATTCCTTACTATTATGGAGACCACGAGTTTAGAGAAGTCTCCGAAATACTTTATGGATGAGAGACAGAGAGAAAATTCTAAGTGCTTGTAGAATGTTTATTTCAAATGCAAAAGTTTAAGAAATTAAAGATATATCATTTCTATATTCAACATGTCACAGCAGAAAGCAGAACAGAACATAAAATAATGAATTTTGCCCTTCAAATCTTGGAAAAAGTTCAGGACAAGAGCTACGCTGAATTGTTTTACTTTGGAAGTCAAACCCAAGTGCTACCACTTGGTAATATTGTCCTATTCAGGCTGCTCAATTTGTAAGAATTTCATTTTACTTTACTATTTATTTTCCTTTTTTTTGGTAAGACCACTGAGCTTTACTAATCCTTTTAAAGCAAGCTTTTAAAAAAAATCTCAGTATTCCTTTTTTACTTCTAATTGGAAGCAACAGAATAATTCCCTTTAGTAACCACTAGGTTATGCTAAGATACAACTAAATAGGCACACAATCTACTTTTAAAAATAATGCATTATTTAAATGAATGCAGATGTGCAAAGGCACGTCAAAAAACCCCATGCATTAGAGGATATTTAGAGTGGGTATTTAGAGCAACCAACATATTTTGAGTCGATTAACCTGTCCTGCTGGGGTTTTCAACTCTATATAATTAGGAATTAAGGAGATCCAATTGAGCCTTCCTGAAGCAAACAGTACCTCCCTAATGCTGCTATTGTAACTCAACAGAAAGAAACAGGCTTTTAGCATTTTATTGAGAAAGTTTATAGCTCAAATTTTACTCCTTTCCTCCGATAATTTGTTTTAGATTCAAGATTGCAACAGAAAAAATATTAGCAATGTTAAAAAATCTCCCTTTGTATGGATATTTGCTTTACTAAATAAAGGAGATTTAAAAAATATCTTGCACGTGCTCTTCATTTTAGATAAGGGGAAGGTTACCACATTCTATGAAAAAGCAAATACAGTACAAATTGTGAGAAAGGAATCTGAAATATCATGGCAATAATTGGAACTGTTTTACAAATCCCCATTAATAAGCAATATTTACCTTGTCACTACTCAGACTAGCTGTGCATGCTTTGCCTTGTAATGTATTGACAGGATTCAGATACAAAAGGATCGTTATCTATCATTCAGGTTAATTCCTACTTTGAGAGCCTTTCAGGCAAGAATAAAAATAAAAATGTAAAATGCGTAATAGGATTATGTTTACTTTAAGATGTATAATAGCATTCCATTTTTTTTAAGCATGTAACAGAATACATTGAAAAAACGAATTGTTTCCTTGATCAAGTGTTTTTTAGAAATCATATTAATGGAGTAACACTAGATTAACTGTATGAATGTGTCAACATAAACGTAAACCTCTTTTTTGGAGAAGTACAAATGAACTGAAATTGAGAGTCACAGTAGTGCTGAGTCATGAAGATTTCTATTTTTTGCTTTGAGATCATAATGAAAAATCTCAAGTTTATAATCTAATTTAAAATATAATTTTTGGTTATGACTGTGGAAATCAAAGAGAGAACATGATTTGGAGTTGCTGCAGTCCAGAATATTATTTGTGACTTTAGTACAAGACAGTATAATTTGTAGAATTGAATATTCTTGAAGCAGAAGTGCAAGACAAGTTTTGAAGTCTTCCAGCATATCCCCTGTTTAAGTAAGTGAAGTCAGTCTTAAAAAGGAGAAACTTTTCTGTAGAGATAAAATTGAAAACCAACATTAAATTGGGCCTGTGGGTTTTGCCAACCCTGCAGAACGTGTAATATTTGGGCATAGTTCCCATATCTAAAAAAACTGTCTCTTATTGTAATTATCTTAGATAGAGTATTAATCTACTAAAACCCATCTTTCTGCAATTAGCTGTGGGATAAAATTTGAATTCAACTCTGAATAAATTTTGAGACTCTCATCTGAAAAACATCATGTAATGCCAATGGATTGCCTTCTTTTCCTATGAGAGACATAGGAATCTTGTATGTCAGTTTGTTAACTCAGACTGACATACAGAAAATGTAAGTTGTCTAGTTCAAACACTGGTTAAGGATAAAGCATGAGATGCTTCCGAAAAATACAATAAAGAATTAGAACTTGGCTGGGTTGAACACAATAACTACTCTAGAAGTCTGTTGTAAAGGTTGTAAAATTCAACTTGCTGACGTGGTGAAATTCCAGGAGAAAGGATGATCACATCCTCTCATCCTTTTATATCCCTTCCTTTTGTGTACTCTATGACACTGTACTTGACAACATTCTAATAATAAAATAAAATAAACATAGAAAAAAACCTCCCTGTCATTTTCACTATTCAGGATAGCAGCAGCTGCCTTTGAGCTCTTCAGCACGTTATTTTGTCCTACGGCCTCCTTCATTATGTTTTATGCAAACACTACTTTACAGAGAGACTCGAGTTATTTGCATTTCCACGTTGTGCAGGTTTTCTAGGGAATTGCAGAGCCTGAACTGTTATAACTCTGCTCAGTAGAGCAGTGTCTGCTCAGCCTTTGGCTGAGTGAAGTGATGATGCCTCCAGTCCCCCAGCTCCTCCAGAGTGTGGGAACCTTTTCTACCAGATGCTTCCTAAGATTTACCTTCATACGTGTATGATCCTGGGAGGTGGTACTATTTTCCCTTGGTAACAGGAAAATTGAAATACTAAAAATTTTAGGTTTCAGATAATAATTTTTAGGATAGTTGGACTTGAACAACACAATGAATATTTAAGGCCCGATTTCCACTGACTTCAGCTAATAGCTGTGAGTGGTGAGCACCTCTGT
The DNA here is from genome assembly GCA_013397755.1 of Cnemophilus loriae. Taxonomy (NCBI): domain Eukaryota; kingdom Metazoa; phylum Chordata; class Aves; order Passeriformes; family Corvidae; genus Cnemophilus; species Cnemophilus loriae. The sequence continues at coordinate 553,339 of VZTF01007776.1, forward strand.
GAAATCAGATTCCAGTTTATCAAACTGGACACAGGAAACAAATAACATACTATCAGTTACTATAGGTGGAAACATTTCAGTCTCTTACAAGGAAGGCCTTCTTTGCAGCACAAAGGGGAATAAAAGCCAGTTTCTTCCAAGCAACCCTCAACTATTTTAACTGCAAAATATTTCTTTGCCTTTCTGATGATACTGTCCATCATCCATCACATATTTCCAGTCTCTTCACAAATGCAGATTTCCCTGATAACACAGTATCAGTTCAGAACCAGAGCAGCTTTAATATGCATATTGAAGCAAGTGGGAATCCCTCTTGAAAAAACAGCAAATGACTACTTAATACTTATGCTCACCCAGGAAGTCAAGAGAAGGCTGCAGAGAGTGCCTGGATGATGGCTCTTCATAATATTAATAGTTCCTGACTGTACACACTAACAATTCTACTCACAGGTGTTCTTTTCCCTCCAAATAAATACCCTCTTCTTTCCTCTCACTGCAACTGCAGTGTTTCCTACAGTACTTCATCAATCTCTTCAATGGCTATTGAAGGAATTATAAAGTTTTTATTTCATTTCACATATATTAATGGTAGAGAAGTCCATACATCCCTCGGTGCCCTAACTTTCCTTAACAAGTCTGTAGGTAATAATCATTATGGCTAATAGCTATAAAGAAAAGGAAATGATGACTGATCTAGAGCATTTTTGGTGGGAAGAACTACAATATCTGCCTGGAGAATAGTGACAGCAGTGACCCTGAAGTAAAATGTAGAAGTAAACCACTGTGCCAGCAGATTAGTATTCAAAATCAATCTGAGGAAGCAACCATCAGCAGCAGATGAAAGGGATAATGATTGAACTAAATTATTGACAAGAATATTTGACTGGGTTCTTTAATGGTCAGACAACTGATATAAACCAGTATGGAAAACTGAACCGGGGGGGTTAAGAAGACCCTCTGAATACCCCAGAAGAACAGCTCCTTGCCGAGCCTCTGGGGAAACACAGGAGCATGATGAGACAAAACATTGGAGCTTTCTTCTTGTTGCTGGATCCAGTTGCACGTTATACTCTTAACTGGGGTTGCAGAGAGCACGATGCCAACATTATCAGTGACCTGATCACAAATGGGAACTTTTCCTAGTCATCGCTTGGGGTAGGTGCATGGCAGCACAACACCCCTGATGTGTGTAGGGTGAAGTTTGCAATGAACCAGGTCACGTGCAGATGAATCTGCTGCACATCATTCTTTGCTGATGCGGTTCAAGTCAGCCTGCCTCCATGGCTGCCTTTCGACAAGCCTGCTGAAGAGGCTGGGCAGCACTGTGACTCCCCGCATCCTGCACTACTGCAACAGGCTGAACACCTTCCAGCAGCAGGAAACTGAATCCATGCCAGTGGGCTGGATCTAGACAAAGATGTGCCACCATCACCAAACCATTTCACAGGTGTTTGGTGAGTGCAAATGAATGGGGCAGGAGGCGGGACTCATAGGAGAGCATCATGCTTTAGTACAGACAAACACTTTCCTCTCCAGCTCCTCTCTACTCCAACTTCTCCATGTCAGCTGAACCTTCCTGCTCTCTCCTGCTACATTATCCCATTTCCCTTATTTATTTGCTGCCCTGCTTTGAAGTTTTCTCATCTCAGTTCCAGTCTCCAAGCACAGTAGCTCCAGTTCTCCTGTTTGACCCTGTGACTGGTTTCCCTCTCTTTCCTCAGAGTTCCTGGTCACCAGCCACAGGTCTCCATCCAGCAAATCCCATTGTTACAGTCCTATTCCCTTGTGTCTAAGTTTCACAAAACCAAAATGAGAGATAAGATTGATACCTGGGAAATTTGAGCCCCACTGATTAACACTTTGACAAAACTTAAGTCAGTTTGGTTGTTTTTTTAAAGAAAGTATCATACATAGAAAATGTTGGCAATTACTGCCTGTGTACAATGAGCAGAATACAAAGAGGAGGAGACTAAAAAAAAAATCTAAATAGCATGGACAATACATTGAGTCTTTGTGATTGTTTTATAGCAAAAGATACAGACTTGCTTATTGTCAGCAACACTACCTGTTTTTGCAGCTGGGCTGAGGAATGGCGGCGGCAGTCAATTAAAGGAGCTGTCTTTAAGAATAATCTATTCCACATAGTTTCAGTATTAGACAGAAAAACATCCATAAACTGGTATTCATACATTCAAGAGAAAGACCATACAGCAGACAGAGAAAGGAAGAGGAGACTATGGGGCAAATACCACTCCATTCAGGTATATAATTAATCCTATTTTAATGGAAAAATATGTTTCTCCTAAATATTTTTTAACAAAGTGCCATAAATTGTAACATTCAAAACCAGTACCTAAATGAGACTGTACTCTTAGTTCTGCATTTCAGGCTTAGCTTGTCATCTCCCTTTATACTCCACTGAACATCTGAAATGAATGTTATTCCAAACTTTATATATAAAATGAAGATATAAAATGATACCATACTATAGGAAATATTTTAGACATTTATAATGTTTTACAAACTTTATGGTTTTAGATACACTTTGTTAAAACACAGGCACAGTGAGACAAAATAATAAAATAGAGACAGACAGGAAATGGACACTTACCCACAGTGCTTCATGTGAGGTGGTTTATCCATTCTCACTGCCAGTTTAATTTTCAGGTCACTGTCCTGGCTGTTTTTGGGAACTATCATTTTATGCAGATCAGGGGACTTTGGGCTATTGGATGTTGGATATAACACTACCTGCAAGTCATGAAAAGAAAAACTTCAGCAAGTTGATAAAAAAAAAACAACCCTGGTAGTCTTTAATGGAAACATCTAAGCAGTGAAGATTCTTGTTGCATCTCCTCCAGTATGAAAGATGACTAAAAAAGATTTCACAAATCTAATAAACTAGCTGACTCAACCTTATTGTAACAGATAAATTTCAAAAATTAACTCCTTCCTTCTCTTACAAATGGGAATTTTCATATTATGAGTTAATAAAATTTCCTCCTGTTAATACATTCTGAATTAACCATTTTTTTTTAAAAAAAGGAACAGTTGGCATTTCAAAAGGATCATGTACAATTAAATAGGAACCTAAACTTTTACATTATTCAGTGCTCTGCTGGAAACACCCTTTTGAAGCAATTTGCTGTAGCATTATGCAACGGATCAGCCCTCAGTAGTGGCATTGCTTGAGAGAAGATAACCAAAGTATATGTCTTGTTACTGTCTCCAATTTTTGATCAACAGCATTAAGAAAAGTCAACTTTAGTAAAAAACCCACTCATATTGTAGTTGAATTCCAAAGCATCTTTGCTGCAAATGTAACATAATAAATGTAAGATACTATGTCCAATTCACATGTGATATGACACAAATCTTTTGTTTAATCTACAGTAATAGACATAAAAAACCCCAAATCATTGAATTTTAAATATTTAATTTTTAAAACATTTATATAAATTTCTTGAAAGTTTCAGTAACAACTAATTTCAGATTAGTGTTAGTCACAAGCTGTTAAATATTTATTTACCATCCAAAAAGTTTATCCATTTATAGCCAGTACAATTAAAATTTACTGCTTCATCAAACCCTTACCCACAATGACACGTTCAGCAGTTAAATGCTGCTGAAACGTATTTTCCTTGCATTCTTATTATAAGCACTACTTTTGAATCTAGACTCTCAAGTATTCTAAAGTATTAGAATTTAGACTCTAAAGTATTCTAAACATACTACTTGAGAGACTTCCATAACATTCAATGAGTTCTGAATTACAATTACCATGAATTACCATTATCATTTCAAAAGTAACAACACTCTAAAAAGCATTATTCTTCACATCTTTCTTTTCTTGAAAAATAAAATTAATCATTATGTTAACCATCAAGTTAATTTCTTACACATAGTAGTTGCGTCATATATCTAAAACATAATATATTGTCCTCTGTGTTACTATGAAGGTCAAATTAAGAATTTGAGCAAAACTGTCCGAGCAAGTATAAATCTAACAGATGTTATTAAGCCAAAAATATTACAAAAGTGTCATTCAGATCTTATCATCTGAAAGATGGCGTAAGTGGAAGGCCTTCAGCTTCTCATCTCAATATTCTGCAGAAGCACATTCCTGCATCCTGTTAATATCAGGAGCTCCAGTCAAGCAGAGAAATATGATGCATCACTCCTAATCAAATACGCAACCTTTGTAAAACCAGTGGAAGAATTAACCTGTCAGATCTATTGAGTACATACAGTACCTTTTAAAGCAATAGCAGAAGAACCAGTATATTCTGATTTTAGCAAACCAGGAGGTTACTTTTTTTTTCTTTTTGGAAATGCATAGAAACTACTATTTATAAAGAGCTTATTCCTTCTTTCTGATTTTCATTCTGAGTAAAAGGCATTCCTTAAATAACATTTAAAAACATTACAAGCATGGCAACCTTTGCGTTCTGAAGTATCAAAGGGAAAATTATTTTTAGTTTGTTTATCCCTTTAACTGCAAGATTATATAAACAGAATTATTATGCATTCCTTGCATTTAATCACTAGGCATTCACATAGGACTGTAGCGGATGCCAAGAATTTTTTCTTTTCTACAGGCTGCTGTTCCTGTTGTCCTATAACAGCTTATTACAGCTCATGCATCTCAAGTGACATCTTTCTCCTGTCAACTTCCTGAGTTTTTAGAACGCTGATGAAAATAAAAGCAGACAAGAGTATAATTAATTTATTTCTGCGGGACTGACAATTCTTTTCCTGAATTTTTAAAGAAGTATTATGGAGCTTCAATTTCAAAGCTCTCACAAAGACTACGTACGTCAGACTATATAAGTATGCACTGTGTTGGGTTTGTATTACACTTTGTCATGCCTTCCAGCTTTAAACAATGAGAGCCTGAAAGAACTTTGTAATCAAACTTTTTGTTACACACAAACACATGTATGCACATACACACAAAGCATTTGGCAGGCATTAATTATCTTCACAATAACCTTCATACTACTATTGCCCCTAAGGGCAATGATAACTACTGTGTACCACACCATCAGGTGGCACAAGCTGTAAGCTCCCATGAAATCACTGAAACCAAAACACTTGGCAGCTGCTCCTTGATAAGAAAAGTAAGAAATTGCCGAAATTTCTATTAAAAGCGTTCTCTCCACTACAGAACACCTCAGTGTGAGGTCATTGCCACTGTCCATGGAGAAACTTTCTAAGGTTATTCTGTCTCAGATTTCCTTTCAGCACTGCTTAAGGATTTTAATCTTCTGGTTGTTTCATAATTTACTTTAAAAAAAATGAAATGGTATCAACTCACATATCTTCTCTGGCAGATATAATAGTCATCTAGAGAATACCCTCACTGTGCCTAAAACTTTCACAAATTTCATAAAATTCCTACTACATCACGTGTTTCTATACTACATCATATATTTCTGAACTTTTATTTTATTTTGATTTATTTTATTGTTCATATATCTGTGGATATCACCATGGTAGGTTATTCAGCAGCAGCACAGAGAATTACGAGTTTTTAGTATAGGACAGTGTTTACCATAATTATACTAACAGGTAATCTACATTAAAAAGTATAATGAATTATTAATGACCAGAAAACTACACAGCGAACACAGCTGCTGTGCATTGCATTGCTTCAACTCATTTAAGGCAAATTAATAGTATCAGAACAGTGTGGGTTGAGATAATTCAGTAAATTCAATAGTCTCATAATGATTAAAAAATACTTGACCATGTGTTCCAATTATTTCTAGCATTACATTTCCTCAGACCACGCTGTACCTGAAAAAGTGTCAAGTTGTAAATGATGGATGTAAAATAAACACAGAAATCTTAAATATTATAGAGCAACACTTGTAGTCATTTGTGCAAAGTGATGTTCTCAAAATACTGTTTCTTACTGACTGAAAATGTTTCTCTCTTGGGCTTAAAAGATGACAGGTTGAAAGACATTGAAGCTAATATCATTTGACAACTTAACTAACCATCATTTTTGTGATTCCATTGTGTATTGAGGTCCCCAGCTGGATCACAACAGAAGAAGTTAATTTAAGTAGACCTGAGACAAACAGTCAATCTAGACAAGCAACTATTAATTCTATTTTTGGCCCACTGATCATATCTTCTTTTAAAGGTATGAAAGAAAGGTCAAGTTGTCCAAAGTACTCTAAAAGCTTGAAAAAACCAACCTGGGGGCAGTCTTGCTTTCTCGGAGAAGATAACTGAGCAAAAGGTTCAGAGTCAAAAATGCTGTGCAGAAATATCTCCTACTGGTACTGCCATGTTGAGATAAAGCTCTCAAGCTAAACATTCCTGGCTGTAGTTGTCCTGTTGTCAAAAGAATATACAGCCTTCAAAAGGGACTAATGAAGGCAAGAGGCAAGCAGACTGGCAAGTTGTAAGCACCTCAAGAAAAGTCCAGAGTTGAGATATTCTTGAAAGGTGGAAAAATACTTTTTCCTCCACCTGACACTTGTGGCTGAGTTTCAGCCAACTTGGGTCCTCACGTTCTGGATGCTTCCCATCCCCTACTTCCGCCAAAACCCATGATACTCAAGAGTTGAACCCAAGTGATGGAGTTACCCACGCTTCTGACCCAAGTATTTGAGATGAGACAGATTTTACAAGTTGGGATGATCTACGACCCATTTTGAGATCTCAGACCCTGGGCACCAGACCTTTGTAATCATGGTAATTCTGAGCTGACTATACTGAGTTTTGGCTCAGTGTCACAAGCAAAATAGTTGAAAGTGAAGAAGATCTGCATCTTAATGCCCTGGCTGAAGAGGCAGGTGATGTTTAACACACTAGTACACAAAATTGTTATCTTGCCTTCAGTACAGACCATACCACACAACCTTAAAAAAAAGAAAGATGCAGCCTATCCAGTCTCCTCTTTGTAATGCAGCCTGGGTCATCTTCAGAAAGCAAATGAAACCTCAGCCTAGCCCCATCCCCAGGGAGGCTCCTGATGCATAGGGCTCCCCTGATGTCTCCCAATCCCGCCCCATGCCCTGATACCCCAGGGAGTTGCTCCTGCTTCTGGCATCCAGCTTCCTATCCTTTCTTCAAACTCTATGGTCTCCAACAGGAAAGCTAGAAAATTTTATGAGACAGAAGTTCTTAAGCCTGATGTGCTCTTTCAGAATACAAATGGCGTCACAAATGCTTGTTTTTTGCTGCTGACCAAAAGCGTGTTTCCCTTTTTATCTTATTCCGTACACAGGATGAAAAGTTTTAACCCCCTATCTTAAGGTCTGGCTAAGTTAACAGCTGAGACCTGAATATACAGCACGTGGCCCTAATCATAAGCAGCTTTGTGAGGTCTGTTCTGAATAAACAACATAGTCCTAATCATGCAACAAATCCCACAATGAACTAGAGAAACCAAGCTCTCTAACTCCCATGCTCTACCAGAGACATTTCTAACTCGTGATTATTTAAAGCCATGAAAAACAGCAAGTGCCTGACACATAAGATCACACAGTCCCTCAACTGCATTTACTGAAGCTTTCATCAGGCCACAGGACTAATTAATACAATATAAGGATTTTCTTTCATGTTTTAAAATGCAGCAATTTGAAAAGATGCCAGTGGAAGCAGAGATGACAGGCAAAACTGAAGGTATGAAACAAGTACCCATTATTATTAGGCACACGCAAATTTAAGCTGCTAGTCATCCTCCGAACAAATATCATAGGAAAATCTCCTAGTTAAATGTGGTCTGCTTCACTGATTTGAAAATAGTTATAGACCAAAAATTATTGAAGCTGTTTTGGGATATTAAATACATTACTAAAGAAACCCTTTAATGTTACGTTGTTTGTGTAACTCTGGCCCCAGCCTCACTTATGGGGCACCTGGTTTAGATAGAAATGTCTACTGACTCCTCTCAAGGTACCTTCTAATTTGAAAGTTTGGAGCTGTTCTGTGTTATGCCAGCCCCTTGCCCAAAGACAGGCTAATGTCAGAAAGCCAGAAAGTGCTGTCAGTGTGACAAGAAGTTCCCTCGAATGCCCTAGCAGCAGCCTGCCAAGCACAGCACTGCACTCTGCACTTTCCCTGAGCATTAAGTCATGATACCCTGCTGCCAGGAGGATGCAGAAAAAGAAGCTGAAAAAGAGGCTTAAAATCGGAGGTGGAAAGGGAAAAAGGAGATGTCTCTCTTGAGAGTAATTCCCTTAGAAATGTTATTACCTTGGGAACCCCTAAAGAATGGGTTAAAAAGAGCTCAATCACCAAGGGAGCTCATGAGTTTTCTATGCAAGCTCCATCATCTCACCTACTGAGTGACCTCTTGCTTTTTGGCTATGATTGCATTACAGCTGAAACACCGAGACAAGGCTTTGGGTAACAGGTGGTTAAAAAGAAACAGAAAACAAAAAAAAACCTGAACAGGCACACAGTGAGAGAGCTATCTAGAATACTGCTGATGAAAAAGAACTGGGAAGATTTCACAATTTTTACACAATTTATACAATCAACCTCTGTTGATGGTGCTGGCTGAAGACTTATCCTGGTAGGTCTTAGCAATTGATAAAAGTAGTCTTTGAGTCCTTCCCAAAGAGCCTCTCCTCCATATCTAAGAGAGACAATGCCTGAATGCAAAATATCTCAAGCATTTTCAATGACAGGCACTCTCAAAGAAGCTACTGAGAACGCCCCTGTTAGAATGGAAACAATAACAGACAGACATCACAGAGTACTGACAGGCAGACTGCCTGGGGGGCAAGAGACTAAGGGGGAGTGGAAGCAATCTCTTATCATTTTCCAAACTTAAAAAAGAAAGACAGAAGAACTCAGGCCTGAGAAAGCTCAGTAATTTCAAAGTGCAATGGAGAAACACAATCCCCAGGATTGCAGGCTTTAAATTAACAGTCACAGAATGAAACTGTCTCTGCTCAGGGGGTCTCTGAACCTGGCACAGAAGAAAAACAACATGCCCAGTGCAGTTGACATTCAGAAACCCATCAATCCTATGAGTATAGGTACCTAGCCAGTAGTGCTATTTTATAATTTTAAATCAAACACAGAGTAACAGCACTAAAGGAAAAAAACCAAAAAGCATAGCTGCACAGCTAATTATTGCTGGCTGCAGCTGACTGTGACAAGCAGGCTGTGAGACAATAGCTCTCTTTTAATTGAATAGTCAGAGCGACAAGGCTGAAATATTCTTATATTCAAAATGTATCAGCAATCAAACACCACCTGCTGCTCTCACATTGTATCCACATGTGTGCTAAGCACGCACAATGGCTGTCACTTTGAATTACTAGGTTTGAACATCTTTATACACAAAGTACTGAACAAGTAAAAGTGAGGTCAGATCCCTGTGTTTCAGAAACCACCACGCTGATTTTCCAGAAGTATTTACACCAAACTCTGAAGGCTTTTTCATGCTTTCTCAGTTGTTGCACATACAAATGCAAACATCAATTCTGCCTTCTGTATGCACATACAAAAATTATTTAAGTGGCTAGATCTGTATCAGTCACATAAAATCTGTACAACAAATTTTAAAGATATTTGACTAAAGTAAGTTCTTAACATTTCCTCATTAGAATAAGTTTAGCTTCAAAGATGCAGCCTGCCTCACTTTCTAGAAGTTAAAGTCAGGGGTTCAATTCACTGTACATAGAGGTCTGCAAAAACACAGACACAGACCACTCCAAAAGCTCATGTTCTGCAGAACCCAAATCCAAATAACATCCTTTCCCCTTCTGTGCAGCACACATCTCTGTTTTTAATTCCAGTGGAAAACCGAACTTGTACAACTGTTCTCCAGTTTCTGTAGAACGGAGAATAAAGTTTCAGATTTATTTTTGTTTTAAAGTGGTCAGCAGGAAGCCAGAAGAATATCCTGCAGCAAGCAAAAGTTTCTCTTGGGATTCGCAACTGGATTTATTGGTATTTTTGGAGGAAGACAGCCATATCAGACAAGTGACATAGCAAGTACTACTTCCTTTCAGTTAACCACATCTTAAATGCTTTGAAGGGAAAAGATGCTAAATACAGACATCAGCCCTTCTATCACTTGGTGCTGCCCTGGTGACTTCCACAGCAGAGGTTGTGAGGCCCCAGCCTGAGCTTCCAAACATGGAGTATATAAACCTGCAAGTATGATCTGTCCCCTCTGCTGAAAGCACAGGCCTGCATCCCTTCTGCTCCCCAGTGAGCTAGTTACTTCTGGAAATAAGCAGTATCTTCTCTGGAAATGAGGGACCTGCTGATATCAGGGTCTACATCTTAAGTTCGTAAGTTAGAGAAATCGCCATGCGCTGATTCAATAGAATGGGTTCAATGGAAATACCTTCTCCTCTACAGCTCTGGGGAAACCTTTGCTGGCTCCGTATTTCATACCTTAGATCTCTTTTCCTAAAAAACTGACCCCTTGGTGGCAGAAGAAACCTTTTGGTATGTGATGGAAGTTCAAAATTCAAGTCATGTAGCTTGATGCTACCTTCTATTTCTAATTATAGATTAAACAGAACAAAACCTTCAGAATAACTGCAAGGTATTGGAAATGCAAAATTCAGTAATGTAGAAAAGTGGTATCAGGTCAAGACACATACTTTCTTGAAAGTACTTGACAGATGAGAATTAATGTCCACAGTAAGCCTACCTCAGAAGGGGAAGGTTTGAGTTGAATTTTTAAGTACAGGAAAAATACCAGTAGGAAGTATCTTCAGAACTTTTCCAAGGATAAGAAACCTGGCTGCATCAGATACATTCCTGCAAGTCACCGCATTGTAATGACCAGGCATAACGTTGCCCAACTTTACAAAAATTAAGTTTATCCAGTGGGACCCTGCATCTTTTCAAATGCTACTTGAATTTAGATTTCTCAGACCTGAAAACAAAAACATCACCAATAAAAGAAAACTTCGAAAGCTAAAATGTGTACCATAAGAGTACATAGTACTGCAATTATTTTGTAAAAATTCTGTCAAATCTTCTTCCCATCTCCCCTGAAGCTAGCAACCACCACTCATAAATACTCTGGTTAAATCAGAGAAGTAAGTTGGAAGATTCCTTCTTGTTCTGAATTAAATATCTACCCCCATGAGCTGGAAGACGTCTGTCAGCAACCCCAGGTTTTACCAGACCTGGGAGGTGCAGAAGGACAGACACACAAACAGGCTAATGCACACCCGACATGTCATTTTTATGTTATTTTCCACAGCTAAGGACCATGTGCAGTACATAGAGTCATTGTGGGAGGTTTATCTTTTACTGACTTATCTTTCTCAGAAGGTATTCTTTGGCAAGGATGTGGGCTGGACATTTTTGGTAAATCAGGAGTGGATTATAAATGGAAAAGCAGTATCCAGGCATCGCTTGGGTACTCCTATTTGCTATTCCCATTCTCAGCACAAGCTTTAATGCAAGGGGGAAAAAAGCTGATGGCCTTTATCTTTTTTCACAACGGAAAAAAAAAACAGCAAAAAGAAATTATTTTAATAGGCTTATTGTGGAACAAACTGCCAACTCTAAGATCATCAGATAAAAGCAAGCAGACTGTCTGCCAAAGAATACCAGGAGAGTAAGAATCAGCAACAGAAACAGAAGATTGCTCTTCCTTACCTCATCTTTTATAGATCTTGCTATGTCTCTGGGAAAGCTGGGTCAGACTCCAACAACAGGGCACTGAGCTTACTATCCTTTCTCAATCACCTATTTTTTTCTCTTTCTCCTGACCTCCCCCAACCAAGAAACTTTCTTTAAACTGGTTTGACCAGCTGACAAACACAGATGTGTCGGAAGGCAGCCAGAAGTGTGCAGGGAGACGAAGCAGCAAAAGACCCACAAACGAATCATCTGTGGCCACAGGACACAAGTAAGGCAAAAGCTATATTCAAAATTTTACATTTGAAATGTATTCATTCTTTAAAATTAAATTTTAAGTCTTTTTGACCTCCTGTCCTAGAACTCAGACAAGCTGCAGCAAAAGAAAGCAGACCAAGGCTGGTACCTGAACTTTGGCTATTTGAGGTTGCAGACACAGAGGATCTTGCTAAAACCTGTGATACTAAGCCTCTTTATATTGATGATGCTTCTTTTCTTCTCTGACTCCTCGGCAATGAGTATGCTGGCTACTGTTCACAATGGCCACACAATCCCTCCTCCACCGTCCTTCACCTTGGCACTGACTTCCCTTTTGATTCTTTGAAAGGACTGAGCAAGGAGGGACAGAGATGAAACTTCTCTGTGTTTAGTAACATTAAGTTCACCCTTTCAGTGTCTCCTTTATTGTTCTGAATCCAGATATTGGTGACTCTGGTTTGCTCACTGCCCACTTGTGGCTCGTTTGTACCTATGACACTACCCTGCCTGACTCTTGCCAGGGTGTTACCCCCGTGGGAACCTTCCCCATGCAGATCCCACCTACACCTTGACCAAGTGACCTTGGAAGCCCCTCAGAAGGATACGAGATGAAGCAAGAAGAAGTAATCCTGAAGATATGGTCCTGAACCACACAAGTGACACAATGTGTGGGAGAATGTGTCTTTGTGTAATCACCTGTGCTCAGAGGACACAAAGTGGAGAAGAACTCTGCTCTTTCCAACAAGTTGTGCTTGCTTGAATGACAAACAGCCAGGATTCTGATTGTAGAACTCAGCATTAACATATGATCTATTATCCATGTGCTACATGTCAGAGGGGAAAATTTCAAGAGGAGAAGAGGGGGAGATTTGAAGACTCTCTCTGCCTCATTCACCCTACCCTCTTCTTTCTATGATACACTGCACTCTCTAGCTCTTGATTTTGGCCTAAGAAGGACAAATTTACAGAATTTGCAGAATAGTCTGAGTTGGAAGGGACCCAGAAGGATCACTGAGTCCAGCGATTAAGTGGATGGCCCATATGGCAATTGAACCCATGACCTTGGCATTACTAGCACTGTCCTCTTACTAACTGAGCCAATATCAGATTATCCTGTCAAGATAGGGAAAATGTGAAAATGGAAGAAAAGCTCATGGGGTACAAGAATAAGCTCTTATTTTGCTCTGACATATTATCTCCCTCACTCCTCTCCCATTCTGCTCCATCCTTCTACCACTTAAGTCCTTTCTTTCCCTTCCCCAATTGTTTGCTACATTTATTACATGCCAAGTCTTATTTCTCTCCCTTTCATTCCTAATTTGAATAGTTAAAAGCATTGATATGTCGTGTAAAAATTAATGTTTTAACCAAGACAAAGATAACCATCATGGATGCCTGATGTAAGTTTCTGAAAGGTAATTGAAGTCAACCTACCACGTTTTGAACACTGGTAAAAGTCACTCTTATAGAAAAAAAGCACTGTTTGGTAGAGCCACAGCTGAGCAGGCTGGTACTGAAGGCCTTATATCATTTCACGGCACGTTTTATCCATATTCACACTTCTACCCATCATTTCTCACATATTTCTCTTGTCTACACATAATACTCACTCTTCCCAGTTCTTTATCTTCAAGTGCCAGCACCCCGGTGCTTTCTGTAAAGAGTTTTACTTTGACAACAGGCCGAGGGTGAGTAGTGGTGAAATCCCCTTGGGTTCCCCATCTGCAATAAACAAAACAACAAAATTTAACTGGGGCTGAGCACAGGCCTGAGAGTGACAGGACTGTAATCTTTCCTGCAGAATGTTTATCAATGCACTCCTAGAACTTAATTTTCAAGCTTTTGGAGGAAGAGGGTAGGAAAGAAAAGGGAAGTACATATTTGAACATCCAAGATCAAATATCTACATAGAAAAAATGGCTTTTCTCTGGGATAAAACAAATCAGGGTTTTTCTGTATGACTTTTGTCATAAAATATCAATCCAAAAATTTTTAATGGCAGTATTCAAAGAACAGAAATTATATCTTCATAGAGAAAAAAGAACCAAGCAAGAAAGCAAATAGAGAGATCTATATTCTATGAAACATATTCACTATCTTCTGCATACAAGTCAAATGAATTTAGCAAAGAATCATGTCTCAATTCACTTCAGGCGACCACAGTATGAATAAATTAGGAGACTTAGGCAGAGAAAATCTTGTATTTTATGGATGTTACAACTTAGTATGAGAATGTAGGAAAAACGTAAACACAAGTGCAAATAATAGGAAAAAAATATTATCAGAGTGACTATAGCTCTGCAAGATAATTACTGCCACAAGGCTTCATGCTTCTAGAGAACCTTAATTAGGCAGACAGACTTCTAGTTGTTAATCTCTTATCTCAGTTAAGACACTTGGGTTTGCCAGCCTTCCCCTCCCTCCTCCCTGTGTGCCAGTGGTACAAAAAATGAAAGTTGTACAAATTAGGTTGCAACTTTCTTCAATGATCTATTACATATTTCTGAACAACCACATGGAGCTTATTGCATTTATTAAACTGATTGTAATTATGTTACTACGTACAAACAAAATACAAAAAGTAAGCATAGCTCCAGTTTCTCTTGATTTTGTCCAGTGTGCGAGATATTACAATTATCAGAAACTAATAAAATAAACAGATGATCTTAAGGGTATGCTCTATAAAAGGATGCATTACACAAGCCCAAATCTTAGGCCTTCATTTAGAAAAAGCAGTAATTTTCATTTACATTCAAGAATACACAATCTCACCAGTATTGCAATGTGAACATAGAGTAGCAATTTTTCAGTGAAGTGATCTATTAGGAAAAAGAAAATGCTTCAACTAGCATGACTTACAGACTTCAAGACTAAGTCTAGAATGCAATATGCCATCAAAACAACAAAAAAAAAGCTTTAAGGAAGCAGCAGTTCTGTATGAACCGGTCCTACAGGTAGCTGAACATGCCTGACTCTGAAAGTGAGGCTCACCACAAATTAACTGAACCTTGCATTAAATTCTGTCTTCTTTGCTTTGCCTAGGTTAGATAGATGCCTACTCTGTATGAGGTGTGCATAGCTTTAGCCTCAACAAAGTGGTAATTGAAATAGGAACTCTGACAAATCACCTTCCTGAGTGGGAGAAAACCTGTTTATGATCTGATGATAGATGCTGCAGCTGCAGGACAATGCCTAGCACTACTGCTTTTCCCAGTGGCGGTGCCAGGGGTAGGTTTTGTCGCAACAAAGAAATGAAATTTCCAAGGAGAAAGCACCTTTATAAAAGATGAGGTAGTTGTATCTTCAGTTTAGCCTCCAGATCCCAGCATTCAGGAAGAATGCTGCCTTGAATTTGGAAAAACAGTCTAAGCACTTTGATAGCTGCACTGTTTCTCTCAGCTGTCAGATTTGTTTGTCCCTGAGCTTCCAGAAGCATTAAACTGTTCATGCCATACTGGACAGAACCACAAAAATCCCCAAGAGAAACTCCACTTAAAATAACAAAACAAACCCAAACCCCCTCTACAAAGGTCTAGTGCCAGCATCAACTCATACAAAATAGAAGAGAAATGAGAGGTCACACTGACTGAAGGGAAGAGACCCGGCCTGTTCAATGAAGAGAACATCATCTGCAGCAACCCAGCTCCTGCAAGGAGCAGCAGGTGTGTGCTTCAGCATTTGCTGGGGTTTGAGCACCCTAGCATCAGGTTCAAAGAACTTCCTGGAAAGTGGTGCAGCTTTCTTTGGAGACCCAGGCTCCATCTCTGCAGGACACAGCAGGCACAGATGGGGCACACATGAGCCTTGCCCAGGGAGCCTGAGAGAATTTGCTCCTTCTCCAATTTAGATGCACAGTGAGAGACTGATGAGAATGGGAGTAGCATAGGGTCATCCACCTGTTGTTCGAACTCGTGTAGTATTAGAAATCACCTTTAACATTGAATCTGATCACCAGCCTTGACTGACATCTTTCTCCCATCTCTTGTTCCATCTGCAACAGTCAGGGAAAACCCTGGGCTGAAAAAGAATGGTCTGAATCAATTCCTAAACCGTAATGTTCATGGTAGAAATATTCCATGCACCGATCTGCATGCTCCTGGATGATTAGGACTTCAGCTGACTCTCATAGCCTCTTAGGAACATTTCTTTGGAAATGAATTATCTGTAAGAGCAGATGATCACAGCTTTTACTGGCTAGGTTTTAATATCATTCCTCATGAAAGAGCTCATGAGAAAACATGTTCTGTTAGAAAAGGCGAATCCAAGATTGTATCCTTTACTGGCACACTTACTTGTGGGCATCTGATGTTCCTATCAGCTGCCAATATAACAGCAAAGTACACGTAGCTCATCTTTTTGTTCCTTGTGTATTACTAGAACACAAGTCCTGCTCCTTTGAAGCTTCGTGTTGTTGCAGAGGTATCAATTCATACCATCTGAAATCAGCAGCCAAAATAGTGGTATCATGTTCATTTTAGTTTGCTCCTTCCAAGAAGGAACGTAAGAGACCCAATAACCCAGACAAACTCAGTTTATCTAGATAGATTGAGTTCATCTATATGCTGTATATTTAAAAGCACATTATTATGTTATTACGCATACTATTAATACATCAGGCAACAACTGAAGCAGAAGTCAGAAATGACAGCCTAATCAAAACTCCTACCTGTAGTCTAACCCATATGAATGTTCAGGCTAATAACAATTTGCAATTTCCCTTTTTTTGTTTTGTTGGTATGAAATGAGGTGTAGCAATAAGAATGGCCTTTCTGGCTGTAGTTTGCACTGTCAGCACCTCCTAATAAGCATCAGTTCTGTTAGAAATAAAATTCTGATCTGTAGAGATTGTGCCATGAATATAACAAGATACCAGGAACTCAGTATTTATTAAGGATGGCTGAAACAAAGGAAAGACTGAGTAAAGCATGCAGGTGTACATAAGCTAGCCTATTTTGAAATACTCTTTACTGTTCTGAAATTACATAGGTGCTCAAGATCTGTCAGATTTCAACTTTATTTCCCCCCCAACTCCCCAGCTATTTCTTTTATGACACCTGGTCAGACCCCAGTCAACAGATCGACAATCTGTTTATTCTTCCTGTTTACGAATACTACTTCATTTTAACCAAATTCCATTTAAATGGATATCGCACTTTCAGCTTCTCTATCTGAGAGCATAAAAAATGGTATCAGATTTTCAGCATACAGATCGATTTAAAATTTATTACAACGTACATGCAAACAGTAACTTCGAGTAAGATACTCTCCCATCATCATCTGTGACTAAGAACTGTGTAATTAAATTGCATCAATCTTACCTATAATGCCAAGATTGTAAATATAGCCTTCCTGGCAAATAAGTAAGATTTTACTGAATCACTTGTTATTTCCACTGTAAAATTCCATCGATTTTTTCCATACTTTTAGATATTTATTCTACATCTATATACTTGTTCAAAGAGCTGGTGAGTTTAATGGTGAAAATAGGTTAGGAGAATACCTAATAATTCACGGAATCAATACCTGAATAGTAATTATCATGATGCAAATCTTGATCACCATTACTGCAATTTCTTATTTCAACTTAGAGATTTTATGTGCTAGTATAATTACATCCACTTCGTTTCTCAAAAATTTAATTCTTTTCTTCCAAAACACATTTGTTGTCTGTCTGTCTGTCATTTAAATTTAAAAGCTAAGCTGCTACATATAGGTCAGACAAATCAATGCTTTTCTTTTAAGACTGGGGTTGCACCTTGACATTTTTCCTGAAGAAAATACAGTACTTTCCAGAAATGATTTTTCTTCTGAACCACTGATATCGAAGTCAATCACCATACAAAAGATTGTTCATAGTATTCATAAGACACAAACTTTTTAATTGTTTAATTGAACTACCTTATGTTTTAAATAGGAACTAACAATGTGGTCTCCAGAATTTGAATGCCAAATAAAGAAAAGTTGCTTTTCTTTATATTTTAACTTTCAACATCAATAACTGAAATATTTTCTGCATGAAAATAAATCTTACAGCTGACTTTTACTTTTCATACCGATGAACCTGTAGGTTGAAACCTGGCTTTCTGTGAAAAGCGAAGCAATTCCTTTGTGCCATTTTGATCTTGTTTGATTCAAAGTATATTGCAGACAATTTATTAAAAGCTTGCTCTGCTATGGAGCTCCTCAAGGAAGGATGGAAGGAAGGATGAGAAGGAAGAACAAGAAAATTAATTCATCTATCTTCTGAAATTGTTATTTACAAACAGTGTATCTTTAGTAAATCTTTACTACAAAGAAAAATGCAATGCTTAACATTTGTAATAGCATATGTTTTAACTATCAAATGTATGCAAGCAATGGAAACAAAAAATCAACCACCTCCACACCTTCGGAGGAGCCATTGATTTTTGAGTGTTGGTCCAACGACTTTCGTTAATATGAACAATTTTGGTGCTGAAAGTGTCCAGATGGGAAGTGTAAAATTTTAGACAAAACATGTATGGATCTCATGCAATCTTTATATTAAATTAAATAACTACCATGACAGTATGGTTGTTTGTTTGTTTGGTTTTTTAAGTCTTGCAAGAAAAACCTTCGAAAGTAACAATAATTTCAGCACTAACTGCTGCAGTGTGCTCACAGCACTGTCAGCTGCAGCCCATGTAGCATTCTGGACACCTCTAAAACTACCAACTTTAAGTCTTAAAAAAACCCCTAATTCTGCCTCTTCAGGGTCTCATTTTGCCATATAATTTTCCTTTGTTTACATAATTTTTCTGCTTTCACCTACTCATTCTCTTTACTATAGAAACTGCAGTGATTTGATATTTTTTCATCTTTAACCACAAGCCACAGTCTTTTCACCATATTTCTCTGCTGCTGTCAGAGGTACGTGGGCTGATACAGTAATTAGTGACAAAATCTATTGCCAAAGTTTATTTCCCTTCACTGCAAAAGTACCTACTGCCAGCAAGAAGGTGAATGTTTATTTCAGCTAAAGATTTATCACTGTGTCACAGAAACCCCTCTAAGCAAATTTATTTTTCTACTTCAGTTTGGAATACATTTTACACACTGGAAACAGCAGAAAATTTCTCTCTCAGGTTTTCCATTTAACTCATGGTCTCTGTTAGTCAAAACTTTTTTTTATGAGATCATGGGAGTGAATGTAATAAAATTTATTATTCTAAGCAAAGATGTAGAAATTTTATTTTAGCCCTATTTATTGGTATACTTTATTTCTGATAAACTACCAACTCTATAGAATTTTTACACCATTTTTTTGTCCTCAGCATTAAGGAAATCTCATTTTTGAAACCAGTACCAGAGTGCATTAGTCTTCTTGGTGCCATCTTTTACATCTTTCTGGGTTTGATTCTTGATTTAAGTCTTCTGCATAACCTCAATGTGTTTCTTAACTATTAATTAAATTACCTTAAGAGGCCTTCCGGAAGGGTTTTCTTATTTGCTATCCAAACAGGGATATGGACTGAGCTGAAATGAGCAGGAAGACCAACCCAAACCAGTTTGTTAGGGAGTAAGAGATTTACCATCACTTCATCTTTGCACATCTTGGAGCTGGATTGGAAATACTGAGGTCTCTGCAATATCGTTGTGTTTCAACTATGTCAAGAACCTATACCAACTCTGCTGGTTCTACTTTGTTTAGAAACAGGCTTAAACTGTATAAAAACAGGTATCTATAAGAGAATAGATAGAATCCTTAGAATCCATACTCACAGTGCAAGTTGTGAGATGAAAGGCCAGGAAACTAGAGCACAGAGGAGGCTCAGCACCTCCTTACACATCCAACGACACTGATATATCAAAACACTTCAAATCCAGCTCTGACAAACCTTCTGTTGTTAGTGAAGGATTGCGTGAGCGTGGAATTTATGAAGTGTTGCATATTACTGTGTCCAGCTGCATGGATACAGACAGAGAAAATGTGAGACCACGAGCCAGGAGCTGTACCAGCAGTGCAAGTCACCTCACAGCAATCCGACAATAAATCTATAATTTGATGAGGAGGCTCCACTCAGCCAAATAAAAACAGAGTTAAATCCATACTTATCTGATTTTGGTGTTTTTACTAAGACCCCCAAAGAGAGTATTAGTTGGTGCTAATTGCTGCTAGTTCTTCCCTGCTGATACTTGGAAAAATATCATAAGCATTTCATTTTCTCTTATGAGCACAAAAATACCCATCTATTTGTTAATGATTGACACCAGGATGCTACACTAGAAATCACAGATTAAACTCTGACAGCTGTCTCATACAGACCAAAAGCATGTTTATTTTTTCTTATGACCACCATACAAAATAATATGAACATTGCAGCTTCTCCCTTTGCAAAAGGATGTTGAAAGTTACTGCACATGCAACAGAAGTTTATTATCCAGCACTAAGGATTTAATAGGGTAAAGATTATTCCTTATATGCAACATTAAAACCACTATTTATATTTATTTATTTATTTATTTCTGCATTCTCCAGTACATCAGTGAGATCTAGAATTAATGTTTGGAACCACAAGGGAAAGAGCTGGTATGCTTGTACCTTTCTACAATGCTTATAATGGGATTTACATTGTAAATGTTTTCCCTGGAAAATATTTTTTTATTTCTCCATTTTAAAATTACTCATTTATTTTAAAGGAAGAACAAGGAGCATAATTTCCTCGCTCAGAGAAAGCACATTAAACTGCAGCTGAAAAGCAAGGCATAAAGAAAGTTCTAAACAAATCATAACACCCTTTCACAGTAGAAGCACAGACAAGCCCCATGCTCAGGCAAACCGAACCATGAGGTTGGCCATGTGTCTTGGCCTTTCATCACCGACCTCATCTAATCTTTTGTGACTCTGTTCTTCACTGTGTTACTGTGATTCCACTATTTTATGTGCAAATCTTGAGGAGAACTACAGGTTCATTGTTTCACAATCCCTCTCGAAGAAACACTATCATGTTGCATAAATAGTTTCTCTATTTAGCTACTACCTAATGGGCTGTCAGCTACTGAAGGAGCAGGACAATAGTAATGGTTTTAACCCTGAGGTTCCCGTCAGAATGTTCCTAAAGCTACAAAATGTAGATAGGAGAAAAACAATTTGTTCTACAGAGATGAATGGCAGGAGGAAGGGAAAGTACAGAAAAAAGGTAAGTCTTGGCATAAGCATGGAAAGTCATGCAATTACCTTTAAAGGTCACCTTTGATTCCACCTAAGTGGAGTCTACACCACTGTCTCTTACCATTTACCATTTATTTCTTTCTGTATGGGAACTTTTGACCCGGCACACTAATGGTTGGAAATGCAGACTAACAAACCATCTCTTCAGCACTTCCCTTACAGAAAATTTGTGTTCAGCACCTGTAGCTGCACACACTAAGCAGCCCATCATTTAATTTCTGAATGCATTGTTGAGTCACTATCTAGTATAGTCACTCAAAAAAAAAAAAAAGCTTGAGTAATTTTTTCTTTTTCTGTGGATTCAGCAGCAAAATTAAGGGGTTTTAGGGTGATTGTTACAAAACAATGGAAATCCCTTCTTGGAATTCTTTTCTCAAGGAACAGAAAGCTCCAAATTGTATCCTTATTTCAGCAACAGCAAGGACACAGTGTTTTGATGGATATGCTATATTGTAAAGCTCCTTTATACAACTAGATTAATATGAAAGGAAAAAAGAACAATCATAATATGCAGATTTTTTTTTTCAGGATCTGCTTTTGGTAAAATAACAGCTGTTTTAAATAAAGGAATTAACAGAGTTCAAAATTACTATTTATCTCAGAGCTAATAATGATCCACGTACAATCATGTATTTATTTTTAAGCATAAAAATTATTAATATATGAAAAAATTACTTGTAAAAAAACCACAACAAAACTGTGACTAGTATTTCTCTAAAATAAAAAAAAAAATCTAATAGAAACCAGAAAGGCAAACCAGAGGAGGGGTTCAGTGCATAATAAGCAACTAAGTAAAAACACTCATTTAGGCTTCCTACACTGAAAAGGAGAAAAGTGCACTCTAACAGCACAGAATGCTATTATGACAAGTATTGTCATTACAAACATAAAACTGTATGAATAAATTATTAGTCTTGCTTTCCCATCTCACTTTCAATACAGGCAACCAAGACAAGCCAGGGTGAAAATTTTCACAAAAATGTATCTAGACTGACACACTGCCAGGCACTGGCTACCACTGGTACATATTAAGCGAACAATTCATGAGAGGCATTACCTCCTGTTTTCCACCAAGGTTCAAACCCATCTAGAGACTGGTGATGGACACAAAGGCAAGACACGGTCATTTATGCCCTCAAAATTTCTATATGCATATTTATTTCACTTTTTCCTTGAGAAAGAAAATTATGACTCCATCACAACACTTTTAGAAGTTGCAGGTCCTATTTACTTCATGTTACTTTGTATTTCTGTGACACCTTAAACCTTCAAAATATTGTACAAACATTGATAAACTCACAGTACTTTGATGAAGCAGGTAGATGCTGTCACGTCAGTCTAAAGATGTGGGCAAAAAAATAACAAACTAGACTGACCTACCTGAGTCTATCAGGGAAGAGCCAGGAATCAAATCAGGAAATGTCATTATTCCAGATGGTACAAGACCAATTGGTGTGTTTTATTCTGAAATCCCTTTCACTGCTCTTTCAGTTTGACCCAGCCAGAGACCAGGTAGCTACATTAGAAAAAGGCTTAGCCTGATCAAAACCATTTTGCTGATGAGCAAGATTTAATTAGCTTTGGCTCCACCATGCTGTTCATAGCCAAATGCCCTCCAGTTTTAAGCTGGATCACACATCTGCATATGCTTTAGCACAATGTTAGAGAAAGCTTATATCTGTCTGCAAGATATTAGTTGCATTTGTTGTGGATCGGGTGGGAATCAGAATGGAACCAGATACAACTTGTGCATTAAGCAGAATGTAAACAGTCTTCCTCCAAGCTCTGATCGTTATAGTGAAAGGCATGGGTGGGACATGCATCTTCAAACCCAAAGATTTCCAAAACGCACTGTGAAATAAAACTGGTAGCAGTCTTGCAAGAGACATGTAACGTAACATTACATTTTAAAAGAAGACAGATGCACAGCTATTCTTTCCAGTGGTGCCACTAGATGAGGGGGGTTAATACCCTCTCTATATGTATTATATAGAGTATATATATTATATACCCTAATCTATGCCTTGGTGACATAAGGATTATGTTTACTGTTAACTATCTAAATAGAGCAGGGAATACAACCAAACTTAATTATCTCCTTTCATCCCAATTTCTTCCACGCTACAGTTCTTTATCTGAAAACTGAAAATTCCCTTCTAACAGTAGTGGTTTTCACAAGTCCCTTAGATAGATAGACTTAGAATATTTTGGGATTTAATCATAGAATCACTATAAAATTTAGGCTGAAAGGAACCTCTGGTGGTTATCTAGTTCAAACCCAGTGCAGAGCAAGAACAGTTAAAATTAGGTTGCTCAGATTATTATCCAGTGGAGTCTTTTAATATTAAGAGTCTGTATGTAATTCATATTCCTCTGCAATAAGAGAGATGAAAAATTTCTTTGACAATATAAAATAGCAATCAATGACAGAAAATAGCACCAAGGCATCAAGTGAATAAAACTATCAAGTATATTTTCAGCTGAATCCATATTTCTTTTGCGAAACTCTTCCACCATTAATCCAGAACATAGGCTGGGATAAATGAGTATTCTTTTTCTTCTCCATCATTTCCTTTGCAGAACCAAGGAAACATCAGATAATTTCCTACTGTTAATTTCTATTTTTCCCTCTTAACAGCTGGATAACCAATATATACGGTATTTAATCATAGAACCCAATTTTTTGAAAGATAGTTTCTTCCACCCTATTTTGTGAATTGCTCCAAAAAGAAACATATACTGACCTATGAAAAAATGAACACAATGATGGAATTTATCCTTTAGAGATATAAAGATGAATCTTAGAGAAAATGATAACAATCATTATACAACTCAGTCAAGCCTATTTTATGAAAGCAGACACACTTTGTTTCCTGTCATGATCCCCACTCGTCTCCCTAAAATTCCAAAATATTATTAAGGGATCGTGCTCATCTTCACCAAGTTTTCAGCATTGTATACATCAACATAATTACGTCTCTCAAGCCTTAGCCTGTGAAATGATCTTACTAAAAATACTCAGACGTTCTCTAACATATAACCTCGCTTCTGTAAACCTTGCCTAAAATGTATTTACGTCTTAAAGAAAATAACTCTGTATGCCAAAAGTAGGATGAACTACTTTGTTATCCTCTGTGAGATCAACACTAGATTTTGCAGCACCTAGCCGCAAGCAAAAATCTTTCAGAGGTAACACTCAAAGAACAGGTGAAAGTAAAAGACCCAACTCAAGAAGCTAAATCTTAAAGAGAATAAATCCTCAGAAGATACAATAGGAAGCATATGAACAGCAAGCTAAGCACAGTTAGATCAGGTACTACGAAAATGCGGTCTTATTAGTCCCATGTAAAAAATCCCATATGCAAATATACTCATTTCAATAAAAAAGGCACCCAGACAAAGAACAGAAAAACCCCCACACTGTAAGGAGAGTTAGTCAGCTTGCCAGCAACAGAAGAGTTTGATCACTGCCTCTCTGATCTGCCACAACTTGTGTTTCTGTCCCTTCTTTCTTCCTATGTACATTCTCTCATTTTCTATTTAAGAATCAAAGCAACATGAGGCAAGTACAACTTTTTCATTCTACCTTTTCTCTTGTGCAAAAGCAAGAACATGAACTCCTACATATGAAAACAATATGAGGAATGACTGCAGAAAACTAACAGTATAATTAACGTATTGCTGAATGAAACAAACTTCAGTTACGCAGATGTGTCAGACAGAGAGCAGCAGCATGTGGGAAAAGAAGAGTAGGTGTGCTTTCTCTTTCCTTACACACTGTACTGTACATCTATGTTGTCAATCACAAGTTAGGTGACGGCTTTAAGTGTCATTATTCCCTTGTTTCCCTTAATCAAAAATAAAAAAAATTAGACAGCTGCAGGGACTACGATGAAGATGAAGAAAGAAAATTTTTGGATGTGTGGAACATGATTGTCACATATTATAAATGTTATCTATCCTTTTTCCCTTCAGAAATGTCATCTTAGACCACATCCTCAAAACATCCTATTAAAAAAGTACTATTTTTTTAATGAGTGAACATGTCATGTAAGAAAGTTTTCAATTTTAGAAGTTAGGCCTTTTTTTTCCTTTTTCTTTTTTAAACTGCTCTATGAAAGTTTTGCTATGCAATCTTTAGTCAATGTATACACAAGTTCTCATACTTCAAATACTTTATGGAATTAATGATGGTAGAATATGGCATACAAATAATGTGAGCAGCATTTACTTTATTTGTGCAGTACTGACCGAGGCTCCCTGCCTCCTCTAGTCAGATTTAATCATGCATTCTTCACATACTTCTAACATATAATAGCCCTTTTAGTAAGATTCTGCAATCACTGGCAGTAAAATATGATCATCTTATTAGCCTTGTTCACATGAAGAATATCCTGTCTCTGTTAAAGTTTTCTCATCATCAAGATATGATCTTTTCCTATTGTATGAGTATGCGACAAAAGAATGTCACGTGTAGTACTAAATGATAGCATGTTCCCATTTTTTATTTTTAGGCATGATTATACATGCCTAAAACATGACACTGTCAAGAAATCACATTATTTAATATTCAGAATGAATAAAAATCAAGGATAAGAAAAAAATGTGGATACCAGACTCCACAAGACTAAAAACAAGGCCACTTCAGTAACATTTGAAAAATGAAATTAGCACTGGATTTTTGCTGATGACCCCCCGTGGCATCACAGCAACAAAGTTATGCAAAGCTTCACACAACTAAAAGGGCCCTCTGAGCTCTCTGCTTACTGATCTCTAGTAGAAAAGGTCACAGGCTATGTTGGAGGGATTTTCAGCAGGGCTAAAAGGCAGGAAACAGTTGGAAGGAATGAAGAAATATTTCACAGGCAGTTATAAAAATTTTATAGTGTTTGCATGTGAAGCTGTGTAACTGATCTGTTTGTAAAACTGTCCAAGACATAAGCTCAGTAAAACTACATTATTCTATAGCATTTGCATTTTAGAACGACCATTGGTTACCCACTAAGATACATATAAGCAGTACTTCATTTAGCTTGCTAAAGAAGAAAATGAAGCACTTAAACATAAACTCACAAAGTTATTATTCAAAGAGAGAGAAAGCAGGGGTTAAATGCATTAACAAACCAGAAAATACTTATTACTGATGAAAACTATGCTCTCTTTCCAGGCACTTTAATCAGGCATCTTCCCTTTAAGAAAGAATATTGCTTGTCATTTTCTTATTACTCTTATGGTGGCACTCAGGAATTTAGAGGCATACTTATATACGTGTATAAAAATAATTGAGAAAATATTCAGCATTTTGGAATAGCGGATAAATTGTGACTTGATAAAGTGTGCACTTGACTCATGTTTTCATTAACCTCTCCTCTAAGATCACACTGTCTTGCAGTGGCATTTTGAAACATTAATCTGAGTATCTCATTTTCTCCTTTTCACTGTCAAAGCTTTTGAATTTTCTGAGTAGTAGCATTGCACTGCATACACTGATGTTTCACAGATCAAAAAAATAGGCATAAATAATTCTTTATACTTCTTTTTTTCACAAATGTAGTTACCAGTTCAAAACGATAAACTGACTACAGAAAAATGTGTGTGACAAGCACATGATTTGGAGCTCTTGCCAGCAGTCTCCCACAGCAGGCTGGCGGTAATCATTCACTTTTCATCACTGTCTCATCCTATGCTTAGTGTGAGAGTTTTGGCACCCTTTCCTAGCTGCATGTCCTACATAAAAGCTGAAGTTATGATCTCCTCCAGCCCTACTGATACTTTTCCTTCGTATCAGAAAGACAGTACCAAAAATTATACCAGTAAGAAGCCAGCTTCAGCAGCAGGCAAAGCAGGCAGGCAGTAGCCTCGGGCATCTGACAGCTGTTTTTTCTGTATCACGAAAGAGATGGTCTGGCTGTGCTTGCCCACCAGTGCTCTTCCACCAGTGTAATTCCTGATTAAACTCTGCTAAGTCCTCTCAGTTGTCTCTGCCACGAATCAATAAAAGCAATATTGCTACTGCCAAGAAAACCTGATTTGGCTCTTAACAGAAAAACTAAACTATGGAAGAAAGCATGTCCCTTTCCATAGGCAGCTTCCTCCATCTTCTTATTGTTTGCTCGTAATTTGCTAATTTCATGCTTGTCTAATTTAATATCCTCCCCCACTGCCTCAAACTACATCTCTATCTGTGCTCAAAAGCTACGTCTCTAAATGCTCACAATCATACTGCATGCCGATGTCTCCTAATCACTCTTGCCAGAAATGGAAAACAGTACAACTCAGAGGAGCAGAAGAACTAGATACTTTTCAGAGCTCTATAATCCTTGCCCCTTTAAGTTACACTGTTTTACAGAACAGCAGGTCAACAACACCAGTAACTCCCATTCCTGTGCTTCCAGAGTACAGTTCAGGACATCTCTCAAAAATTCATTTTCTAAAGATGCATAGTTTTTTCCAAACAAATCCATATGAGTTTGGTTTGTACAACATCACTTAGATAGAATAGCCCATAATCTGTCTTTCTCTCATATTCAATCAACTCATACCTTTTGAGCCTGAAGTTCATTAGGCCAGTTTACAAGCTTGGAGCAGATCCTAACATTACACCTTTTCCTAGAAACACTTCAGTTGTTCTTGTATTGACTCCGTCTTTTCTGGAACTTCCTTTTCAATAAGCTTCTACTTTTATAAGTAGGAAAATCAATTAATCTGTTAGTAACTTTTACTTGATGCATCAATATACTTCTGATTGATTTTACCACCTTTACCTTAACCTGCAGTATGAAATAAGCCATGAACTGATTCTGAACCATCCCTATCATCTCTTGTTCACCATATCTGGAAATAGCTAGAGAAAACAAAACCCTTAACATCCACAGACTGTTTTCTGAAAAGAAGAGAAACAAACCCAAAATTCAAAAACTTGGGTATTCCAGGTGATTTAAAGACTCATACCGATGACACCAGAGGTTAACCAAGCGTTTGAAACAGACCCTAACAAGTTCAAGGGTGACGAAAAGGAGCAATACACCATCAGAAGAAACAAGAACCTTGGCTGTGTCAGCAGGCAAAGGCTGTAGGCACTTGTTGCAGGAAACAATATGAGAGCAACTCTGAGTTTGAAGACAAAAGAAGGTTTGGAGATATGCCCTCCATGAATAAGCCTTGTGGGTCTCAGGGGACCCTGAGCCACCAGAAAACACCCCAAAAGGTCAAAAAATAAGCAGGTGATGTTGAATCACCACTTACGACCTTGTTTCAATGTGTACATCTGTGTGTCTTTTGTATTATCGTTCCTTTTAGAAAGCCCTCACATAGTACATGGAAATGATAAGAATAAGCATTCCCATAACCTGGAGAAGGAACACAGCCAGGGACCGTGATAAATGAATTTTACATCTTGTCCCACATACTTAGTGTTCTGCAAAGCTGTTTGAATATGCTGCTGGCTTACTTGCCAAGGAAATTTGCCACAGCTAGAAGAAAGTCCACCAAATTAGACCTCCTTCTACTCTCAACTGTAGAAGAGACAGATAAAATTGTGCTTCTAATTTTGCCTAAAAAAATTCTGTCTTTGTCATCCAAATGGAATAGAAACTACCATCCCAATTCCACAGAAGATATTTTATCAGCTATTGTAACAGCTGCAATTTTTAAATTGTGTTTCACAAGGCACACTATGGTGCCAGTAAAACCCCAACATACTGTCTGGAAAGTTATCTACAAAAGATTCCAAATGACATTTTAACAGAGTGAAAAGTGTCTGAAGACAGTGCGTAGGTCAAACAAATCGACCAGTTTAATTTCTTACTCTCTGCTACACTAACTGGTTCAACTATAGACAGCATGATGTTATCCCCCTCCAAGTCAGTTTGCTGACTGCCTGCATCAAAAATTAATTGAAAGAAGTGGATCCTTTAATTTAAAATGAAATAGGCTCAGCAGGTGAGCAAGCTTTGTCAAGATTGATTACTGAGTATTGATTTCCCTCCAATCGTACAAGTTACACTCCACAAGGCCACCTGCACATTAACCTAGAATACATAAAATCACCTCAGGCTAACATCTATCAAGAGGTTTGTATTTTTGGAGGATGCAGTCTCTAGTTCTCATCCTCACCCATATATTCAATGGCTTTCATTTGGACAGCATCCACACTTTCTAGTTACTTCACCCTAAATAACTAGTCTTTGTATTTTAACTTTTCAGAAAGAATTCAAGATAACTACTCAGTGAAAAAATCACATAACCTAGCACTAAGCTAATTGTAAAAACTGTAAAGAAAATCAGACAAGTTCTCCCATGACAGAAAAGAGATACTGATGCAGCAAGAGCAGAGTGGCTTACTGTGGCCTGGAAGCTTCTGCTTGGTCCGTCTGAAGCTTCTCACCCCCTTCCACTTCCATGGTGCAGTAGACAATCCGATTGGGAGCAACCGACTTTAAACCTTGTACCTCCATTATAACAATCTGAGGAAAAGAAAGCAAATAGTTTATCCTTCAGAAAACACAGCAAGTTACTGCAGCACTAAATTCCGCAAAGGTAAGAAAAAAAGAAAAAACCAGGAAAAGTCCCCAAAGTCCCGAAGTCCACTCACTCAAATCTTAACAGACAGAGGAGAGTTTTGATTTTATCTTCTCTTTTCACTTTCAACAACATCTAGAAGGAATTGAACTTTTTGCTTTGTTTCTACTTGGACAATGACCAAAAACTCACTCCAATCATAATTTAAATGCCAATAGTAGAATTTGAGATTAATGTCTGAATATAATTCTAAATCTTTATACATGAGAAACTGTTTCTTTTAATCAGTCATCTAAATGAATATCTGTAGAACAAATAGGTTACAAAGTCTGACGGTAAACAAGTACACTCATCATATCCAGAAAGGTGAATTATGGTGCTGTGTCACTGAAGGTTGCAACCCTTGAATCCCAGAAGAGATCTGGTTGTGCTGAGCAAGAGGCAGGTCAGAACACTGGTATCAGCTCCTGTCATTTTTTTCCCCACTATGCACATCCTTTCCTTCTCCCAGTGCAGTACTTGCAGTCAGGTTCAGTGTGCATATGGTGAAGAGGGAGAAGAGAAACAGAAAAAGCCACCACTACCAGCTGTGCCCTGAAAGTTTTCCTTGCTGGGAAAATCATGAGGTTGGCAGATCCTATAGGTTTTCACCTCCTCTAGACTACCCTACACTAGCTCAGAAAAGCCAAACGCAGCTCTACTTTAAATGCTCTCTGCCTTTTATAAATCTTATCACAGTGTGAATTTATTGGAATTTTTGCATTTCAGATGTTTCTAATTCAGAAGCCTTGAGAAGACAGTCGGGTTCCCCTGCTTTCTTCGGAAAAGCTGCTTTTCTTGCCAGTTCCATTTGGGCCCATGCAAAGAAAATGGGAAAAATGTACTCTATCAGCAAGAGAAGCTGTCCTCAATTGAACCTCACATGTAAACCAACATTTGTTTAATTTGTTTTAAAGGTGCCAGAAGTAATGACTACTTTTGGTCTCCTTAGAGGCAATTGGTTTCTTTGGTCAGCAAGCAACTACTGAAATCTGTTGCTCTTAAACGTCTTTGCACATGTGCCACTTTGTTCTAATTCACGTAAATTAAATCAGACTTCATCCCCAGCTATAAAATCCTTTGTAGTGTAAAACTCCCAGAACGCTAGTAATAGTCACATGTCTTGTAAAATTGCTAGTTTGTAAATATTACAGTGACACCACAGTCATAGATCATTTAGACCATTTTTACATTACCCATAAATTATCAACACTGCCTATTATGCTTTATAAATAATAACAGCAATTCAGGGAGAATGATCAAGTCATCCCTCTTTTCCACCTATTGTTGTCCAGGAATTCAAGTAGATAGATCACTGAGAGACAGCACTAAGATCCTTCTAGGTAATACTGCCTGTCTGGTCTTTCCACACACCAAATGTATGCCCTTGCTGAATACTGACTTAATGTTTACTCCTTTTTACATTGATACGTCTTTGCCTGAGTTTCCAACTTAACTGCACAGTACATTTTTCCTTGGTAACAATTCTGGATTCCAGCAATGGAAAAAAGTTGCATTTCATTCCTTCCAAAGGAAACTGTCACTAGTGGATGTACTAGCTCATTAGCTGATAAACAGCTTCCTAAATGCTTGTCTATTTTTGAAACTGTCTAAGAGCTGCAGAATATAAATAAGTCTTCTCATAATACTATGCTTTTTTTGGTTTTTTTCTAAATTTCTACAAACAGGATATTTAAGGAAACATCCGACTTGCAGAAACAGTGGCTGTTGCTTGCAGAGATACTCAGGGATGTCTCTGACCTTAGTCAGCAAGGTCCACTCCCACTAGAACACTGTTAATATTACTAGCAAGTTCTGTTTGTAATAACAATGCGCAGTGACAGCAGGAACCCTGGCCACTTTACCCCCCATCTAGAAATTTTTGGGTTTTTCCACTCTCTCCTACATGATGTAGATTTCCTATTCATTCATGTGCATGCCCTCAACAGGGATTTTGCTGGTTACCCTACAATTGAGTCCCCACACAAGATGTGACATAGTGTGACATAGTATGACACGTTTATGTTATCCAAGGAATGTGAAATTGGATACATTCGACCTCACATTTTCAAAAAAGGAAGTACTCTGTCTTCGAGGAAATGCAATCAGCAGTTCTTATTTAGCCATTTGCATAGAGAAAGATCACATCTTCCATGTTTCAGTCTTCATTAATATTAATTCAACTGTTTCCTTTTGCCCTTATATCTTCTGAGATTTTGCTTTCCAAGAGCAAAATATGCACATACTGTTTGGCAAGAGAGTCATCTTATGTGGTTACTATCATGTTTAAAATGAAAATCTGCCCTACTAAAAGCTTTCACATGTAGAGTAATACTTTAATTCTTTGCCTTGCACAGGATGAACTCTAGATTACTTATCTTGCAGCAAATCTCTTTATCTCTGATGGGGAAAAACGAAAAAAAACTTAGTTCACCTGACCTAATAGTCTACATTTCTGGTGGAAGAGCAGAGGAGCCATAAACAAGGCGAAGCTGCTATAAATTTACCAGAAATTATATCTCCTGTCATTTTTCATTTCATGATTATTTCAAACTTTTACTGTACTTTTGCCGTAAATGTCACATCATTTCTAGTACATAAAAGTTCTCTCTAGAGGGACAGAAAAGGCTTTTCTTCCTCTTACATCCATCACACTTTCTTGAAGACCAGAAATATTATTGCCAAACTTTTTTAGATACTTTTTAGATTATTCAGAACTACTCTTGTAAATGCTATTTATGGACCATTCTAGGCTTGGTACTCCCCTTGAGGCAGACATGGCACATGTGATGGAGGCACACAGGATTCAGCACAGGAGTTATAAATACTTCATCTTCTCATATACTTCAATGCTAAGGACTGCACTCCAGTTTTACATGCTTGATGAAGTGATACTTTTTGGCATATAGAATGATGGATCTTACTACTTTTTGAAAGCTGATTGTTGGGCTTTTACATTATTAGTTAGCAATATTAAAATTGCATATAGTGGGATGAGTAATTTCTCTGTTATACAAAGAATTGAAATTTTTTCATTGTCCATATTTGATGTTTTAAATTCTACATCTTTAATGAAGATGTGGGAAAAAATTATCTGACTTTTCAACACATAAAAACCAGATGCTTGTTTCACTTGAGAAAAAAAAATACTTAAAAAATAAACAATTTTTATTTCTTTTGAACTCTTTAACAATTGAAATATTTATTGTGTAACACTACCTGCTGTCTTAAACAAACTAAAGCCACTTCAAGCGCATAACACAAGTGTGGCACCTTCTGGCCAACAAATACACAATGCACAGTGTGGTAATGTTTTGATTCTATTATTATTGAAAGCGAGACAAGCATTTCTTGGTATGCACATTTCCAGAACTGGACATGAATTATGATGCTGGAAGACTTCAAGGCCAGGCTGGAGGGGGCTTTAATCAATCACGTCTAGTGAAAGGTGCCCATGGCAGGAGGAAGGTTCCATAGGTTGGAACTAGATGATCTTTAAGGTTCCTTCCAACCCAAACCATTCTATGATTCTATTCTGTCATCAGAATCGTTAAATAAGCAAATGTATTTGTGGTTTCCTCCTGAAGTCAGTTCAGATCTAAACGGATTAAAACTGCATCCCTACAGACCAGACTTCCTGTATAATCTCAGAAAACACAAGATAGTTCCTTGAGGAAAATGCAGAAATCTATTAAAAACTGCTATGATTACCAGTAAAGAAAAATCACTGTGTTTTCTCTAAATGCTTCCAGTGAGAAAATGCTGTTTGTTTATAAAATTCTATGAATGCGTTCCTGATAACAACAGTATTTCATCATTATATTTAAAATTATACTTCGCTATTTAATGAACTGGAATTCATTTAAAGTTACATTTGTGTGGGAGATTCAACCTCCCACACTGCTGTGTGGGCCCAAATGCAGCTACTGCTGCAAGAGGAAAATGCATCATACAGCTGTATTCTAAATCCTAATTACCAAAGATACAAAGCATAATTTACTTCTTTAACATAACATTTTAAAATTGCCAAGAAAGGACTAATAACAAAAAAGTATCAAGGCAGATATTCTAGCAATTTAAACCATCAACAAGTTTTCTGTGAGATTTGTGATTACCTCTAATGTGAAGGAGAGAACCACATCAGATTTTGACAGCTGAACTTCATTTTCATCTCCTATGTCCAGGAATGCAGAATTCTGTGACCGCTTTAACTTCTGCAGTTTGAATTCTGGCCCACCTTTAGACACTGGAAGACTTTCCAAATTTGCCATCAGCAAATTCACTGAAGACCGCAACTCTTCTATGTACATGTTCTCCATTTCCCTTGTTACAAATTTTGGGAATTTTCTTTCCTTGGAAAATATATTTTAAAAGTTAGGGAGGAAAAAATTTTTCACATTATACATCATGTTAATTTACCGACTTGCTTTCAGTTAAGAGACAATAAATAAAAATGTAAGTCATAATTTCAGTATCTATCTATTTTTATGTCTTCAAAACAGTAATGGAAAGGCTAATCCTGACCCATAAATACAGTTAATTTTGGAAAGGAGAAATAAAGTAAAAATGGAACTTTGCACACCTCCCTGAATCATTTAACCATAAACCCAAGTTGAAGGACCACACATTAGGTATTTCTAATTACAGGTGTTTTAACCATAGTAATTAATAATATACCTTTAATGTTATCCTCAATATTTTATAAACTGACATTTATAAAATGACCTGCCCACTAGAAGTTTTGCTACTTCATCTATTTCCCATGCTACCAAAAAATATGTCAATCACATTCATGCTTCTAATAGAAAGCTAATAAACTACAACCATGACAAGAAATTCCTATCATTGTTTACCTTTATTTTTAATAATGGGTCATTCATTTTGAAAGTAATGTTTAATTACTATGCACTGGTTTATTTTAAATAATAATCCCTCTCTTAAACATCAGAGATAACTTAAAAATCAATTTTTTTCCTCTGTAGAAGTTAGACAATAGTATTTAAATATTGTGTTTATAACAATAAACACGAAGAAGAAATGCATGTACATGTATAGTGCATATATGAACACATACAGAGCCAATTTTATGCACAGTTTCTTCAAACACTGAATACTGAATGCTTGTCATTCAAGATTAAACAAAAACTGTCATTCAAGATTAAACAAAAATGGAAATTATTCTAAAATATATATTTCACATATAAATGAGAAAAAAACA
This sequence comes from Cnemophilus loriae, assembly GCA_013397755.1. NCBI lineage: Eukaryota > Metazoa > Chordata > Aves > Passeriformes > Corvidae > Cnemophilus > Cnemophilus loriae. Next base: position 588,147 of record VZTF01007776.1, read on the forward strand.
CCAATCCCAATACATTGTCTGCAAAGACAGGCACCTTGCTCCTAAACCAGACAATTTTTATCGTTATGTGTTATAAGGCCTATCATAAAATGTTTTCTATTAAAATCTTTACAGTTGATTTTGTTTCAATAATAAAGACCAAGCAAGTTGACTGTGATCAAAAATTCCTGCAGCAAGTCGTGTGGACTGGCTCATCACAGCATGACAGAGCCAGTAAATTACATATTAAAATCCCTAAAAATAAAAACGAGTAATTTATAATTAGAGACTAAAAACATAGGCCAAGGTTCAGGATTGTCTAGCAAAAAACCCCAAACTCTTAGTAGTGTTTTTCAAACTGCACTATATCCTGTGAGGATCATTCAAATAATAATATGCTGACACAGAAGACAAATAAAACAGACTGTTATTGTGTTTTTAGAAGATCTTTCCTCTTGTTACGACGCTTTTTCCATCCAACATAAAAAAATGAGGAAAATTGGACTTGCTGTTGAAGGAAATGCAGGATCACACAGGATATGACTTTCCAAAACCAGGTTTTGCTTTCTCCCTACCCCAGTTGACAGACGTTCTTCAGAGCAGAAAGAAATGCACCTGCCAGATTGTTTCCGAACAATCTTCTGCTTAATTTGAGAATCAGAAACAGGAAACACACATTATGGATCATCCCACCCAATCTCATATGAAGATATGTTTCTGGTACAAGAAAGCAAACACTTACTTACCCTTGCCATTTGTTCTGCCAGTTGTAGTCGTCCATCTAGTTCACGTCTTATCTGGGCTGCTTGCTCATCTCCATTATCCAACTTGGACAGAGAACAAAAATAAACCCAACTGTGAGAAACGCACTATATTTTAACTTTATAGCAAGCAATGTAGCTAAAAAACAAGAGAAATGAATTTTCATCTTAAAATCAGTGAAACACTCAGCAAATACACAGCTTTGAGGCTTACCAAGATGAAAGAAATATAATGGCCACCAGTTAGTCAGAGCAGTCAGGGTTTCTGAAGGGTAACCAGTGCTCCCTTGCATTTTTAATACTCAGGCTATACAGAAGAGGTATTATTTCCTTATAAAAATAGCAGCTAAAATCATTTCTCCATGCGGTAGAAAACTGGAATGACAGATTGGCTTAGAAAATGTTTGCAAGGAAATTTGCTCTTTGGTGCCATGAGTTCCCTTTTAGGCATATATAGGTACAGGGAAGAAAACCGCGTGACTGTGCCTTCTAAGAATGGTATTATTTCACTCACAAAGCTCTTTTCTCCCAGTACTGCCCAACCGCTCACATCAAGGCATATCCAGTTTTTGAACTTCCAATATTTTCATACCTACAGAATAGTTAGGACTAAACATCTGACTTCTATCAGGGAGGTAAAAGGGAAAGACACATCTCTTCACCTCAACAGAACAGCTTGGTCTCAACAGGAATGAGACTCTCCAACTAATTTTCACCTGTTTACATTTTAAGGGCAGTGCAGGGGAGGGGAGCTGAAGTGGGGCTTCAGCTCAATGCGTGGACCTGCACAGCTGCTTAAGAGGAAAAAATAGTTACACCTCTGGAAAAGATCAGCCACACCTTGCCATCTTACCTGATTAATTGCCAAATAAAGACAAAGATAGAGTTGCCATAGAGGACTCTCTCTGTCCCTAGGGCTAAACACAGACACGTGACATGTTGAAACGACCCTAGTGCATTTAGTATATAGCTAATGTTTAAGGACACCTGAAGTGCTCTTGACTAAAAGAAAAACGATTAGGGATGCAAACTGGCAAAAACTGGTTCTTTAATTAAATCAGATCTCCAGCTAATGAACACACAGCTAGTTTGGCAAATTCTTCATTACATTAAACTAAGGTTTTCCAGGGTTTTTTCACTAACATTGCTACTCAGTGCATCAGGCCAAATACATAACACCACCTCCTTTACAATGCTCATCAGTTAAACCTGGTACTTCTTAAAACAAAGCATTCATGAAAATTAGGATTCCAATTTAAAAAAAAAAAAAAACAATTAAAAATGGACTATCCAATGCTTACAGGTCAATTAGAGTAATATGCTTAATGCAAATCTGACCATATTTAGCAACAGGATGAAAAGTGTTTCACTGCTAGTACGGAAGTGGTAACAGAACATGGAATCTGCCACCTGTGCAATCTGGCATCTTACAAGATCCTTGCAGAAACTGATCCAGGCTACCAGAAAGAAAGAGAACAAAACCCGATGGCATCCCCAAAAGAAGCTCAAGTTTGTACCAGAGATAGAAGATGGATCATGTTCCAGACTGGAAGGGTTCTCCCACTAAGCCTGTCAATAAATCTGCTCCTAACTTGACTGTGAGCATAAATGGCAAGACTGCTCTTCATGAAAGCAAAAGTTTTCAGACTACAGTTACAGCACTACAAAAAAAATTCCCAAGTTTGTATTCTTTCATTTCTCAAAAGAAGAGACTGCTTATTGAAATTGTCACTGAGAATATTTCTATTTTCCTTTGTATTATAACCACATACTTTTGTAATTATTTTTCTTTTCTCAGTATGAAAGCCTGTCTAATATGAAAAACAATCTTGCTTTTCTTTTTTGGCTAAGAGAAGGTCAAAATTATTTTAGTAATATATCCCATGACAGGCAATTGCTTGAAAAATATCTGCTTGAAGGTAATTTCAACGACTGAATTTTGATTTCTGAAAAAAGGAGAGTGTAGGAGACTGGCACAAAGCTCAAATCTTTTCCTGTGTCAATACACAACTTAAATGACTGCCTCCATTATTAACTCATTTGAAGAAGTAAGAGATTTTACTTAAAGACTGATATTTAGCTATTTTTTCATTAAAAAAAAAAAAGATCATTCAAGTTAATGAATATGTAACCTAGTTTTGAAAATCTTAGCATTTTTTTCCTTAACTCTGCATTGCTTTCCATCATCTCATTGTACCTGAGTACTCAAAAATGTGATTTCCCTACTTACTTATTTTAAAACTTCAGTCTTCTTCCCGAAATACTTATACATTCTAATGGGTTTGCTGTTTGTATGTAATGATGTTGTGTAAAGTATGGAAAGAAGTCGAAGAGGTGAAAAGCAAAGAAGGTTGCTTTACTTACAAAAAAGACCAAAGGTAATAATGACTGGTAGGTCACTCACATCTGTCCCAACAAGAAGTAAAGCTGTCGATATGATTATTTTTGCAGTATGCAAAATGAAGTGATATAATCAGAAAAACGGTAACCTTGATATCTCATTACATGCAAGGTCATTCTACCTGTTTTTATTCTAAACTCAAAAAAATACACAAAAAAACAACTTTAGAAGCAATGCACTTAAGTGATTATGAACGTGTCCTGAATCATAATTTATTTATCCACTGAACATGAAGTGAAAAAAGCAGAAAGATTGAGAAAATTATGAAAATACAAGTGGTATTCGGAATTTTTTATTTGTGTCCACTTTTTTACATACAGAGACACTTGATAGAACGCATCACATGAGTGGGGAGAAGTGACAATCATTAACATCGAGTGTACCCTTTTCCTTAATTCCTTATTTGAGGATCAAATCCATACCCAAGACATCTGTGGATATCAAGTTAAGACAACCACTGGAGTAATTTTCAAACTGTTAAATAAAAACTAGAAAAGCATATGACACCGCATAGAAATTAATATAAATGCAACAGTGCAGAACAGCTGCTCAGATTCTTCTCAGTACTGCAATTGAAATTTGGTTAAAAGAAACCACCAATTTGAAAGGACTTAAAATAGAGGCTTTGTAAAAAAGGTTTTGTTTGGGTTTTTTTTAAGAATAATTCACATTTACATGGGCATCACACATAATGCTTCCCACTCTTAAATAAAAAGTGATTTTTAAAAAAAATTTACAGCATTAGAGATTATTGAAAAAGAGGGTACATAGAAATTTCATCTAACAAAAAACTTTTTGGCTTGCTGACACAGTGATTGTACCATACCATAGCTACTCACTGATCGCACCATCACTAGAGATGCTTCTCATGTCCCTTAAACGTCACATAACCAGTTTGTATTTTAGCAGCAGGGCACCTCACTACAGAACACTCTACAGACACCAGAGACCTGCTTCCAGTACATCATATACATCAGAGGTCCTGACCAAACAAACCAATGTTTCCCCTAAATGCCACACATATGGAGCCACCAACTTGTAAAACCTAGGCAAAGACATTGACTCCCTTTTTGAGGGCTAGTTAATTCAGTAGGAACATTCCCAACTGAACAAAAGCATGAGTAAGACAGGTCTTCTTTCTGCAAAGATGATTATGATTTTTAATTACATTAAAACAGCTTTCTAAAATAAACTTACCACCATCAGACATCAAGCTATTAATTAAAAAATGTTTTTAGTCCTTAATGCTTGAAGTTGCCTTTATTTTTTCTCACTCTGAAAAGGGCAATCATCTTTGGAGATGGGGTGGGAGCATCCTCAAAATGCAAGTTGCCCAGAAAATCTTATTAAGAGGATTTCAGTTGCTTATGTAAGTGTCCACTTCTGAAAGACAGACTGAAGTTTTCTACTCCAAATTTCTGCTTTAACGATTTCAGCCAAAACACTCCCTTGCTTCTGAAGAGACCAGGGTAGACAATAGACAAGACACTGCTTTATCCATAATAAGAAAAGTGGTGACCATCTTGTCAAAGGCTCCAAGCAGTATCTTGCTTTGAAGTAAGGATCTGACATTTAGCAGTACCCCAACCGTGAAAATCAGCTCAACTCTGGTCACATTATCAACCTTCGAAAAATCACTTTTGCAGTAGTCAAGCTACAAACAGCCACTACCAGAGGCTAAATCAAACTCTGCATTCAGACACATCTTCAGGCTGTGTTGCCCTCTGTCTTGAATCTGCATGATGTCACTGTTCCTCAGTTTATCGGCTCATTTAAGAAAGACTGTAAACTTATAAGAGTTAAAAATTACGCTTAAAAATTAAAAATTCAGAAACATCACACTATCTTGCTTGACAAACTGTTGTTTAATTTGTATGCCTGAACAGCACAGAACAGAAATACATCCGAATAAACAAATGTTTCTATATTTTAACAGGTCAGAAAAAGATGGCATACTTTGTGATTCCTATTTAAATTTTTTTTTCTGTTTTTAAATTACTTACAAGGCTGTAATGTAGCAGTGTGTTTTGGTCCAAAAGAAAAATTGTGCACTGAAAAAAATCAGGTTAATATGCAACTTAAGATAAGAAAGGTACTAACGCTGCTACGAGGTGCTGCGCTAAAGCCCCTGGCACACATCTACATTACACACAAACTAAGTCAGATACCCTATGCCCAAGAAACGAGACCAGCTTGTGTATAGATGAATACAGAACTGCTTCAAGTTACTGTTCTTTACATTCGCAATGCTCAAACTGATAGTTCTTCCATGTGACTATTTTACTAATGCTGTGTTAGCTTCCCTGCAGCTTTCTAATTCACAGTAACATCAACACGAAATCACATAGATATGCCTACAGAATTATAAATTTCTCTACATTTAATGACTAAAATGATGGCACACATATCTAAGTACTTGCTCTTCTTTCTGCAAAATGAAATCCAAAGTATTTTTTCACTCTGTGTGAAAGCAATGCTTGTTTTTCCTTTATAGCTACCTTTTGTCACAAATAACCAAGTCTGAGCCCTGCTGAGCTGAAAGGTTGTTTGCAGATGCCCCTGCGAGGTAACCTAGAGGGTCCATCCCTGACTACTGCCAGACAGCCAAGGCAAAAACTTTCAACCAAACTGAATAAAGGACTTGGATCTAAATTGTTGAGATAACACAATAATGAAAAAAATGGTTTTCTGGAATCAACTAATGCTGTCCAGGGGCAAGGCTGGAAGAGGATAGAGAAGTCCTACGCTCAACTTTGGTCGTCAATCAAGAAAGCAGCAGGCAGGTAATGGGTGCAGTAGATGCAAATAGTGGCAGTTTTCAGATCACCGTCCTTGCTACTCTTATCTCTGACTCTAAAAAAAGGTGTTTTTCTTCAGACAGACCTGGCGCCTCTCAGGCCCACAGGATTTGTTCCCGTGCTTCTCTTTACACAGGCAGAGTTGCTTGAAAGGAGCAGACTGGGAAGAGATTAAAGGTGTCTGCAGCACTAAGGAGCCACTGTGCACTGAACACCAACAGCCTGTGGAGATTCCCGAAGTTTCCCAAGTTTGTGAACCAAGATTAGTAACTAAATACAGGAAAGTGGAAGGATCAACAAATTTCAAGACTGGCCAAAACAGAGTAGCCAAACCTAGTTCATGACTGCAATCACTTTTGGACACAAATTCAACAGGACTTCTGAAGGATAAGACTACGATGGAAGTAAATTGCTTCCACTTCATATAGGAGGTAAAAATCAGATTTAATTAAAGGGCAGGATGTGTGGGTTCTTAAGCTACTGCTGGACCTTTTGTTAAAACCTCCTGCCTCCTGTTTCACAGCAAGAAAGACACAGCTGTAAAAGTAAAGAAAATGTCATCACTCCTCTATTTCAGAGGAGGCTGTGCCATTTAGCTTTAGTTTTAAGATATTTTCTCTTCCTTGTGTATAGATTATACAGAGGATTAATTAAGATTCATAAAAGAGATCAATAAAATGGTATTTTAAACCTCTCATATTCTCTGCATGCTGTAAAATCCCTATCATGTATCACACAAATGGCTATGCTGACAGACGACCCAGACTGTGATAGTAAAATCCTGTGGATTTCTCACAGAACTCTGCAAACCACAAATTTTAAAAACTCACTTCCTAAATCTTGCTCTTCCCAACTCACTCCTTTTCCCAGTCAACATACACAAACCCCCCAAAAATCACTAGTTTTAGCAAATATAGGTAGAAATTAGTTTTAGAATATGTGCAACAAGAAATCAAGTGAAACATAAGAGAAAGGATGTCAAGAGAGAGAAAATCTTAACAGTTAAAGAGGGAGAAAAGGTGCCTACTTTTTCTCTTGTAGAATGCAGTAGACATGTTTTCAGCATATTCTATGACAAAACATAAACTCAGCAACCACTGAAACCATTTCTACTTTCAATTTGTCTGCAGTAAGTAGACTTATAAAAGCTGTACAGCTCCAAAACCCATATTAGGTGTTAAAACAACTTCTCTCAATGCACCATGAGGCCTCACAGGCTTTTTGTATTGATTTTGCTCTAGTAGAGCACAAGACTGCCTCTCAGACAATTGGCCGAGCTGATCACTCAGTTTTCTGGCAACACAGTGCCCACAAAAAGCTCAAATGTCCGCTAAAATTAGTTTTAGTAAAAAGTTTTACTTCCTGCTAGGTTTTTTTATTAGTTTTTTTGGGGGGGAGGGTAAGCAGCAGTTTTATATTCATATAAATATTGAAATTAGGATGGAAGGTGTTTAGATGAACAGCGAAAGCAATTAGCACATCACTCTCTGTAGTGTGTCAATATTGTTAAAAACAAGTAACAATGCAGGTAAAGAGCAAGGCCAGTCAACAGTCAAATACTCTACACTGGCTTCAGGTGAATAAAAAAAATAAAAACCAATCAAATCAATATTTTCAAAAACTGTGCCTGAGTACATTCAATGTGTCCATGAGATATAGGACCTCACTCAGAATTTTTTTACAAGCTTGGTACTACCTAAAAAGCTCAAAAAAAATCACGTATAATCTCAGATGGTGAGAGATTTTGTTCTTTGAAATATTTTTATAAACTCCTGAACCTGCCTATTTGATTTCAATATTGATTTGTAAGATATTACTTATACTAATTGCTTGTACTCATTAATTACACTTATTATATACTGATTTATAAAAATGGTTATCATAAAAACGTTAAAACCAACCCAAAATCTAGAGCTGTGATTACATTAATTAATTAAATGAATTAAAAAAATAATTCAAATTTGCCAAAAACAACACTGAAAACTATACATTTTTAAAATACAGTTGTTTTTTTTAAAATCAACCACTGGATGGACACTTTGGCAGTTTCCAAAATAATCAAAGCTGAGAATTTAATATGGCCTTTCCTTACATTCAAAATGCTTGGAAAATAAATTTTATGCAGTTTTGAGTTTTCAGCACTGGTTAAAATGTCTCTCACGATTCATTTTATTCAGGGACTTCCAATACCAACATCTCAAGTAAAACCTACATTAAAACTTGAAAATAAACAGGAAAGGAAGTACATACAATATTCAAGCTAGTCACAATGTATGCAATGGGAAGAGCTAACATAAGTCCACCCCACTCAGTATATGTACACAGGTCAAACTTTTACTGTACGTTGCCAATACTGTTAATGGTAAGACATTTGACAAATTAAATACACACCATGTATTAATGAGGAAATCTCTATCAAGAAAGAGTTTATTTAACACCATGATGTGCAGCTGTACAATGCAACTTCAGTCAGTGACTGCTTCCCTACTTGAATTAAGTATCTTTCCTACTTGACTGCTATTAATCTTTTAGAGAAACTATAAGTAGTTAAAAAACCTTTTATTAACAGTAGACTTGATTAACCTTGCCAGACAACCTTAGCCTTTATAGTACGTCCCAAATGTCAAGTGATGTGTATCTTCTACTTAATATTACCATTACTGAAGAAAATGAAAAAATAGATTAACAGTTCAAAGTTTATTCTAGACCAAATTAAAAAGTAGTCTTCAATATTTTATTGCATATTTTGATCTACAGAGTTGAACTGATATTTTGTGAACAGGACACTCGGAAAAGTAATGCAAATGTCTTTGCACAGTTAAGAATGAGGTTTTTGTTGGTCTATTTGGATTTGAATTGACCCTGGCATCATTTTTGCCTATATGAGCTGAAAAGAAACTAGAGCTTCCCAACCAGGATTTTCACTAATTTACAGGCATGGTCCTTGCCACAACACAGTCATATAATTGCTCTGCATCAATTGCCCAAATAAAACATTCTATATATTTTATTTTATAGCACTATTGGTGTTCTGTTAACGTAAATTCCAAGAGTCCAGATCTGTTTATTGCCTTGAAAAAAATCTTGACAAGTAGTATATAAACAAATAAACAGAATTCAATGATGCAAGCTATCACTATTTTGCCTAGGTATTTGGATAACACCATTTGAAGAAAGTCTGCTAAGGCCTCATATTTACAAAGAAAATCACTACCTCCATACTGAGTCTGCTACTAGTTTTAACTCTGACTTAATGCAAAGATAAAATGTGATGCTTTATTTGGTTCGCAGAAGCTGTTAATTATGCAATGTGGGCATTCAGTGATAAAGATACTCTGACCTAGATACAGATATTTTAAATATTTATTTATTCACAGCAGTCTGTTTAGGCAACAAGGAGAGAAAAATCAGACAGCATGTACTTAGACACTTAATGGTCTTTTGCTAGCATTTCTGTAAGTATTATAGACTCTTAGCCTTGGAATCATAATACTTGGACATTACTACCAGCAGATTCTGAAAGGGGGAAAAAAGCCCAAACAAAAACAAATTTGAAAAAGAAAATGACAACATTAAACTCCCCCTGAATTTGGTCTATATAGACCAGAATTGTGGGTGTGACAGAGACAGCAGAAGAGATTATTTGGGTAAAATGCTGAGGCCTGGCTGTTCTCCAAAGCAAACATCCCTAATGAGAGATGTGGAGCCCGAGGAAATGTGTGGCATGGTATAAGGTACACCCAGGCAAAGTCCTATTAATTAATGTCAAATTATGGACTTGCTCTCCAGCAACTTGTCCAAACTTTTTTGAAGCTCTGCCCTCATCACTCCCCATGACAAAAGATTCTGGAAGTTCTCCAAAAGTCATATACAGAAGCATTGGTTCCATTTTCAATCTCCTACAAATTTCCTTGATTTCACCACAAGAAACACGAAGTGTCTTTCTGAGTTGTAAATGCCCGTGCTCAGTTCAGCATCTTCTGGACATGCACTGGTTTATTTCTCCTGTGACGTATCACCTTAACTGAGCTACATCAGAGCTACATGAAATCGCATCTGTCACACTTCTGCCCATGCAGTTTTGTGAGATCCTCCCAGAGTTCCCTGCAGCTCAAGCAACATTAGAGCAGACAAAACATTTTCATATCATCTGTAAAGTCAGAGATTTCCCTTACACTGCCTTTTCCAGGACACAATAAATTGAATAAACATGCAGCAATTCTCCTAAATAGAGTGAACCGGATAGAAACAACACTTAAACTCCCTAGGAACCAATCAAAAGGAAAACATAAGAAGCCTTTATCCAAAACCTCCTTTGAAAACATCAGGACTGCACCATAAAAATACTGCCATTCACACTTGGATATTTACAACAGAGTTTGTCATTCCAAAAAAAGTGCCATGGGGTGATGAGGAGTCAGGCCACTGGGTGTCTAGAGCAGCTCTGTTTTTAAATAACAAATATAAATATCAAAATGCAGAATTAGACGTGAGTAGAATCACATTAGGATTCAAATTAGCGGATCAGTAGGGGATTACAGAGGAGAAAAAAGAGGTTAGCACAGGTCAGAAGTGCCACTGCAAACAATTGAATTTTCTGCCTCTCTTGGCATTTGCAACGCAACAGATTAGTTGACAAAATCCAGGATTGCCCTTCTTACTGGTTGAAACTACAGTCTTTGGCCACCACTGCTAGACAGGATGAAAGCACAAGGAAGCACATTATGCTGTGACAGCAAGAAGGACAATAATGACAGGCTCTTCCTATTTACAGATTTAGTCACAATAAATACTAAGAATACATCCTATAGATAAATCCAGGACATGAATGAAAAGCATCATTATTTTTATTAACAGAAATGAAAAAAAAAGAAGTCTGTAATATGCCATACTGTAAACATTTTTTATCTAACTATCTCTTGGTTTTCACATCTGCATATTGGAGTTCAGGGATACCATCAAGACAGACTTTTCACACTCATCACAGTGCTATTTCCCACATTGTAAAGGCCAAACTCTTCAGTTGTTGCTGATTATGAAAAATGCCTTCCACCCTAATTTTGCCACCACAAAATTATGAATATCCACACACAAAATAGCTTAACTTTTACTTATTTTTTTCACTCAAGTCTTTGTCTTCTTATTTGTATGGGTGTTCTTCCTACAGCTAGGCAGGGCAAAAAGCTTCAGAGCTATTTACAGAGCCTATTGAACCATCTAAATAAAGTATCTTTTAAGTCAGAAATGTAGGGTCCCTAGGTAAGCAATGGAGAGGCAGAGAAGCCTCCAGAGTTATTTAAAGTGCTTAAGCAGTTATCTGCACGCCTACCATGAATGCTGTGGAAGTCCCAGCTGCACTGGTAATCTCTGGTGAGTAAGACGATCAAAGAAATGGGTGTTTTTATTCTCTCTCTCACCTTCCCCCAGACCCTGCTGAAATAGATACTGGCTGTCACCTTAAATACAACTTAGTTTCAGGTTCTGCCTAGGGAATACCCTCCCACACCCACCCTAGGCAGGAAGTGATGGGCCTTAAATGAGTTATGACTCATGTCCTGATCCTCCTTAAAAGAAGTCTTCCACCCTCCTCCTCTCCCACCACCTGCACAGAGATTACCATATCCAAGACAACCTAAAGATTAGCATGCAAACCTTGTTGGTATATGCATATTTATGTCCTAAAGTGGCTCTCACTGTTTTCTATTTTCCTGAAGTCATCCTTGCTTCATAAGGAAATCCCCTCTCCTTTTGCTTACCCTACTCACTCTCCAAAAATATCATGCAGAATGTTTTCTTGCCTTATTAATCACTGGTGAGAATTTCTTCGGAGCGTTGAAACCAAAGGGAATATATGCAATTAAGGCAATAAATGCTAATGAGAATTGCATTAAGTAAACAAAAGCACCTTGAATGTCATGTCAATGTTTGTTCCAAATAATTAAACATTGCTGACTTAACTAGACAGAATTCAGGCTGATAACTTTCTGTAAACATGATGTGGAAAAGCTAGAAGATAACAGAAATGGAATCAAATTTTCTCCCTTTTTCTTCCATTCTATAGCATAAGCTGGAGAATGTTCTGTATTTCCACCTGTTTCTAGGAGTCAGTGGTGGTGTGATGTTTAGATAGATACGGATCCACAAATTTAAAAACCCTAAATAGTTGAGTAAGGACTGTAGAACAGATTAAATCCAGAGGTTATTGTATAAGAAGGCAAACTTCAGATTTGTGTTGCACCATAAGAATTTGACTTCCCTATCTATGAAGGTTCTGATCTACTGAGTGAGGCCCAAAACACCAGTTTAAGGCTCTTCAGTCTAACAATGTAGTTTAAAATCCTGCATGTTAGGTTAGCAATCCGGTCCACAATCATGTCTTTGCTTTCTTGTCACACTGGATGTGTCATCCTGGGCCATCTTTGTTGTCAGTCTTACAGTTACCTTTGATGTCAAGGTCATGTCACTGGTGCTAGCACAGATTCAGATGCAGTAGCTGGAAGGCTAGAAGGGCCTCAGGAATCTTTGTAACATCACAGATCCAGGCTAGAAGCAAGTATAAAAGTTTGGCCAGCAGATGGGTGCCTTTGTCCAGGACAGGGTGAAGTTAACAAAAAACACTTCCCTTCACCTTTCTTCTGGTCCCACCCCCATGACCTGAAGTGTCCAACATGTACTCTTCCCACAACAGAACTCACTCATCCACTTCTGCAGCCAGGCTCCTGAAACAGTTCTCTAGATGAACAACTGCAGAGAGACAGGGAGCCTTTTTCCTGCTGCTGAAAGTCCCAAACTTCCAGCTTCTATTCTCCTGGAAACATGAAATTGCTAACGTTAAACGTGTGAAAACAGCAGTTACAGAAATTCTTCTACCCAGCTTTAAGGCAAAATAGTTGCTCCAGTATGGTAAAAAGGGAATATAATTCAGAAAAGTTTTCCAGAGGAGGCATAGGTGTTTCAGGCAAGATTCTGAAGTCTCCAGTCTCCTGAGAAAAGACACAGTACCGTGAGAAGACTGTGCCAGATCGACTGGAACATGAGCTTATACTGCTCCTAGTAATAAAACAAAGCTTCTCCAGAAACTGTGTATACCTTGGAGGCTCTCTCAGGCGTGGTTCAGTACTATTTTCTTTCATTTACAGGAAGTTTAGTGTTCCCACATTAAACAAACCTTGGCACTGCATGACCAGTTAGGGAGACAGCTTACTCAGAGGTGATACCAGGAGTGACTCTTCCTTTACACCATTTGCAAAGGGATATTTCTCCAGCCATAGCTCCAGAGTGCTTAACATATAACACCTCCTTTCAACATCAGCTAGAAGTTGACATTTCTACTAAATATGTAGCCTCAGTTTTATTTCTGATTTTTCCTGTTTATAGCTAAAATGTCTGGAAGTCAATTTATTTATCCGTTATCTCAAGAAACAGATTCCTTTAAGGAAAAAGTACAGATGAATCCTATTTTTACTCTCTTACTTTTTCCCAGTAGGCTGTAAACTTTTAGTCTGAGAGTTACATTTTATTTTTTTAAAATGTCTAATGTTACTGACAAAGGTTATTTTAGTTAGCCTGAGAATTTTCATATAATGCCTATAGCACTAAAATGGAGATAATTCACCTACCTAAAGAAGACCTAGAGAGAGAAACAGGCACTTCTTTGTAAACATGTTGGAAGTTTGAAATTATGAACATCTAATCACAAATCAGACAGCTTCAGCACAGACACCAGACTGAACCTGAACAACTATCTTTGAGGCTTGTAATATAAAGTATGAGAATAAATGAAAGGACAAGCAGCATCTCCCTGCATGATGGTCCTTCTGTTGAGAATCAATCCTCTTTCAAGGTGAGAATGTATCTGGGATGGACAGCCTGAAAGCTTAAAGATTGAGAGATTAGATTCTAGAGATCAGGACAGCCTCAGCAGAGGAGACAACCGAATAGGTGTCCCGAGAGTTCTCTCCTTTTTAGGACAGGCAAAAAAATACCTTCCTAGAGGATGAAAAGATAAACACACAAATTATAGCTCATTCAAAGAGAGCTGTAGATTTCTCAGTCATTTTACATAAACAATTACTCTTGCATAGGGCAGTCCATCCTGTATTACAGAGGTGCTATTACATTTCCATTTAAAATATCACAGAATCACAGAATAGGAAGGGTTGGAGGGGACCTCTGGAAATCATCTAGTCCAACCTCCCTGCCAAGGCAGGGTCAAACTTCGAGAGTCCAGACGGAACCTCCCTGAGCAGCCTTTTCCAACCCTCTGCCACCCTCAACATAAAGAAGTTCTTCCTGACATTGACTTTATGGCCAAAATATGTATCTATCATATACAGAGAGAGAGAGAGAGAGAGAGAGAGAGAGAGAGAGGGAAAGAGACAGCTCATTTCCATATTCACCTGCATCTTTGCCTCTGGAGTGACTGGGATGCAGGAACACCTAAGGACCTTGTCCTGGCAGCCAGTTGCAAAGAAACTTCTGCTGAAAAAGGAAGACCTAAGAGAGTTCTCCCTCAAGAACTCCAAAAATGGGGGAAAAGAGCATCTAAGCTTCAGAAGAAAAAATTCAGTACCAGTGAGCCAGAGAGATACAGAAACAGGGTCATTCTTTTCCTGTGGCTTTTTCACAGGAGCAGCCTCACACTGACTGCTGAAGACATCTCAGGATGAAAAATGCTGGGATTGAAACAATCAATTGTCTAAGCAAAACTTCTTTACTTTGAATTGATAAAGAGGAAATATAGAATACAATCACGTCATGAGAAGAACAGGTGACAAATTCATGCTCAGGGTCATTAACTTATTCAGCTTGCTCACAGGGATTCATTCAAATGCACATATAAGCTAGCAGTCAGACATATTAATAAACTTAATCATCAGTCTGGAAATGTGGCTGTAAAAATGATTTGTTTTGTATTCGCCTACCTGAAGACACAGAATCTCTCCTTAAAAAAGATTAAAAAAAAATTAATAATACAACAGCCTTTGGTAGAAAAGATTTATTTTTATTGCTTAATACCAAAGAAGACAAATTTTATCCTCATCTGGTACTATAAAACATGATGAGTCAAATGCACTGGTGATTTTAATATAAGTGCAAGTTAAATGCCAGATATATTTGGCTTTGAGTGTTCAGGCAAGCTTAACTCCCTTGGATCTAGAACTCAAGAGAATGTCAAAACACCATTAATTACTTCATTAAAGCTCCAAAAGAGTATTTAGGGGAAGAAACACACAGAAGGTAAAATTAAAAGCTTAAAAGGATCTCCTTTAACAAAGCCCAGAACAGCTTCCTCATTTCTTTTTGCTACAACAGCCATTCTGCTGCTGTTCCTGCACTCACTGAATGCCAAAGACAGTCTTAGAAAACAAAGCAGCTTGAAAGAAAGATCTGCAGCCAAAATCCCAGTGTCTATGATGTCCATCCTCAGAGAAGGCATAAGACAGAGCAGGGTAGATGGGTGATTCTCAGCTTCTCCCTGCTGACTCCCAGTCAGGCCTCTCATGACAAGAAAGGTGATGCACAGGAGAATAGGCCTATGAGGATGCCAACTCAGGCAACACCAGCAAATCCACTAGTCTATGAGTGCTGACAGTCTCTCAGCCTACTAGAGACCCTAAATGTCCAATTCCCTCACGCAGATGCAAAACAGAATCCACGTATGCATAAAGAGCTCTATGATAGAAAAATCCACATGTAAATTTCATCTTAAAATTAAACGTGCAAAACTATCCTTCGGAGTTTTTTCTTAACACTTATACTGAACAAATAAAGCTTTGAGTTTCATGGTTTTCAGAAGATCCACTTGTTTTTCTTTTAAATGTGTATGGCAAAGCCAATTTTCCTCATCCAATAGCTGAATAAGAAGGATACTGCAATACCTCAAGTACTGAAAATGTATTAATGCTGCCAACACATCATTTCTCCCTGGTATTTTCTCAGTATTCCTTTAACTACAAACAAAAATACTTCAAAGTATTTTGTTATGTAGCTTGCTTGGCTTCTAAACATTGCTTAGAGTCCGATACTTAAGCATGGTAAAAAGGTAGCTTGCTTTTCTGAGGATGTTTTAATATTCTTTCCATCACTCTTCTACTATTAGAGTAAATGAGAACAAATCAACAACCTTTGGGGCAATCAGAGGCTTTTTTTCCAAAGTAAACTCTGCCACTGTAGAAAAACAACATTTGTTTACAGGAGCTAAAACACTCTCCCCCCAGCCTATTTAAATACCATCACTGCACGCTAACAGAACCGAAGCACCTGGGGTTACAAGACTTCCTTTTTCGTCAGAACTCATGTTATTAAGCTGAAAATCCATACTGGCCTGACAAACACCACTCATTTTAGCTCTAAATTTCTCACAAGAAGATTACAGAAGTAATCTTGGGAGGAATAGTTGAGGTTGCAGCACTATTCCCCAAAGCACCGAAATTTTTGTCTAGAGTAAGACCTTTCCAAACCTCTTGAATGGAGGTAAAATACCAACAAAGCACCCCAGGAAAAAAAAATAAGAAAACATAACTACTGAAATAACTTCATAATAAAATCCTATATGCATGTAATCAAGAGTGACATCTCATGAATAAAAGGCAACATCCAAAATCCTGTAAGAAATGACAATTTATGTCTTCATCGAAATATTCGGTTTGCAATATTCTTCTCAAGAACAGACAGTGGCAGATCTTTTCTCCCCTTGAAGAGGCGAAAATCAATCACAAAGCAAACTTTTTTGGGGGGGGGGAGGAGGGCATGGAGGAAATATATTCTGGTACTTACAGGTACTAGAAACTAAAAGCAGATGTGTGAATAAGCCTGAAGTGTGGTTATTTGAATTTTTCTGCTACAAAAGGCATGAAACACCTTTCAGGTTGACAGACATATAAGACAATTTTAAAGTACTGACCTGTTCTGTAAGGAAGGACATCACTATTATCCTATGACAATGTGCAGAAACTTTATAGACTCACATTTAGCATATAAAAATACAGTCAACACTTGAATACTAACTATAACTCTATAGCCTCCCACAGTCCCTCAAAATTACTGCTTTTCTTCTCCCCAGACATGTCTCATACCACTGCAGTCCTTTCTGCTCACTGAGAGGACTGATGGCTTCTACCCTCACTCCTGCCCTGTCTGCACTCACTCTGCAGTGTCTGCAAAACTGTCTTTTATCTAGACAGCAAAAAACCTGCCCCATGCTGGGGGTGTGCATCAGCTACCCAGCAGCAAACTCTTAGCAGGTAAGGCCCGAAAGTAGCAGATCTCCTGTATAAAGCAGGTGATGAGCACAAGAGTGTGGGGTTTTTTTGTTTGTTTTGGTTTTTTTGTTTGTTTGTTTGTGTTTTTTTTTTCAAGAGCCATAGGAGGGGGTTGGGCCAGGTGAAAGCACGTTTTGAGCCTTACGAGATGTTTAAGACATCAGTGGATGTCTTAGCTAACACCTGATGTTACCTTGAAAATACAGCAATGGGCCTTGCCAATATTTCTCGCAGGTTACTTTGTTATATAAGGTATAATTTTTCATGAAGTAAGTAATCACAGTCATTGGTGACTATCAGAAATACACTAGCTTCACAGAAGCCCTGGTCACATTACAACATCTCACAGTCAGTGTCTTTTCTTGTGACTAAAAAACCTGCAGATATACCTGTTCAGGTGTTTTAGAATATACAGCCCAAACCATTTTTTTCTTGTGCCAGGCCTCAACTTAAAGAATTAATGAATCTGTTTAAGTTTTGGTTTAAAAACTAAACAGAATCTTAGTACTTGTTTAATTACTTCAAGAAGACGATTATCAACACTACACTGAAAATTTCTGTACAAAGATATCATTATTCTTTGTGCTTCATAAACTCATACTTGTCCTCATAAATTCTATAAGGTATGAAAGTTTCTACGGAAAATATCCAGAAGTATGGGAAATTCTGTGATCTGTGAAATAACTGCACTACTTCTCATCATTTTACCAAGGAAGGAATCAAAACTAAAAAGATGCAAAAGTCACGAAGGCCTTGCTGCAAATTAAATTGCCCTTAATCTGACTTATTTCCAAAACTGCATAATTAACTGGACTTAGTAAAGTGCTGGGTGAAAGACTCCAATTGTATTAAACACCATAAGCAGACTTCAGAAGAAATTCTTGACAGAAACTACTCTTAGAATTAAAAATAAAAATATTTATTACGAAAGATACACTATAATCCATCATTCTCAATATTAGACACTTATAAAAAGAGTTATATCTTGCAAAACCTAAAGATAATCAAGGATCAGACACAATTCAAGGATTTTAAGCTGAAAATTATATCTTGCAGCAAAGTACCATCTAAAGTTATTTTCAAAAGAATTAGTTTGTGGTTGATTCCCAAAACTGTCAAGACTAAAACACTTAGCAAATAATTCTTCTTAAAAACGGATACATTATACTAAAAATTATTTATTGCTTGTTAGAAAACAGAATGTGACTTGCAAAAATTCTTTCATTATGAAAAGTATTGTTCTCTCCTCTGGGCACCCAAGAAGGGCATTTAGATCAGTCAAAAAAGGCAACCCTATAATGGCACTTTCAAAATAAAATAAACTCCTGTGTGGAGTTACAATTTACCTGACAAAGAAATTCTGGTACTGATAAAGTGGTGTAATAACAGTGTATGATCACAAATCAGTTTGAGCTTGACTTTCAGTTTGACTTATTGCAAAGTTTTCTTCTACATCAGTGAATAATTAAAAAAAAAGGGGGGAAAAAGGGAAAATAAGTATCATGTTTGATCTCTGTAAATCAAAGAAATTGTAACAGTTTGGCCAGGCATCTCAAATGCAAGCCAAGGAGCTCATTAAGTTCCAGCTACCTGGCAATCATTTCTTTATCGTATAACACAGCTCGAGGCAACACAGTGTAAATAAAAATCACGTGAAAGTCTTAACATTTACAAAACTGAACCTTTTAATCACAAAGAGATGTGGGTGGTTGGCAGCAGGTGCTGGCCTTCCTCTACATTGTGAAGTTGAAAACAAGATCACAGAAGTCTTCAGCATCCTAATGTGAACATCTTGTTAATGTTCACCACCTAATTACAATCTTAGGCATTTAGCGTATGTTAAAAGATTCTGAAAAAAAGTTATTCTTCAAAGAAAAATGCATAAAATTCTCATAGCTACGTGGACTATGTTTGACAGTGTCAGAAAGTCGTTCTATTATTATTCACTTTATTTTCGATTAAGGTATTCTGCTGGTTGAATGAACGCTGCTTCTCACTGCTACCACACAAAGGATGGAGATTGGCAACCAGTGTGGACCCACAGGAACCCACACGCCCGCAGAACTGTCTGTTGGGCTGAGATACCAAGATACCAGTGCTTTAAGAGTTGAAGGGAACGCTCCATTTAGAACAGCCTGGAGAGCAGAAGCTGCTGAAATCCAATAAAAAGTTTCTAAATGCTGAGAAAATCACAAGGAGGAGGCTGGCAGACAATGCCTCCTACGGTTATACAGAGCACCCTTGTCTGCTTAGCAGCCCTGTAGGAGCAGGATAATTTACTCTTATCATCAACACTGTAAGACATTTTTCTGTTTCCTATTTCCAAAGGACTGGAAGGTACAAAAAAAAAGGGGGAAAGAAAAAGAGTTTTCTGCACAAATTATAACTGTACAGATTTGTTGTTAAGGGCAGCTGTTTCTCAGAGCTGGAAAATATACAGAATTTCATATATCTGATTCTCTGCTAGAAGCACAGGCTAGAAGCCAAACTAATCAAAACCTCTATCAAAAATACAATTTTAACATCTATTTGGACTTGGACTTATCTCACTGCTCCCAGACACTATTGATTATCATTATCTGCAAGTCTCTAGTATTCTAAACAGCAGCAGCAAAGGGAAATGAAAGTGAGCATTTCCATACAAAGATAGAGGCTTCTAGGGCAGAATGAAAACTGCTGGTGCTGACTGAAATCCAAGCCTAAGTTCATCTCATCTTCTATAAATACACTGTCAATAGAAAGGAATAAGATACAGCCTAAACTAAAATATTCTTAAAGCTATAATGAGAAATAAGGGATTTCACCAAAGGAGAAAAAGTATTACTTTATCAGAGACTGGTTGCTGTCTGCCTTGCACTTCTTGGCAAGGCTAGGTATGATTGTTGTCTTTTTCTTTGCAACAGACTTCTCCTCATACCTTTGGTCTATTATGTGCTTGACTGGACCACAGGAACAGGATATTAAAATTGTTGTTGGTAGCAACTCTGTTGGAGTACGTAATGAAAGTTTTTGCTTTAGCAAAGTAAGCTCATCTTTGCCTCAGAAAACTAAAATCTGCAGAAAGCTAGAACCCCAAACAAGGGTATAGCCTTGAAGCCTTTCCCTCTCCATTCTTTCCTGCTTGAAGTACATAGGTGCTCATGTATCTGCTCCTGAAGAAGTAGATTTTCATTTCTTCCAATCCTCCAATACTTCTATGAATCCAGGGTAAACACTGTGTACTTCAGAGACCCACACAGGAGATTTTACAACCTTCAGTGCTCAATAGCAGGAAGAGCAAGAGATGCGCCTTCTCTTAATCCCATTGAGTCATCTTTGCACACATCAGGGTGGTCAATCTTTCTCCCTTCTAACCCACAACAAGATTATTTTCTTTTTAATTTGCAAGTAAAAAATAGGAAAAGAAAACTGTTCCATGCTCATGATTCTACCATGTTAGAAGACAAAAATTAGCCACTGGGACGTTTCAGTCTCTCCACAGGTTACGGACCAAGAATTTAAGACAGAAAATTGTTGATATCTGCCAAACAGTTTTGGTCCATCAAACTTTATACAGATAAGAACCTAAACAAAGAAGCCTTCAAGTATACAGATACAATAATGTAGTAGATTGTAGTGGGTTGGACGCTGGCCAAACACCAGTGCACCCACGAAAATCATTCAAAACCACTTCTAGACTAAGGGAACAATTTTATTGTTTAATTGTTCACGGTTCTACAGGTCACATTTTTTTGTGTTCATCTAGCCCAATGCAGACTAACAAGAGATTTTAACCACCCACAGCAATGTACAAAGCAAGACTTAGCAATCACCAGACACCAGAGGAGACAGGAATCCATACAGAGTTTCTATTATAAGTAACAAGTTATCAACTTGGCAAAAAATAGTGTTTTTTTCATGTTTTCAGATAATGGAACAGGTTGCCCAGAAGGCTTGCACAGTCTGTCCCCATTCTTAGTTTTAAGACCTGCCTGGTAAAGCCCTCAGTACCCTAGCCTGTCCTCACAGCTGAGCCTGCTTTGAAGCTGACCCCGCTTTGAGCAGGAAGCTGGACTGAAGGACCCCCTGAGGACTTACCCAAACTGAACTATCCGATGACACTATGTTCTCTTGTATATAAAACCCTCCCAAAAATAAGCAGAATTTTTCCCCCAATGCTTCCCCTAATGCTTCTTCATCTTATTACCAACCCACATATCCCAGAGGCTTACTTAGTGATTTACATGAATGTGAATTTGGAGGGAAAAGGAAAAAGAGGGGACAAACAGGGAAAAAAAGAAGGAATACTTTCTATTTCTTTTAATTCAAAACACTGCTCATAATCTGATGCAGCATAGACTATTACACTTTCTCATTATGGAATTTGGTCTATGACGCTGAAAAGTGTTACACATTGCAGATGTTTTGATCATGTAACAGTTACATGGTTTCATGCTACACTAATACATATAATTTGTTCCTATATTAAGATGGCCTATAACTACAAACCAGCCTTGAGCATAATATCTATATTTTATATATATATATTATATTATATATATATATTATATATATGTATATGAGCATAAAAACATTTTAGCTGTAATCTGGTTGACTATTTTATAGACAGTGTAAGAAGCTGTGTGATCTCAGTTTAAATGCTTCATCTATCCTGCTTAGTTGTGAGACTTGCAAAAACAGCTTCTTCTTCCTCAGGTTTTTCCTCCTTAAGTAACTGCTAATTTACATTTCCATCACTATGAAGACTGGTTAATAAAATATTTTTACACACCAACTATATTACGGATTAGCGAGAGATTATACACATAAATCTAAATACGACTGTTGAATGGACTGTCTTGGCCTCAGTAATTTACAGGAAACATCATTTATCTAACAAAATAACAATGCAGAAATGTGAAAATTAGCTTTGTAGAGGATGTTTGAAACGAAGCATATTTAGTTCTAACATGCGAATCTTCTAGACACTGGATGTCCAACAAGAGCCTGAATCACCTGTCATCTATTTATGGCAGCAAATTTCTTTTAAAGATGAACACACATGCTCAGAATTGTATGTGCATGCACATGTAATTTATCAGAGGGTATGCAGGTGTACAGACCATGGAACATTCCTCAGAATCACCGTAAAAGGAGATCCCTGTAGCATAAATACCATATACTCTGCATACCCTTTATCCAAGTGCTCAGCAGCAATCAAATCATGCAAAGACTCCTTGCTGAGCAGTCTCATCTCCTTGGACTGCAGAGATGTACGTAAAATTGGAGGATTCTACACGCGGGGAGGAAGCACTGGACCTGCTGGCAGAGGGGGGTTATTTTGGACACAGCAAAACCGAATGACACCAATACTTACTTGGCAGGCATTATAAATCAACTGGTGTTCCAATTTTTTGATCCCTAGAATCTGCTGAAACATTTCATAAAGCTGTTCCTTGCTCAGAATCAGCTCTGATACAGCACTTAAGGCCATTCTATTTGGCTGTTTGCAAAAGTCCTCTTCTCCCCGGTATATGGCATCGTATTTGGCTAGCCAAGAACTTAACACTGTCTCTTTGCTTAATCCATCAATTTCTGGCAAACTTCGGACTCTCTTTTCTATGTTTTTCTTAAAAACATCTCTAAAGTCACTTGCAGAACATCCTCCACAGTGGACCATTCTTGCAACCCGGTCACTCTTGAGAAACACCTTTGAAAGTAAAAGAAGAGAAAAAAAAAAGAAACAGAAAAAGTTAGGCAAGGACACAAATACAAAACAATCCCTGTATAAGGGAATACAAGCTAGTATTCTGCTTCTACGCAAGATGGCCTTATATGAAAGAGTTATACAGGCCAAGTTTACTACGTTTTTCCTAAAGAAACAAGTGACCATGTTGATACCAAATTTCTGCACTGAATAAGTGCTTAAACTAAGTAGTTTTACAAGTATTTATGCATAAATTTACAATAGCTGGACTAGATGAACTTTGAATTAACAGCAGCTAATTTAAAATTTACCCGCAATGAGACAGAAATCCAGGAGCAAAAAAAGCAAAAAAAACCCGCAAAAAACTAAAGAAACACCACAATCAATATTAATAATTGAGAAGACAGACTCAAAGACATGGAGCTGTTTCTACTACTGTAGATAAAATACTGGAGACACAATTTGGGATTCTCTGCGTAAAACCACCAAAGACCAACATAAAAGAGCCCCTCCCAACTACTCATACTCTAAGATACGATGAGGCGAATTACAACAACAAATGAATTAAATCAGCTTCAGCATTCTGTAAAAACTTTCCAGTGTTCAAGAATGGTTGTATTCATCTGTTCTTTTAGAAGGGCCTTGGCAAGATCGATCTTTCCAGACACTGTATGTGGCCTACATGTAGCCCATTTCTAGTACCAAGTCTCATAAAACTGGTTCTCTACAAGATGCAACCAACAAAAAGCTGACGGTGCAGCACAATCAGCTGTGCAAACAACGGACGTGTGCCTTGGGCAGGGATTAAAACTGCATCATGCCAGTGAAAGGATAACTCAGGGAGAACCACCTGGCTTTCTGCAGCAGAGGGAGATGAATCAAGGCCCTCCACCCTGCATGGTTCAGCTGCAGGGGGCTGCTTGGGTGCCACACCAACATCCCAAGCACAGCTGAAATGCAAGGAACAGATGAGAAACCACAATGTTGAAACAGAACCATCACTTTTCTGACTGTCTGCTCTCTTCAGTCAGATGTATGAACCGGGAATTAAGCACATATTTACAGATAGTCATTATAGTCACCGAGAGCTATGAAATCACATATGATTCTGTGAATGGAGATGATAGCACAGTAGAGCTCTGACTCCAGGTACTAGCTCATGTTAGAAGATGGTGTACCTAACAACAAACCTAAAATACTACAGCGCTTCACTTTGTAAAATACAGAAAAGTAGAGTAGGAGAGGAGCTGAGCTGAGCAGAGAAGTACACAGACTTAAGCAGCTCAAGAAGAATTAATTCTAAAATTTTTAGTGCTTGTCAATGCACGTTTTCCTGTAGCACATTTTAAAATACAGTTACTTACAAAATATATTTTTCAACAGATATCCTAATTGATATTGTATAGAAACGCTGCAGATTAAGCCTGAAAGTATTTGCCCAAACAGATTATTTAAAAAAACCTCATCACTAGTGTATGCTAATCACATGTTATGCTGTACCTGTACCAGTATACATTTCCTTTTATGGAAACCTAAGTATCTAAGGTTAAATTCTTACCCATAATGGGATCTGACATAGTTACTGTCAATTAACGCTTGTATTATTCCTCAAAAGGGTACACAAATATTGAATCTCATTTCAAAACAAGTAATAGTTAGAAATTCCATTCAGCAACAAAACTTATCAACACAAACAAGTACAAGGATATTAAGTCTCTCCTTGTTTTAACAGTCTGCAGTTATAAATGATTCATTCCTCTAACAGCTTCACTGGTAAAAAAGATGACTTCAAACTTATTTCAGCTACTTTGTACTATTCATAAACAATATTTAATCTTCCATCACATTAGCTTGCATACCCAACGAGAGAAATCAGATGCAGGAGATAGTGAGAAATTAAGAATATTTATAGACACTTCCCACCCAAAATCTCATATGCAAGATTACACAACCTGATGAATTGCTAATATAACTGGATCAGTCTTGTTAAAAAAAACTCCAACCCCAAACCTGCAAAATACACACTGTAAGAACATCAGCATATCATTCACCTTCCATTATCTTCTTTCAGTCTTATTATTCCAAATGATTAATCCTGAATGAAAGGGATGATAAGCTGCTAGCGCTTTCCTTCATTTATGAACCATACTAATTCAAAATTTATTTGTGATTCTGAAGTTGATTTTCCAAGAGACTGCAGGAAAAACCCATTCCATTTTTAACCACTTAACCATGGAAGAGAAGCCCTATTGTAACACTTGGTGCATGTAATATTCACAAAATAATGGCATGTTCATGTTAGACAAAGCAACAGGTATGTGCAAAAAGAAAATACAATCTGCATGTGCCCTTGACCCTAAAATGTTCTCTTCTGATGTGTTTTGGGTCACAAACTGTATTTTTATTAAATTTTCAAAAATTATTCTGAAGTAATTATTTTTCAAGATACAGTGGATATAGAAGGAAATTACTCAAGATATAAACCCAAGGTGTGAAAAACAGACTAAGAAAAACATGGTTTGTTCTGCAAAGGAATCTACTGGACCTAAAGCTCTTATTGTACTACTCCTATTTGAGTGGAAATTCACCCTTTTTTTTCCTGAGGGGGAAAAAAAAAATGTAACATCATCTTTAAAATGAACTACTTGCATTTAAGATAACTAAAAAGCAATAATAACAACATTTTAACAAAACTATTTCATATGCAAGACTTTGTTTGCAACAGAAAACTGTAAGAGAATAGAAATTCTATTATGAATGTATCAGATGTGTCACAAATTTAAAACACTAAGATGCATTAAAAAGCTATTAAATGTGTCATTAATCCTGTTCCTGAAAGACATATGGTACACTCCCTGTTGCATGTAAAACCCTTTGCTTCAGTTAGACTTCTTGAGATTCGTCTGCTTGGTTTCAGAGCTTTCAAAGATTATATAAGCAGCACAATCATCCCCATGAGGGAAAATATTTTTGTTGATATTTATGTTTAAAGAAAAATACTAATTAAGTACATTCACTAAGAGTCTGGTTCTTACCCCCTTTATTCCTGTATTTCAATTGATCCTTAAACTTAGTTCTAATTAAATAATCATTCAAAAACTTACAATGTTAAAATGTTATCTCAAGTCCTTCAGCACTAGGGGGTAACTGGAGAGGAAAAATATTAAGAGGTTTGAGTGTAAAATATAAAATACAAGAAAAATTTATTGTGGGTACAAAAATCTAATTCTGCATGGAACTAGACCTGGCAGATCAGCCACGATCTTTTGGCAACCCACACATTATTTAGAAATAATTTGACCGGACTCAAAGTTTTTAATGAAGCATTTCCTGTTACTACCAATGTTTTCTAGACTTCTTCAAAGACATCCTGGATTGTCACTGTTGTCAGTCAGCATTTGAACTTTTAGTATCATTACTAGTTTATTGAATCCACAAATCATCATCAACTGTCCATGTTACTCACTGCTAACAAATTATCAAACACTAAAAAGGAATGCTCTATTAACAAATAAAATGCATTCTGGAGAAAACAGATAGTTCAAATACAGTTTTGGATGGGCCATATATATCCACTTTGAGGAACTTTTTTAATTCATCTTATTTAGAGTGCTTCCAAATACTTTCGGACTGAACCACACCTTCAGTTTCTGATGGATAAAGTTCAACTCATTCAAAGGTGAGATAACATGTTTTAAAAAAAACCCCAATAACAACTGCAATCTACTGAAGCACTGTTTAAATTCACTTTTTTCCAATCGTTACACATACGCAATTTCATCTGCTGCAAATGCTAGTAAGAAAGCTTAATTCAAAATAGTCTTTAGCACTAGATAATTACATTAAAAGTATATTTTTGTTTCAAGATGAAAAATCATTATTTAGCAGTGCCTACAACTTGAGAAAATGTTCAAAATATTACGAAAAGAACTGATTTTCACTTCTAGAACATATCCCTTAAATAACTTTTCTATTTATTGGACATCATACCAAATTTAACTAGATAAATAATCAGGCAACACAAACGTGATTATCTTATTCTCTACTGTAAAGCTTAGGGAAAAAAAATTCAAGCAAACGCAGCAGGGCAGGTGGACCACAAGAATGATTTCTCAGCCTCTGAAAAGAAAACTTCTTGCTCATCTGGCCTCTGTACACCTTCTAGTAGTGCAATAGCATCAACATTCTCCTCTTTACACAAAGCAGCACTTGGAGCTTCATTTGCCATTTGCCACAAGAGCCACTAGAGATTTTTCTTCATTTTTGATGGTCATTTCTGTTCCTGTAGTTTTGAGGAGATCACATTTACACTTTAGATGTGTCCTGTGTCTTAACAGTCAAGGCTCAGTGCATCATGTTTCATGGAAAATATGGTGGCAGCTCAAACTGAACACTACGTCTCTGGGACAGCAAACTTCTAGACATACTAGACACCATCTGAATCAGCTTATTACCTTTCTTACAATACATGTTTCAAGCTGCATAACAGCTTTTTTCACTTCTGTTAAATTCTAGCACTCCGCATGCAAACCCTTAGGTTCTGTGCACATTCCAGCACACTAACAGGTGTGTGATGGGTGCACTCAGCCACATGAGCAAACCAGCAGTAGTTTGGTACAGGCTCCAAAGGAGGTCATGGCCTGGGCCATAGCTTGGCCAAGAACTCCTCTAGTTCCCATGTGTTCTCCGAAAACCCACAAGGGAGCAGAGTGACCCAAGTGAGCACTGGCGCATGTGACATTGGAACACTGATCAGGCGATTCACAAGTGAACAGCAGGTGGCTTTTCCAAGACTCGTTTATCAAGGAACAAATAAGGCTGTGGTACAAGAAATCTCATACATACCTCTCCCATCGCATGTAATTTCACTAAAAGCCAACCACTGTGTTCCATATATTTGATAGATGAAGTGAGTTTTCTTTGAGCTCTCCCAGCTAAACAGCCTGGCTGCACAGCGGTGATCTTCCCTTGAGCCTCTCAAGGCTGAGACCCTTTACCAATGGCAGATCTTTGGTAAGCCACTGATATTGTGTGTAACCTGTTAGTATGATAACTTTGACTTGTGCCTTGGTAGCTTTACTTGTGCCTTTGTAGTTTGAATCACTGTTCAAACAACTGTGCTGCACAGTAACAGAGTGAACATTGACACTGAACCCTGTTAAATCGCACTTTCACAACACATTAAAAATGCTTTTGCTAATCCCTTTCACAAGGCTTCCTTAAGAAATCTAAATCACCCATTCATGACAAGGTGGAATAAAAACCATAGCCCTTGCAAAGAGAGGTCCTCTAAATAATAGGTCACCCAGGAGTTCTGATACCTTCCTCCTTCTATCACTGTTATTACCTGTATGCCATTCTGAATTAAGCATAAAACAATCTTTTCTTCCAGACTACCAACCAAAGCTGTAACAGGAATCTCTGCACTGATGCAGACCATAGGAAATGCTTCATTACCTACACTTGAGCATCCATAAGTGATTGCATCAACTGCTCCAATTGATGCTGCACATTATTTCACCTGTGAATGTCCATGCTGTCCTTCTAACTAGGACTACACAGATCTCTGCTGGCCTCCTGAACCTTGCTAAGGACCTGCAAGCACTACAGTGTGGCCACTGGGCTAGCACCACCAATCCAAGCACATTCTTTAATGGTGACGTTCTTCCAAAGACTCCACCAGAGGCTGACACAATTGTAAGTGTATTGCTGCACAAGGGCGAAATATTGCCCTCCTACAGCATCACAACCACTGCTGAACCAGAGAGTTAACTACGTAGATCTCCAGAGTGTTTATTCAGGACAATGTACTGCAATTGATGTTCGGGGCATCCTTAAAACACACTAACGCCAAAACAGAACCTTTCCATATAACTTAGAAAAAAGACTGTCATATAATGCCTAAAGATATTTCTCTTTGGAGATTTTTTCCAGAAGAACCCTATCACCCAGACGCAGATACACAGCTACGGAGAGCAACGTTTTGTTCTTATGGAATCGTTCTTGTTTTAAAGGAATCTTCTTCTCCTTTAAGCTTACCAGAAGCAAAGCTGGAACTATATTAAGATTAATGGCAACTATGTTATATCAGAAACTGTCAAATGAAACTAAAAAATAAAAATGAACAGAAGTACCTCTTTGATAAAGACTGAACAAGGGCAAAAAGGACTTTGATGGAAGTCCAAGGAATATTCAAGTCTGTGAATGCTCTTCAAGTTTCTGATATATTTTTCTGATGTGTTCCGTACTCAAGCTCCTGCTGTGCTTTGTACAATTACCAGAACTCTTGAGTTTATGACATACAGAATAATTTCTTTTAAAAAGACAGCAATTTTCAGGGCTAAATTGAGCTCTAAAATTTCTGCAAAAAACAGTAATTCTCTTCCTGCAAACTAAAAGGAACTGAAATAAGTTTCTTATTTAAAAATTGGATGTGACATGCATCATCATGTTGTGCTGGAAGCGTTTGTTGAGGCAAAACAAAGCATAGGACATTTACTGTATAATATTAAATAGGCCCTATGCAGCTACTGCAGCAGCTCTTCAAAGCCTCTCATACTGCAGCTCATTAGCAACACTTGTCACTGTCAACAGATCTCACTAACTTAAAGTCCTTCCTGTTCCACAGGAATAAAAATAATCCCATTTCAGTCATTAATGTGAGCAATGCTCTCTGGGACCAGCTCACACACCCCTCAGTAGTTCTACTCTAGAGCGAAACCACACAATGCATCACACCAAGAACTGGGGCTAGTTTGGTGAAGGTGCAAAAACTTCTGACAGTTTGGAGAACAGCTTCCACAACTATGCATTTCAAGAACAAAGGCTTATTCCTAGTAGCAATTAACTTATATCATGACCAGCGCTGTCTGCTGCTGTACCTTGCAGCTGCAGAAAAAAACATTGTTTCAGCTATGATGTTCTCACTGTGCTCATAACAGTCTTGAAAGCAAGAAAAAAACCACACCAAAAATTATTAAGTTGATGTTTAGATTAGTTCAACTAAGCACATTACAAGAACAAGATCATTTTGGGTCAAAAATAAATAGCTAATGTAGTAGCATCATCCATCCAAGAGTAATATTAATTATTTTTATGCTCCTTGAATAAAATTACTGCATTGGCTACTGAAATAGCATTTATATCGAAGATGACATTAATAGTTATCAATGCATTTTAATAGCGACTTCTAAGAACTCTTGGCTGCTGAACATGAGTGGAACTTGAGCTAATTAATGAGATTTGCTCAGTATTTTGAAATCAGAAGCACTTTTCACATTTTTAGAAAAAGAAATAAATTAGGCATTGCTTGCAGGTCTTCTTCCTCCCTTGTTCTCATTCATACCCTAGAAATATCCTCCAAGCATTATTTTGATTATTTTACAATGAAATGATCAGAGTTAAAGGATCCTATTTTTAAATCTATGTAAGTCTTCAGAACAGAGTCCTCACTTTCAGGTAAAAGCAAAAGATATTGATATTTTAATAGATCACACTTATAAACTCTGATTACTCTATTTCAGAATTTCCATCATTATTTTGTTAATGAAAGGTTACTTCTCTTAGAAGTATACTACATTGTACAGTTTTCTCTAATTTTTTGCAGGGGGAGAAGTCTGAAATTAAAAAAAATCTCTAATTTTGGCTAATAGTGAGATTGTGGTTTTTTGTTTTAAAACCTCTTCAAAGCAGCACATTACAGTAAGGTGAAAAAAGGAAATAAAATTTAAAGTAATAAACCATCATCATCCAAAGAGGCATAACACTTTAATATTTTTTCCTTTTTTTTTTTTTTTAAATATATCTACTACCCTTCCTGAGCATATTAAGCTATGATTTCTTCTTATTAAGGTCAATGATTCAGAAACCATCACAAGTTGAAATCTTCAGGTGATTTACATCGCTTTCTTCAGCTCTTTTGGATACTACAGCTGCACACTGAACATTTACCACAGCTTAGCAACCAGCTATCTCTAAAAAAACTCCACCAAAACTCAAAACTCTTGAAAATTAAAATGTGTGCTACTGCTCCAGAGTTACATGCTTGTAAGCATACTACACAACACTGTGCACTGGGATTTGTTCTTTGCCAGCTTTTTCAAAATGCACAAGCGATTGCCAATGTCAACCCAAATTGCTGTTCCTGATGACTGCACATTTCATAGGTTCGTGTACTGCAATGTTCATGCCTTGGGCATAAGAACTAACAGAGGTATAGTGACAATCACCATAAAAAATCCACAAAACTGTTTCACCCAGAAGCAGTGTTTTCTCCTGGATTCATTTATTAAAGTTAACCAGATACCCTTTTGGAATAAACATATTCATCCTCCTTTCAGGGCTGACAACAGTGACAATAGCTTTTGCACCCTGGTGAGACATAGTATATAGATTGTTGCCTACATGAGCAGGGGTGTGGATTACTTTTGCTGTGCCTCCACTTCGAACAGTGATCTTCACTTTAACAGTACTGTTTCCCCTGTGACCAAGCCCCATTGCTCAGGCTGAAGCATGTTGAAGGACTTTGTGCGTCATGCTACTGGCTCTCAGGTGGGACCAGGATTCTGGAGAAGTTATTCTCCAAATATCACCTGGATGTATTCCCTCCTGAGTGACTTTGCTCACACAGGCAATGAATGTTCACATAATTTTAGATGTCTGCAGGCTGATCCACAGCCACATATTCAACTCTAGCAGCCACAAAGATGCAAATCTTTCCCATAGATGATGCCTGAGAATGCTCATGCTAGACCCTGCACGAGGGTAATTACAAGCAAGCAATTACCAAAATGACTTCTCATCTTCCAGTTGTCTATGCCAGGGAGAAATTAGCTGATAAATAGGTAAAACAGCAGAAATAGATCTGCATATTTAAAAATGTTGTGATGCTTGGTTTGTTGAAACATAAGAAGCAGCCAGCTGCTAAAAGAAATCTTCATAATTCTTTGTCCAGTAATGGCATGGGAAATCTGATGTGCAGCTTGAGAGAAAACACTGTTCCCTCTGCATATTGCTTTTCTCCTGGCTAGGATATTGTACGAATGCTGTAGACAATGCCACAAGGTCTGAAATCACACCTATATGGTCAACTCATCATTCCTACTTAATTGTGGAAATAATGCATATGTCACTGGAGACTGAGCAGTTACAATATAGGGCTAGGCTTTTCTATCCATTAACTCTCTCCTGATAAAAAAACCTGTGTTATTCCTGTAGATGTTTCTCGAGAGATTTAGATATAGGAGAAAGAAAAGACCACATACAGTGGATCTAGAATAAATCATGAAGTTCAATAGTTCCACAGCACAAATGGTACTTCAGCTGTCATCCTGCCCAGGGGAAGATGCTAATTACCATCATAGCAAGAAAAACCCAACTCCATGCTAGACATGAGATGTTTTCAACATCTTTTTAATATATTGACTGATACAGACCACAGGCGCAAGCAGAAGTACATTTTATACTGAGCAACACACAATCCCAAAAGGAGGGAGAAGAGTTTTATGCTCTGACGAACACATTTGTTTGCTCACAAGTTAAATGCAGGGGTTGTCTTGTCACCAAGACAGGTAAGTTACCAGCAGCCTATTCTGCTATTTTCCCAATTTATTCAAGAACTGGCAATTAAAGCAGACATGAAACTGCTTCAGCAGGGAAATACAAAGCAGAGGTTTTCCTTGACCATGTAAGGAATTTCTCCCTCCACTGTGTAGGATTTCAATGTGCTCACTGTCCTTGGTTATATCCATCACCATCTACCTGGCAAAGAAGTAATTCGCAAAGCCTCTTTTTGCCAAAGTGCATTTTCTTGCTTAGAAAAGTGAAATTTAATGAAAGCATTAGGAGCTGATCAGCACATTGCTTCTAGAGTTTATTTCCTCTTTATAAGAGAGCTAACAGCTTGCTCTCCAGCATGCTGATCCTGCCTGACCAGAACTCCTCCCTTTGGTGACCAATGGAAAGTTCCAGGGGATGAGAATTTCAAAGGGTCTACTTTAGATAGCATAAGCCTGAAAAAGGCTGCTAAATTGAATGTATAATATAGCATGCCTTGGTGATGTCACTATAAAAAGGCTTACTCTCACTTCACTATTGTCCCTATTTTCCAGCAAATTCCATAAGAAAGGTGTCAAACCCTGACTATGAGAGAAGATGAAGGACAACAAAAGCAGACAGAAATAATAAAGCAGAAATAGGAAACCAAAGATTGAAAAAAAAAAAACCAGACTTCAAAAAGGAAGCATATTTACACAGAAATAACGAGTAGCAAACAGAGTCTTGCTAAAAAGGATTAGGAAAAAATACATTTACTTAGCATATTTATCTATTTCACAATCAACAGATGATGACTAGTTTATGTGTAACTACCTCTGGTACCTGCAAACTTCAGAAAAACACACCTGCTTAAAATCAGTAACTCACATTTTCATTTGTCTTGCTAAAAAACTCCTCAATTCTCTGATTTTTTGGTGTTTACTCAGTGCTGTACAAAATACAATTAGCCTCAGCACTTCATCTCTTATCTTAGTGCTACCTTTTAGGATACAATCTTACTAAATATAAAATCCAATTTCTTGCATTAATTTTGAGAAAAATTGACGTAAATGGGCAAGTACAATAAGGAAGAGAAAACAGTCCTTCACTTCTCTAAATTTTCCTCTGGAGTCACTTGTGGTTCTAGTTTTTATTCCACTTGACTGAAAGTGGAAGTTATGTAAGTGACAGATTCCATCATTGGTATTGCACTGGGTTCATTTTGTCAGAGATGAAAAGAATTGGTTGTTTCACTTCCCTATTACCATTAATGTGCTTCTGCGTTAACCATTTTCACCTGAGTATAGGTTAATAACTTTTAGTTCGAATGAGCATACTACTATATCTCTATTTTTAAACATAATACCAGGCACTCTACAGTCAGACCAGGTCTGCTGAGATCCTTTCAGTCTCTATCGCCCACCACTACCCTAAATATTTCCATGCAAAGTGAGGACACTGTTTCAGAACATGTATTTTTTTACTGATCAATGCCACTTTTTCATTTCCAATTTATATATTCTGCCACTGCAGCTGAATGCTCAAAAAGGACATGAGCAAACAGAAATTGGGCTGAAGCCATCTCAAATGTCGTCTCAAAACATTATTTTTTTTCTGTTTTAGCAACTGAAAAAGTGCCAGCAAACTGACAATTTAAGCAAATAACCTGCCACTTTCTTTCCCTGAACTAATTAGTTTTAGTGGCTTATTTTTTTGGTGGAGTAGAAAGGGCACTGTTGTGTGGGGAGAAAGGTTAAAGCACTGACTTCACTCTGTGGCCTAAGGAAACTGGAAAAGAACTGACATATCATGAATACTGCAAAACTTGGGTAGTCACTGGAAAATAAAGACAAGAGTAGACCCTCTTAAGATTTTGAAGGCTTATTGATGATGTCCTATCTATCAATATGGCACCTTTCTTCTACTGTGATCCTCAGGATTTAAGGCAACAATAGAAACATGGGAAAATGCAGCCACTTTCCATCTAAGGAAGAACTTTTGCATCCTATGAAGGGTGACATAGTTTTAACAGTATTCTTGAGAATTAGCTGTAGTGTGCAGAAGTGGCAGAGCAAAAGATCTATGAGAAAGAACCATGGGTGTGTACTTCACGCCCCAAAGCCAAATAGAAAAGGCTGCTTGCACCTGTCACCTCCTGCATGACCCAACAGTTACTAAGATAGTTCACTACAACTGTCTAAAAAATAATTCCACCATTACTAAAATAAGGGAAGTAAGAACAAATAGGCTGAACAGGAGAAAAGCAGGTAACAACTGCCACAGGTATCTAGACCTGCATGACTGGAGTCAAGTAAATAAAGAGACGCAAACTAGAAGATTAAAGGAGTACGAACTGTCCTACGACCCATGTTTAGCTATGCAATTCACCCGTTTTAGACCCCTTTCCATACGATGGCCAAGGGTACACCGCTCCAGAGGACAACCCAGAGCTCCTAACACGGGCTCTGCTTTGAAGCACTCCCTAGAGGAACCTCTCTTTCCACAGTGAGGACAGAGAAGCTCGCAAAGATCCATTGTCCAGACTGTTTTACAAAACATCCCAAGGCAAGTGGCGCGAATGCCTTCCAGAAGCTCTAAACAGTCACAACAGAAGACTTTGAATCATTTGGGGAGAAACAGGATGGAACAACACGACTGAGTTTAATTGCAAGCTGATATGAAGATAATACGAGTTTTGTGATGAGAATGTATTTGGTGTTACAAAAATTGCTTCCTTGCTTCTCCCAAAAGACAATCTGTACTTCAAAGTGTTTCTGTTTTAAGAGGAAGCTAAGAACAATGGAATGTAAGTGCAAATGCAGGCGGAGACAATGCATCATGAAAATGGGAGTGCTTGGCGAATTGTTTGTTGCATTATTATTTGTGTGGACATTTCTCAACAGAAGTATCATCTCATCACTCATTAGAATGCATTTCTATTCTGGAAAGTTATAAAGGATATTCAGGGCTGGCAGACACTAAGCCATTGGCATGTAGGATTTAGCCGCTAACTGTAGTCTTACAAAT
Organism: Cnemophilus loriae; assembly: GCA_013397755.1. Taxonomy (NCBI): domain Eukaryota; kingdom Metazoa; phylum Chordata; class Aves; order Passeriformes; family Corvidae; genus Cnemophilus; species Cnemophilus loriae. Next base: position 623,597 of record VZTF01007776.1, read on the forward strand.
ATTTTTATTCCAATACAACTTTCTTTAAAAATCAGATTTTATCATGAATACATTCCTTCTCTCCCCCTTTATTAAGTGTAATCTTCTTGTGTCAAAAAACAACAATATATTTTCCTTGATTAATTTTTCACAAGGGTGATCAATTCATGGTGTTGGCAGGAAAGTTATAATACACAAAAAAGCTTCAAAATGCATTCTAAATCTTAAATCCTTCCTTAGATTTAATAATCACCCAGCTGGCTGCACTTCAGACAGTAATGCTTCAATGGGAAGATTAATGAACAGTTGGTCTGCAGTTTAATCCCTCTAGATTTTAGCACGCAGAATGCAAACTTTTACAAATTGGACTATTTTTATGCATTCCAATTATATGTCAAGGTCCAAATAGCTTTAATGGTAACATTGAAGCTTCTTAGTTATAGTTTGCTCTCTCTTTAGAGTACTTAAGTTTTAGAAAATATTAATTCACTACACTTCAACATTCTCTAGACCATTTTAAAGATTACTTTTGAATATATCACCTCAAGTCAGAAACACCTTCAATTTCTTATTTATTAATTTATTTTATACAATCATCAACTATTTTGTCTGGCTAGCAGTATTCTATGGCAAATATTTAACTTTATTTTACTTTGTGTGTTAAATTTAATTTCAGAATCAACAAGTGAACAGTAAGTTCTTCTCTACAGCCACACCAGCCAGTTATTGCCTCTACCTCTTACAGGAACAGCTGCTGCCTGTCAAGCTCCCGCTGCCCCTGCCCTCCATGGTGTCCATACTGCTTAGGTAATGCCTGAAGTCCAAAAGAATGGTAAGTTGAGGTAAGAAAATTTGCACCCAGGCTGGGATGATGGGGAAGACATTGTCCATATGCCTTTATCCTCCTCCCTCAGCATTTCCACAACCATGCCTTTCCTTTCCTGGGCTTCCAGAGGGAGGTGCTGATAATAGCAGAACAACCTATGAAACCTCATTTGCAGTTAATGGGCCAGCCTGAAATTATTACAGTCAGAGGTACCTCTTTCCTAGAGATAACTACGGTTGTGTACCAAGGGACAAAACCTAGTTATCTATCCAGTGTAATTCAAGATCCTGCAGAGTTTTGTTGGACAGTTTCACATAGAAGCAGGAAAAAAAAAATCTTCACAGAGCTCTTATAATTGAGGGCCCTTCCCAGAAAAAACCCCAAAGCCTTCAACTTTTTTGCTTCACAGCTCCCAGCAACAAGTACAGTGTGGAGAACGGAGGACGGAAAAATAAATAAAAACCAACACCACCATGATGTTGAAAAGTTCTCCTTCTCCAGTCTGCTCCCAGTCTAGTTTCGAATTCAAATTCCTAACAAGACTCCACCTCTTTCTCTTTTCTCCAATTGTGGGCATCAGTTTCAATAAAATAGAAAGGTACAGGAATGTATGCTTATTTTTTTAGCTTTGTCTCTCAAATGAGATGAGTACTTACATTCCAAAATGTTTTCAAGCTAAGCCAGTCAAGAGCTTTGGCAAGAAATGCAAATGGTTTACAAGCCAAATGTAATAAGCAAACAAACATTACCCTCCTGCTGTAAAAACAGTTCTACTTACACCAAGATACAGCTTAAGTTATTTGGTTACTGTGACTAGCCTATTAGTCAACATCATAATGCATTTTTAATGCCCAGAGAGAAGACCACATATCTCTTGTCACCCATAAGGCCAAATCCTGAACACTGTAAAGCCAAAGTCTGATCACAAATTTTTCTCATTTTAGTCTTTTTACTGTTATTCCACTCAATTTCTAGTCATAATTCCACTAATGCATAAGACTTTTCATTTTTATTACAGCTTCTTTAAGACTATTCTCAAAACATATTTCCCACTTACTTATCTAAGAAGCAGACTCACACTGATCTAAGTAGTTTTTATAAAAAAGTAACTCAATTTTGCGTCAGGCTATTTGGAAACATTTGCACTATTCATCTGCCAACTTCTGAAACACATTACTCATACCAAGAGCCTTCTGTCATCTTCTAACACAGATTTTCTAATTTGATGGTCCGAAGAGCCCAGAATAATCCCTCAAGGCTTTTTATTTTAATCATAAATTTTATGACAGCCAGAAACAACCTCCTTATCATGGTCACTTCTACAAATGATTGTACCTTTCAACACACTTATTACTACAGACAGGTTAATTTACTGTAGAATTTGCATATTTATCATGATCACTATTTAAATACTTAAAAAAAATCAGTTACAATAGAAGCAGTAAGTGTGTATTTAGAATTTGTATTGTAGTGTCATTTCAGAATGCATGGCTCCAATCAATGAAACAATTCAGATTATCTCACCCTCAAACTAGAAATTGAGCCCATAAAATGTTTTTTTGCATGAAACAGGCAAAAGTCTAGCGAATTTGAACATGTAAGGGGTAAAGAGTAAGAAAAGGAAAAAACCCATAACAAGAAACACACTATTGGAAGGTAAGTCTAACACTTGCTGCAGTCACAAAGTCACTACGCAGCTGCCCAACAAGACAAAAAAAATGAACTCTGTTTTCAAGTCAAGGAGAAAAGAGTTTTTACAAGATTTTCAGATTCGAACTACAAAGCCCGAGACACTGGAGCAAAGCTGTGCAGCAGCTCTGCCACATGCCAGAGCACGTGCTCATGGAGCAGCCGCAGGTAGGAAGATGCACACATCTATGAGATGTGTGGAAGCTACAGCAAATACCAGAATGCTGCCTTGGCATTACCTGGAGCTGCCCTCGTCCTCGCCCAGCACATCCAACTGGTTTTGGCAGGCACTTCTTCACATGCTGACAAGAGCCAAGCTCAACATCTCAAGATATCATACATTTTGGCAGGTTGCATTTGTAATCTGTCTGCATTAAATTATACCAAAAACTTTGGAGCTTCCAGGCCCAGAGCAAGGTTCAGCTTCAGCCGTGCAATCTGGAAGCAATTAGAGCTGCAATGTCATCAAGTAAGAAACTGGCAGTGAAACCATAGAGGCAGTTCATAAACACATTGTCAAAAGACAGGAAAACTTCACTGTCATGCACAGGCTTTGATCTTTTGGGATGCAAAGAACAACTGACATCAAGAATGAAAAAACACCAAACTAAGCAGACACTTCTAGATTTCAATAAACTCTAAATTAAAACTTCAGAAAAGGGAGTTATGTCTCAATGCCAGCAACAGAAACAGATTTACACTGAAATTTGTTCAGATTTTAGTTTTACTTCAAATTCATGCTAGCTTTCCAGAAATATTTCTCAGTACTTAATTAAAAATAAGATGCTACCTTTTTAACCCTTAATTTTCCTCTCTATAGCCTGTAATACTGGGAATGCTCCCTGCTGGAATATTCCTAGGAGATATCCAGGAAGATACAGCTTCCCCTAACCCAAGGTCTCCCCTGACTCCATGTGCAGCAGCCACTGAAACATGGCCACTTTCTGGGTATTATGCTATGCTTCCTTTAGTGGTTTTAGTTTGATTAATTTTAGTTTTAGAGTACCCCTGGGCTTCCATTCTGCAGCTTTTTTTAGAGAAAAAAAAACTGAAGGATTGGAGACAGCTTCAAAATAATCCATAATACCACAGAGACTTTATATAAATGCTACGTAAACAATATGAACTTCTGACTCCAACACAGTTGTAGAGATCAATGTCATCAATCTAAAACCCAATGGAACTGTTATTGACTACCTCATCTTTTTAGATAACATCTTCTGATATTTCAGTTGGGATCAGAAGACAATAATTCAGTTTTTCTCATTTTATCCAGTTAAGAACTCTGCGAACTGTGTCAGAAAAAAGTTACATTTTCTAATTTGTGCAAATAGGAGTAGGAAAGAAATGTACCACAGATGTGTACCCCAACCACACAGAGGTGGCTTCTCTCCTGACTTAACCTATTTTACTCCTGCAAGTGTTTAATTGGGTACACTTCACTTTGTGTTTTTATGTAAGAATTATGAGCCACACACTACATGAAGAAAATACTATTAAAGCTCCTTCACATGTCACAACAGAATCATGATTATCCACATCTAAAAGTATGGAGAGGGCTTGGAGGGGGGTGGCACTTTCTTTTATTAGAAAAGAAAATTGCTATCTGTGGACAAAGTTTTAATCTGCTACAGAATGCTGGAAAAAAGGTGAAGAAGCATTGTCCAACTATTTTCCATGTTACCATTAAACTTAAAGTTCTTTCATTGATGAAATTTGAATTACTCTGTGTGTGTGTGTGCATTAACACCAGCTCTGTCACCTAAATAATGACATCTAACAAGGCCAATAATACTATCATTCAATTTCCCCTGCAAATTATGAAAATGCTAGGAAAAAGAAGTAGTCTTGAGCAGAAATGCTTGTGACAGTCTGAGACTGGCAGCCACCAAAAGGCAGCCACCAAAAGGCAGCCAATACCTCTTGTCCAAGTTCCTCATCAAGTGTTCAGCGGCTACCTGGCAGCTGACTCAAATCTGCTGATTATCTCAATTCCATGAATCAGTCATATAAATCAAGGAGCTGATCCAGCTGAAAATTAACAAAAAAATGGATATTTGAAACAACCTGCTCCATCCCTCTATGAGTTGACAAACCTGGCTCACAGCTTGGCCATGCAGTAGGGACAGCGAGATGCAGGGAGAGAAATTGTCCCACGGGCAGTTTTCACTAAGCTTGCCTTAACTGAATTCTCAAACCACTATATTTGAAAGCATTTACATACACATCCTAAAAACCATTTCACTCTTTCCATTATTTAAACCATCAATTTTTTAAGTACTTGTGGCATACAGACATCAGAAGTCCTTTATAATAGAAAGGAGCTGGGAAAACTCAGGGACAGACCTCAGAAAGACCCTGCAGCTCTGATGGTAGGAATCTACCACGCAGTGGAAATTCCAGGCCTAGGTGCCTCCACATGCTAAAAGCATTGTACTAGGAGGTTTGGCATAACATTACAGGGTTCACAGATGCCTAAACACAGACAAAAGGGCTGATATTTAAAGATCTTATTTCTCTTCAGAGCTCCACTGTCAAGCATCAAGCTGGCTGACCTAACTTGCCTCACAGTCCTGGAGAGAAATGGTCAAATAATTTAACTGAGACACAGACAAGAAGCCACGTCCTTCACAATGTGAGGTGATGGAGGTTGGGAGAATGAAAACTAAATCTCCTGTTTTCTAAAGAATGAATTCTCCATCAGTGAAGAGACTGACTTTCCTCAGTCAAGGAGCCTTCTCCATCTTCCTAATACAGCTGAGACACGAGAAGTTGGATCTCTGGATTAATGATATTACAACATTCACCTGGGACGAAGCAGTCTTTATTCTTAGTTCCTCCTCCCAGGCATGGTAATCTGTTTTAACCAGCAACAAATCAATTTAAAATACATAAACATGAGCATGAACAAATTCCTGGAGAGAAGCCTCAAAGAAGATAAAATGCCAACACAGTAGACAGAAAAATAGATAAAAGCTCTGGAGAAGCTATTGCTCGTGTAGTTCCTAAAGTCAGAAACTGCTCACAAGCTTAACATGACCTTGTTCACATCTTTAGAAAACAAATATTTAACCTTCTGAGCAAGGAATCTGACTCAGTTACCATATGTGAAATCTGGTAAGGGAAACCTAGCTTATATTTAACTAATGCATCAAGGCCATAGCTATTCTGATCTTCAAGGTTCCAAGCAACCATCTCATATGAAGGTCTACCCAAAGAGTTAATGACTGTCATATTAATTACTATTTTTTTTCCTTGCATTAACAAGACATATAGCTAAAATTGTGTCTCCTTTTGCCAGACTAAAACTGGTTTAATAGAAGTTATAGGTATCAGTTAGAAAAGATGCTGAGTAACACCCTCAGAATTTTAATTTATAACACTATTTTTTTTTCTTCTATGAACTACAAGAAGTGCTGAATCAGAGGCAGAGAGCACGCATCTTTGTCTTGGTAACTACAGAATTTCTCCTCTCCTCTTCCCCCTAAGAATATTTGTCCTATCAATCTCCTGCATTTAATATATTCTCAGTTATACCGATTGTTACCAGTTGCAGCTGTTTTACACTCAGTTTAATTTCAGGCTCTCCTTCCTCGAGGATACAGTTACTTTTATCCACCACATTTGCAACTACAGTTTGTGGGTAATCAACTTTATTAAACTGCTCCTAATTTTCCACATCCATTTTCACCGTCCCATCCAGTGAATCTTAACAGGTTCTTAAGCTTCAGGAACGTTAGCAATTCTTCTACGCTTCAGAAACTGTGAGAGTAGTCGCATTTACTCCAGCAGCATTGCTGAAGAGTCTTTATAATCTGCTTGCTGGTTTACAAATAAATATAAACTATATACAGATATATATACAAACATACATACATACATACATACATATAGACGCACACATATGATGTCCTTTTCTATGGGTCTTTTACTTCTGCTATATCCCTTTCTGGAGATGGAACAAATGTAGCAATAGACAGCAATTAAAATCATTAAAATCCTTACAGTTTGATGTCCTGGGGTGTATGGGAAGACTGTGGCCAGCAGGTTGAAGGAAGCGATCCTGCCCCTATACTCAGCCCTAGTGAGGCCACACCTGGAGTGCTGCGTCCAGTTCTGGGCTTCTCAGTGCAAGAGAGACAAGAAGCTACTGGAGAGAGTTCAGCGGAGGCCACAAAGATGATTTGAGGACTGGAGCATCTCTCTTATGAGGAAAGACTTGTGGGAGCAGGGCTTGTTTAGAGATGAGAAGACTGAGAGGTGATCTCATGAATGCATACAAATATCTCAAAGGCGGGTGCCAAAAGCATGGTGCCAGACTCTTCAGTGGTGCCCAGTGACACGAGGAGCAAAGGCCATAAACTAAAACACAAGTTCCACCTCAACATAAGGCTTCACACTGAGGATGACAGAGCACTGGAACAGGCTGCCTAGGAAGGTCAGGAAGTCTCCCTGTCTGGAGACATCCAAAATCCGCCTGTACAGGCTCCTCTGTCACCTGCTATAGGGGACTCTACATTGGCAGGAGGTTTGGACTAGACGATCTCCAGAGGACCCTCCCAACCCTAACTATTCTGTGATTCATGCAGAATAATTATGGTTTTGCATTCTTTCTTGAGTAGTCTTCCTTCTGCAGAGTTATCACTTGCTCTCTACGAATCATAGTTTGATTTCTGCCATCTGAAAATATGCTGCACCTGAAGATATCTGTTCCCTTCAAATGAGAACCATTTGTACAACTACTCACTTGGATTACTGGAAACTATTTTCAGGTTTTAATACACATGCTCTGCTTTACTGACATTTCTTTAGATTGCTTTTTCCTACTTATTGGGGGTTTTACAGACTTTTTTCTATTTTGTCTAAGATAATGCATTATCTTGAAGTTATTGCTTTCTCCTATAGTTTATTTTTAAAAATCTGGCACAATCTTTTCTAATTTTCATCAGCCTAGTTCTTTTCTGGCTTAGGTAATGCCCATCTTTTTCATACAGCCCTGTGGCTGTCTAAACTTTAGCTAGTTCTTAACAAACCTCCTCCTCACAACATTTTCCTCAAGAACATACTGAAATGCTCCCAGCACAAGGCACAGGGCCAGCTAAACAGGCAGGATGAGCTTCAGAATGCTGCCATGGAAATTCTACTCTTTAAATTCTATTTTTACATGACCCAAAAGATATTCCTTAGAAGTCCTATTTGAAAAATCATTGCAAGAAGCCCTAAAAAGATTTGATGGTATTTTACAACCAGCTACATGAAATCTCCAAACAAAGCCACCTAAAAATAACTTTTCCTTAACTTTCCCCTCCTTGTAACAGAAATTAAGAAACAAGTTTCTCCCACTCTCAAACATAAATCAGCAGACTGCATGAAGAGCCTTCTCTTCTATCTCTGAAGCTAATTTTTCTGTATTTCTCATCTTTAAGATTTGCTTTCATCATGGCCACAAGACATATATGATTAGAACTATTTAAACATAATTAACACTTTTTCTATCTTCAGGTGTTTGAGGTAGATGTTTTGGCAGGCAAGGCTGTTTGCTTTTTACATGTTTTCTTTGAGGCTGGATACCTCCTCTCCTTCCCTACACTTGGTTATCCTGTTTGTCAATCAGTGCAATATAGTCGACACTGCCCTCACCAAAGTTTCTCTTCCAGAAGTGTGGCTCAGGATGCTGTTGGAAGACAGAGGAGCCCTGGGAAGCAGCACTGGGTGCCTTGCACATGGTAGCAGTCTCAGACCAGCTATGGAACTCACAGCCCAGCCAGCAGCATCCCAGACAGTCAGCACTCTTCCCTGTGGGGCACCATGCAGCTGAACAGTGCAGCCATCCAGCACGGCATGGAGATGCAGGAACAGGACAACTGGAGCACTCAAAGAAGAAAACCAGAATGAGAAACAAGATTTATTGTTGCTCTGGCCATGGTTGTAGCAGTCAGGCAGAGGCAGCGTGCTGCAGAAGCACAGCCACTGTGTGAAAGGAGTAGCAACATGAAAACACTCAGCTGAAAATTATTCCTGAGGCCTCCTGGCAGACTGCTCCATCTGCCCTCCTGAAAGATAATTTTTTAACATGGCTTAAGTGTCCCTAGTACCCAAACGCTGTAACAATAATTTTCCTCTGCTGTATCCAATTTGTTTTCCTGCCTCTAGCTTTCAGCTTTCCTAATAAGCTGTCAATTAGTTATGCAAATTTGAAAAACAAACATTCAGCTGTGCTTATGGGAACCTCTTGCTCATTGCCATCCAAGTTCACTGGGTCTGTATTGCAGATGATGAATTTGATTATCAAGCCCAGCCCCCATAGAAGGCAAGGCAGGACCAGCAGTTTCTTTTAAAACACACTTATATGCTAGAACTGTAAATAAATGTCTGCAGTTTTGAGTGATATTAGAAAGATATGAGCTATTGGAGAGCATCCAAAGGACAGCAATGAAGATGGTGAAGGGCCTTGAGGGGAAGCCCTATGACGTACAGCTGAGGTCACTTGGTCTGTTCAGCCTGCAGAAGAGACTGAGAGGAGACCTCATCGCAGTTACAACTTCCTCGTCAGGGAAAGAGGAAGGGCAGGCACTGGTCTCTTCTCTGTAATGACCAGTGACAGGATGCGAGGGAATGGCCTGAAGTTGTGTCATGGAGGTTTAGGTTGGATATTAGAAAAAGGTTCTTCACCCAGAGGGTGTTTGGGCACTGAAACAGGCTCCCCTGGGAAGGGGTCACAGCACCAGCCTGCCAGAGTTCAAGAAGTGTTTGGACAATGGTCTTGGGCACATGGTGACTCTTGGGTATAGTGCTGTGCAGGGCAGGAGTTGGACTCAATGATCCCTGTGGCTCCCTTCCAACTCAGCATATTCTATGCACATAGAATTCCCACCAAGTTTCAGTCCATTATTCACCCTTCACCTGAACAGATAATCACTGGAAAAATCTGTTTTAAATCCTGCTTTTTAAAACACCATGTCTCTTTCTTATTCAGGAACTCCAAACAAATTTCAACTAACTTCTATGTAAGGCAGAAAGCTGGTTTCTGGGCCTTGGACTGGACATGTTCAAATTTGGCACAGATGTAACAAATTGAGGGGAATTTCTGATTTAAACAGACCTGTCAATCCAAATGCCAGCACCAGAACCTTAGCATTTCTACAAAATGTAGCCTGATATGCTGCTCTAGTCCAGAATAAATAAATTTCTGAAGGCTGTAATGTGATGAGTCCCTTGCTGAAGCTCTATTAATTAGCTAAATGTGTGCTGAATTTTAAATGTAAACAGCCTCCCTTGTAGTTGTTTTTCACGAATGCATTTTATTTCACTAATGGGCCATGCTCAGGCCATCTGTCCGACCCATGATCAGGCTGACAGGTAGCAGCTGCATCTTGTCACACAGCAACATGTGAATTACAAGCGCACCAAGAACATTTTAAAGAAATCACCTTTAGAAGTGTCATTTTGTGACTTTTTCAGACTTCCATTTCAAGCTTCTGTATATTCCTGACCCACTTTACCTTCTTTCACCATAAAGCTTACTCAGTTAATGAACAAAGTAAAGAGAAAAAAACCCCCCAAAACCCAACACACCCCTGCATACACACACTCTCACCCCCTACCATAGTAGATTAGGTATTTTGTATTCATTCTGAATCTCTGAATTGCAGTGGGCTTATGTCTCCAGCTGATTTCAGCCAGAACAGCAACTGTTTCACGATCACAGATTTGCAAAATTTAGAAATATGTTTTAAAGGTAAACAAATAAATGTTTTAAAGAATCAACAAAGACTGAGCTTAATGCTTCCATTAGTTCAAATAGTCTAATAAATATTATTCAGCTGTTACACTGGTATCCAGCAGAAGAATGATGGACACTGAAGTCCTGGGCATTTCCTCAAACAAAGCAATGGGCTTGAACATGCAGCAGGTGCATGAGACCTTTTTGCTACCTGCTCTATGCAGAGAACAAGGGGATTAAAATGTAGCAATGCTGCTTTAGTACCAGTAACAAGGGTCTTTTGGTGCTTTTGGTGCTGAAGGTAACAAACTCCAACTCACAGACTGTCATTAGGCTAGCTATAACACTACTTTGACAGGAAAAGTAGACTTCCTTTTCAAATCACCAACTCCTGTGTCAAAGTCTATTGAGTGAAAAGGGAACACTGTCTTTAACGAAAGCTGTTAATGTGTCCACACTGCTGTTTAACCATAACCTTTTCTGACATTTCAACACCATGAACTTAACATTCATTAACATCTCTTCTAACTTAGGCTAACAAGCAAACTAAGACCATCGCCAAAAATTAAATTTGCAGACTATTTATAAGTAATGTTTTCTACATTGCTAACCTCAGTATATTTTAAGTGCTGTCAGTAAAAAAAGGTTTCCCCCTCTCCAAACAAACAGTAATAGAAGGATTATTACTTATTACTGTTTACACTGCACACAGCTTTCTGTCTATGCCTGCTCATGCTTTTCGGACTCCCCTAACCTGTATTCACTGTCACTATTACTTTTTCAAAGGATGAGGTCTGGGTTCACAGACAAACACAGGGCTTTCAGGATAACTTACTCAACTTGGTTATGGTTAAATATGAACATTCTGGAAGCAGCATTTGCCTCCTGTCACACTTTAGGAAAAGACGGATGCACCTTTCCTTTCAGTAGAGGAAATTACGTTAAAAGAAATAATTATCGTGAAGTCTAAAGGCCCTGCAAGTCTTCATACTTAAGCTAGGAGAAATTACTATGCATATTCAGATCAAGAGCCATAAAACAATGCTAAGCCTGAAGACACCCAGTGATCAATCTGATTCCGAAGTGATACACACAGTTCTTCTCAGAGTTAATGGTAGAACAGAAATCTGCATTTCACAAGTTAAATCATCTTCCCCTCAACTGCTTGGAAATTTCTCAGTGACTCCTGTTCAAAGAGGCCTTATCTTTGTTCCACAGGCTGCCTGAAAATAGTTACAGCAGCTCTCACATGCAAATTTTTCTTTTCTTGCTGCCATTTTTTTGGTTACAGAAGTCTGACCTCTGCATCATCAAACTGTCTCATAATGCTGGCAGACAATTCAGCCTCCTCTTCACGAACCTACAGAATGCAGTTAGATGCAAACTGCACACCTGTTGGGGCATGATGGTCAGGCTGGCACACTGGAAGGATGCAGCCCACCTGCACTTCTCAGACCCATCTTTGTAATACTGCCAAGGAAACAAAAGCTGCATACTCTTTCTGGGTTCATCCTCAAATGTAGAAGAGGTCTCCTTGCCTAATGTCAGAAACAAGGCGTCCTTCCAGGAGAGTACTTTTCAAGTAGATCCTGGCATGACATCTCAACTTTTGTTTCAGAGGTGTCCAAAAAACGGACTTTGGCATCCGTACATATCTGGGCCAATGGCCACTACCATGTGTCCTGTGTGTTTAAAGCTCACTCCTCAAACAGTGATAAACTTGTTACTCACATGAGGGTGATGACTCCTCTTGGTCTTTTATTCATCTTCTCTTCCAGGCCTGTGATTGGTGTGGACTTGGATCTATCCTTCCTTTCAGTCTTAGCTTTGAAGTTCAACACCAGTGTTGAAAGCATTGAACTATAACTACATCCAGAGTAGCATAATGGTGGCATCAGGAGAACCCAAGTAGGGAAGAAGCACATTTTACCTTTTCCTTTCTGATCAGTTCATCATCATCAGAAATTGACTTTCTGAAGCAGTACTCACTGCTAGTTAGATTAGAAAAGTGGTAAATCTCTTTCATGTGGAAGGATGAAAGCTTTAGCTTACTTCCCAGTGAGCCTTGATGGATGTGCTCAGTAGTCCAAGAGGGAAAGAGAGCTAAAAGCATCACGGTGAGCTGCACAGCCGCAGTGGGGCTGTGGGTTCCCAGCATACTTTGAGACATGCTCATTCCTCTTCCCCTCTGAGCCCCTTGCCAGAATTAAGGCACAGAAGACTCATCAGCTCAAAGCATGCAGTGAAACAGAGGGAGATAAATGGAATGCATCACTTCTTTTTGTTCCCTTGTTTCATTTTCTCAATTGTATTTGCAGCATATCTGAAGCGCAGTCAGAAGGCTGAGAGTTGGAATAAGGCAACAGAGATCATTTACAATTAATCACTGATTACTGCTGTAAGTGTCAGATCAGAACTGATGTCTCAAAAGAACTTTTTTCTCCAGTTACACAACTTATATCAGTTATTGGAGACCCAAGGACCAACTTACTTGGTCTTTTTACAATTGAACATCTGTATAATTGTTAGGACAGTATGCCACTGGCAGCAGAAAAGTCTGTATTTTAAGATTACTTCTCTAAGTCCATTATTCTCTCCCAACACAAGGAGAGAAAGAATGGTCAGACAGCAACTAAAACCACCTTTACTACATTAAAGGAGGAATTAATTGAGGAGATAAGAAAACAGGACTTCTAAAACTTCACCCATATGCCCTCCCAAAAACAAACTTCTGAGAAATGAGAAAAGGTAACATTTTAACAACTGATGAAAGGCTCATTTTCCAGAAACAGAAGTGCCTGCACGAAATACAAATACAGTCACCACAAGCTCTTCCTGTTGATGAAGGACAAAACTGAAGAACTGGTTAACTGCCTTATGCTGTTACCAATGATGGAGACGTGGACAGCTAGAGGAGCTCCCTGAGCCCTGATGACTAGAATTGAAGAAGACACTGCTGGAAATCCTTGCATGAACTTCCCCTGTCCTGGTATTTTTTCATCATAAATCTCCTTTGATTTGGCAGTATCTGACAAATGATACTGATAATCTTTGATCTGACACCATATTGCTGCTTGAATGTTACTAAGTTTGGGAAACTTGTTCATTGCCTTTTTTTAAAATCAAGCTTTTTAAATGATTTGGCTATTTTGTTTCGGTGGTTTTTTTCAAAGCTTTCTGCTAAGTCTTACTGGGCTACAAATGCTCAAAAGCCAAGAAGAGAAGGTAACTTGCTTTCTATTATGAAAGATTAAACTTTAAAACTACAAAATTACTTAACCGAAGGCAAAAATGAAGGATATTTTCTGATTCGCAGGTTTATCTCAAATAAAAGACTTCTGCACTACTGCCCTGGAGGAAGGTGTAAGAGATGACAAGAGAGTAAAGCCAAAGAGGTTTCAGTGGGCATTTCAGCACTACTGATCACATTGCTCATTACGACACTGCAAAAAACCAGTACAGAACTCAGATTTGCTTTGTTTCCTTTTGCTTCCATGTAATTTAACTACTTATAAAGGAAATACTCTTGAAAGCATTAAAACCTGAATTGCGGTCAGAGACAACCAGTAAAATAGTGAAGGGGTAGTATTAGGATACTGACTCTTGTAATTTGTCCACAGATTTCTACCACAGCATTCCAGATCGTCTGGACATAAACAAACCAAGAAGAACAAATAAACCAAAAAAGAAAGACCAAATAAACAAGCTGTAATTTAACATATAAACTGACAAAGGCATACTCCTTTTATTGTTAATATTCAAAGAAAGATTATAGAAGACTTGCAAGCGAATAGACTCAAAACAGGGAGGTAAGTGTTTATTTGTGACTAATTTTATGCTCATCAGGAATAATGATTTGAGGAAAGCTTGGATTTCCTTGAAATTGAAACCTCATCTCTGATTAATATACTTCTTACTCTTAGACTTGGAAGGCTCTGCTGCAGTAGTACCTGCATGCAAGGAGTAGAATAACATATTATTCATGAAGCATATTTATCACAGTGAAAACTGCAGAGACACAAACACATGGAAACAAAGCATGCCAGCTGCTCTCAAAGGAAAACCATTCCTGGTTTATGAAAAGTACACCAAGAAAGGAAAACTTAAATATAACAAAAATATCAAGGTCTCATCCCCAGGAGATTATTCATTTTCTCATGCTGGGCTGTGAACCAGCATGCTGACATTCAAGCTGAGGGGAAATGCTGAAAGTAATATGATGCTCGTAAGTTCCAAGCACCCAGCTGCAGCTTTCTAGCTGGGCAGTGCTCCCCTAGTAGCTTGGTGAGAATCTTAGCAGTTACTTTGGCATCAGTTCTGAACATATCAGGAAGCACAAAGTTGTCCAGAGAAATCAAATTATACACACATCTAGGACCATACGGATCTCCAAGTACAGATGCAGAACTGCATCTTTTGACTATTTCATAAGAAAAAAGAAGAAAACAACCACCCAGCAGCACGGTCTTTAATCACCTTGCCAGTCACCGGCACCTGTGCAAGCAGGCAGGCTCTGTGGGACTCAGCTCTGAATGCTGGAGCACATCTCTGTGACCACATGCTGGCAAGCAGACAGACAGAAGCCAGTTCTGGACAAGCAAACTGAGGTACAGATAGGGTAGCTCTGGGTACAGCTGCCCTAGACACGTGCTCAAAACACCTGCAGACATATTCCCCTTCCTTTACATTATTCTTAAAATTCGAATCCCTTCTCATCACTCACTTCTGTAAGGACAGTCACTAGCTGGGTAAGAGGAATTACAGAGGAAAATGTAAAGCAGTATGAAGCATCAGAACCGCACCAGGATTCGGGGCTGTGTTTGGAACTCTAAGAAATGAGAAAGTGAAAGGTCCAAAGAGAGACCATAATTAATACCTGATATCAAATTATACACTACAGATTAAGAACATGTAATTTGCTCAGTATTTTTGTTTTGCTAAGGAGGCACATGACAGACACATTTATACAAGGGATAATTCAATAAAAGAAGAGATTGTACAACTCACATTTAAAACAAAGCAAGCTAAGCAATGACCTTAAATCAATGCAATGACCTTAAGTTAATGGGAAAAACTGAATGAGGAAATTAGGAGAAATGGTTTAATGGCAAGGCCGAGTGGAAAGAAAGTTTCCTTAATGAGGTAGTTACTGTTCACTAGCAATGCTTGAAGAAGGCATTCAGTAACTGGAACAGACTTGGTAATCTGTTTCTGCTAATATGCTCTGTTTAAGATAATGTTGTTTCTCATTGAGAATCTTGGGTGGATAGAAACTTTATGCCTGCATTTAACTTCGAAGAAACCTCTTGCTTGCTCAGTGAGGAGTATAGCTTTTTTAAGGCAACATGAAATAGAAAAAGCCATCTCTACAGTACTTTAGAAAATAAAAGCTTGAGAAGAATCTTGTTTTCCAATGTAGCTTTTCAGAAATACCCCATGGTGGGAAATGTAAGTCAAGCAAAACTTGAGCAAAAATCATTCAGAAAATATTTACATCATCACTGTCTGTGTTCTGCCTTTACATTTGTCAGGATGTAAGAATTTATTGTTGTCTTTTGAAATTAGTATCAGAACAGATTTGAAATGGAGTTGAGAGAGATCAGTGAGAATTTTAAACCTCACTTCTTATTTACTGATTTCTGGATTTCTGCCATGCATTTACTGACTTTTTTTAGCCCTTACTGCCATGCTTTCTCTAGCCTGGTTTACTCAGAGATTAAGAATTCACCACTAAAAGCACTTTTTTAAGACATTACTTTTAAGTTCAAAAGATTTTGACAAGTCACACATCTGTAAGGATTTGACGGGTAAAGTTTTCTAACACAAAGTGAAATAGTGACAGAGAGGTTCAATCAAAACATGCAAACAAGTTACTTTTCCCACCATCTAGAAATCCAAGAGTAAGTGAAATCATATACAGAGTAAATACCAGTCCTAAAAATTCAATCTGATGGTACGTGAAAATGAGAGGTTTTCTCCCTTACTGCTTGTTTGGGGTTGAATGGGTTGGGTTTGGGGTGTTTGGTTGGTTCCTGGGTTTGGTTTGGGGTTTTTTGTTTGGGTTTCGGGGTTTTTTTTGTGTGCATAAGATCAAGAAATCAATTAGATAGTAGTTGTTTGCAATTCAGTGAAATGATTAATTAGATGAATATAGCAACTTTCTACAGTTGATTGCTAATCAAAACTTGAAGCCTAAAGAAATTACATGAGAAAATTCTAGAACCTAAAGAGTCAGGAGGCACAGAGACCCTGGTTGGACTAACTTTGGTTCAAATGGAGTCCGTAGGAGTCCTGTAGGAATTTTCATTTGTCTTGTATTGAGATACTTCAAATATACTATTAAGGTGAAACTACACACCTCTCTCTGGTCACAGAGTGAGACAGCAATTCAGTCATGGCTGAATACCTGTTTGACTGCTAAAAGGACCAAAAAACTGTCCTATTGTTCTGCACTGATTTGGAGAGTCCCTGAGATATAGCTGAATTGAACATACAGGCATCACAATATAAAGGCACAAAAGGAAACAATTCATTGGCATTAATGTAACTCTTAATGAACTATTTGGTGGTATTATTTTCACATGCAGAGGACTTTAAGGGCTCTGTGCTGAGACCTGGAAAAGGAAGCAGGAAGGATAACTTAAAAAGATCAAGACTTATCATCCTTTCATCATGAAGTGAAAGAAAAATCCTTCCACGTAATGATTTTCAGATTAAAAAAAAGGCAGAATAAAATGTTAGTATCTCCTGCAAGATTTTGGCAGTTAGGATATTAAACTGTCACTCTTTTTCCTAATATCAAGCTAGCTGAAAAAAATCCCCACTGCCGTTAGTTGCCCAGAAGACAGCATCAACGGAAACATATATAGTCTATGTCTCAGTGCAACATGCTGTTAATTGCAAAACCAAGGTCCAGATAAGTTTTGTTTTCCTCTGAGACTGAGTAAAACAGCACTGAGATTAAGGAAAAAACAATTAAGCAAAGCAGACCAAATTCACTGTTGTGTAACAGTGTTGGCCATTGCTGGTTTTCTAATTGGTTTGTTCAGATTAACAGACATTCAGAATTTACCTAATAAACAAGCAGCTAACATCACATAATGCTTACTACAGTAGAGACATACCTCACTACCCAACACTAATTACCTCTGCAGTGTAGTGTCAGATCCACAAGGCATCCTTCTTTGCCTGGGACAACAACAGTCACAAAACGAACAAAAAAGGATACCATTACTGGAAAGCTTTTTCATCTACATTCAATGAGCCATTCCTTTCTCTTTCCCTATCAGCACACACCACCTCAAATCAAAGCACTGGTATAGTTAATGCACAAAACTCTATCCAACAATTACCTGCCTCATTTACAAGTTTGCAATACAGGTCTGTTACAACAATGCCAATATAGAAACCGTATAGCATCCCCAAATTAATAGTGATCATCCACAAACATCAGTGTCCAGAGAGACTGGACAACCACAGTTTCAACAGTTTCTGTGCAGATATACAGCCTCGCTGACACCCCACAGGTGAGAGTGAAAAGAGGAGCTCCAGTCTGAAAACGCAAAGAATAGTTACATGTAGTTATGTTTAAAGCAAGAGACTTTGTGGATTTCAGCACTGATATACTTTCCATGCAACAGCAATACAACAGCACTCTCAAGAGAAAGCTGTACATCACAAACCCTGCAATTCCATTCTATCGGGTCTCTCCTTAGCATGGAAGAGGTCAAGATCATGCAAAGCACGTTTTAACTTGTTTAATCTTACCTCCCCCTCAACTTCTTTCAGGAAAATAATTAGACTGCTAACAGTGAGACAATCTCCATTACATGCCAAATTGTGGTTGGTGATCCAAAACACTGAAGGCATTAGAGCTTCTTCAACAAAACTGATGACCTAAATAAACCTGTGTTATGCATCTTTCCTGGCCATGCCCTAAAAACTTTTATGAAGCATTTCAAAGAACCGGCCTAAACTAGACATCTAAAATAACAGACCCCATGGAATATTACACTGACCTCAAGTCTGCCAATGTTTTCAAGCAACTGGAAGGAAACTGTGGAAGTGCTAATAGGTTGCAACTACAAATGCATCTGGTGTCAAAAGGCATCCTCACAAGGCAAAACAAAAGATTATCCTAAAGTTAATATAAAAAACCATCCTTTTGAAACTGCTTCTCCAAATGAGACTGTACCAACCATAAAGCCCATGCTGGTATAGTACTCAGGTTTTTGAAGAGAACCTGAACACAGCAAAAAGCCCACACCCTTAAATACATGCATACGCCAATTATGACTTTTGCAAAAAATGAAAGTAGAAACCACTGAATTTATGCCCTGAAACCCTGTTAGCTTCTACACTTATTAGCCTACTATATTTAAATAAATGGTTAATCTACGGATTCCATTGTTTTGTTTCAATAATATAAAACCAGAATGTTCCAACATTCAATTACTATTTATTTTATGTGTACTATGTTTTGATTCTAATGAATGCTTTTCGGTTCCTTTAGATGTCATCTTCATCTCTGAAACATTCATCAGGATCAACTATGCCTTTAGTTGCCTTGAAAAATGGTGTCCCTACAATAGCTGATAGTAAAAATAAAATTGTAAAAGCAACCAAAGCACCACTTAGTCCAGAAAGCGAGCTTCTCATTTCATCAGTGAGATCATTTTGCCCTCATGTCCATGCAAAAAATTTTCAGACCACGATTTCCATAATCATGGGCAGAAATAGTATCATTGTTTTCTTTACAGAAATACCTCAACTTTTTTACAGAGTAACACAGCATGTAACGTCTTCATATAAAAAAGCTCCCATAAACACAATTCATCCTTTTCTAAGGATACATGCAAGGGCTTGCACTAGTAGTTCAGGATTTGGTACCAAAGGAGCTTGGTAAGTGTAGGACACTTGGCCTACTTAGTGTTGAAGCTGAAAGGTACCACCTACACTCACTGGTATGAAGGAAGGGAAACACTTTCTTTTACCATTTAGAAAGCCGTTAAGGGTAGATTTGGGTTGGATGTAAGGAAGAAATTTTTATAGTAAGGGTGGTAAAATACAAGAACAGATTGTCCAGAGAATTTGTAGATGCCCCATTGCTGGAAGTCCTCAAAGTCAGGTTGGATGGGACTTTGAGCAACTTATCTAGTGAAAGATGCCCCTGCCTGTGGCAGGCAGACTGGACTACATGATCTTTAGAGTTCCTTCCCCCTCACATCAGTCTGTGATTCTATGCCATGGGTCCTCTTCTCTTTCTAATTTTTTATTTTCTTTGTTTTCCACTTTTAGTTCTTTTTTTGCAGCCTGGCAGTGCCAAACTATTACCTAGGTGTGTGTACACAAATCATCTCAATTTAAACAGAAAGCATGTTAAATACTTCGTATAGTTTGTATCACAGGCAAACTGGTACAGTCAAACGAAGTCTGATTTTAAATTCCCGAAACACCCCACAGTACTAACTGTTACAGATCCTGCATTTAACATTCAGATTTAAGCAGCATGAGGTAATCATGGCTTAGAACCACATATTTAAAATGTAGCTGCAAGAAAAACAGGAAAAACACCAGTATGGAGCACTTCCTGCAGCTTCACATTGCTTTAAGCGGAGTTGAAAACCTGAGAACTTGCAATCATTACAATATCGAAAAAGTTTTCACAGTATTTCAAACATTCATTACAGTTCTTTGCACCCATTTTACTGATATCTAAGACTGCATTAATTCAAGACTAAAGGATTAGCACTGTGAGTTTAGCCCAAGGTATATGCATACCTATCAGAAGTAAGCATATTAAAGCTGGCAAATGAACCTCTTAGGGCTCTGCACAACAGCATTTTCCAAGCTCCATGAAAGAGCACGCGAGAATTGATGAATGGAAGATTATCTACTATTTAACAAACAAGTTTTTAAAATACTGGGTTGAATTAAGCAAAAAAAGACTATTTCATAAGTCACTTTCTCACTTAATTTTACACTTAGCAGTGTGTCCAATATAATTACTCATAAAAAACTGCCATATGATTTTCACTTTATCTGAAAAGCAGCACCAGCATCTGATATTCTACTGATTAGAATCTGGCTCAATGTCTGTAAAGGAATTTTCCACACACACACAAAAAAAAAAAAAAAATCCTATGTTAATTCTGAGAGAATGATTTCAGAAAGAGTAAACATTTCCACACCTTCCCTAAACTGAGACTGGAGAGGAAAACAAGACAATCATATTTACATGTATACAAAAATGAAACATGATAAATTTCAGTACGACTTTCAGAAAGTGTTGTGGGATGCTAGGGAGAGATTACATAGAACATGAAAATAACCTTTTCTGGAGAATTAAAGAAGAGTTTATGTAACTTTTCCTATGAATATGAATTTTTTTTCTACTACATTTTTAAGATAAATGAAAACCAACGCCAGATTATTTTAAGACAGTCTTAAAAGCCACAGCAGCATTGGGAAAGACAAAGTGGAGGAAATAAGGCAAAAAACTTGACTGGTGTAAACTTCCCAAATGGTTCTGACACAGGAGCATGACTTACAGCCTAGTGAAATGAATGCTGAAATTCATATTTATTTATTTAGCAAATAAATTGCTCTTTCTGCAAATATTTTTAAAAAGTAAATCAAAGACTGAGCAATAATAAGTTCCTAAATCCTTGGAGCTTGCTTTTAAGATCCTTAAGAGGACAGTCTGAACAAACTCAGTAATTACAGATTACAGTGAAAACACCTGCAACTACTGATACAGAATGTATGTCACATCCCCAAAACAGACCTTCTCTTTCACATTCAAAGTTAAAGTAGAAAATCAACTACAGTAATGAATATACCCTGGATTTACAAACAATATTATAGTAACTCTCAAACCATGACTACTGCATAGGATTAAAGGCAAGTTAATAATTTGCAGAATAAAACTACTGAGCAGACCACATATTTGTTTCCTTTCCTGTAAGGTAAAATCGAACTTCAGGTCAGCAACTAAAGTATAAGGAAATGAACACTGAAGTTTGTAAGATGCTGTATGACAGAAACAAGGAAGATGCCCATAATTCAAAGAACTAACAAACATCACCACGTGGGAGATGTGATGGACCACATGTGGTAGACATAGAGAGGAGAAAGCATCAAAGCCCAGAATCAACGGAACACACAAAGGAGTAATAGAAATTAATGTTTTCAACCAATGGGTAGCAAAGAAAAGGAAAAACGCGCAAGATACACATACAAGTAATGATGAGAATATGTGATCAGATGCACAAAATTTGATTAAAATGCATTAAAGAGGAGCAGTAGCTTGAACTAAGTCTCTAGCTGGATTCCGCCACCGCACTGTTCATTAAATCTACTGGTGACTGTCTACTACAACCCTGAAAAGAAATTAAAAATGACCGGCAAATGCTGACTCAAACTGCTCAGCTGGAAAGGGCTGTGCAAGTTTGGAAGGAAGTCTGTGGAAAGAATGCAAAATGGAATTGGGAGGCTGAGATAAACAAATAAAGACTGAAATTACAGCTGGTATATCAGCTCATGGCATACTAACACAGGATGGAGCCCTTGGTGTCATTATATCCTTTGACAATAATGCTGAGAGTTTTGGAATTCTCTGTTTGAAACTGGACACCCAGAACACTCGTACACTTAATTCAAAATGGTAAATGTCTGAAAATAGCTGGAAAATTTGAGCCTTTCATTTTATAGGCTGTCTTAGATTATTATGCACAGCCTTTCATTGCAAGAGCAGATATGCTAAAAAACAGTTCTCAGTGTGTCTTAAAAATTTCATTAAAAAAAGGCATGAAGTAAGTCTTAACAGAACAGTTACTGTTTAGACATTTATTTTAAAATATTTTTTTTTCCACTATGTCATCCTTTCCAAAGAGCAGACTACTTCCTCTAACACCTCAAGCTTTTTACACAGTGCTCTAAAAGAATGAACTATAACCTTTAAGTCCTTTTCAGTTCTACCCCAAGTTCAGGGTCTTCAGACATCGCCCTACTCTGAACCCTACTGCTGGGCTTCTAATGAGTTCAGCCGTGCCCTGCACCATCTTCCAAACTGTCCTTCCTCCCAGCCTTAACTTCTTCATTGGTTATACAGAAAAATGGATTACTTTCTAACCACTTCTGTCACACATTTAAAATAATACCTTGAGAATATTTGTATTCTAGTTTCACCTGCAGACCTATCCTCATCTTTTCACAAGTGTTTTTGTGAGAATTCCTTCATTTCAAATGCCACAGCATTGACCAGATCATAATATGGAAAAACTCACACTGAGTTTTATGGTTTCTACAGAAATTTCTATTTCTACACACTGAGTCCATGATTTCAGCACAACAGGAAAACCATTGCCCATCCCTCTCTTTTTCTGTTGTGCAATATAATTTATTGCAGATAAAACCAAGCTAGGACATATATCACATACTTTTCCGCTCAAAGAAAGTTATCCACTAGCAAAGAACAGCTGAAAGGAAAAATGAACAAATAATACCAAAAATAAAGCTAATTTTGAAAAAAAAATGTGGTAGACTGAAATATGAAGGAAGACCTCTCAAAAGAAGTTTAACATCCAGCCCTTGCGATTCATTGGCCAGGTTGGAAGTTAGATGAAGCAAAATGAAAACCCGGTAACATTTACTAAAAGTAACAAGTTAATCCACTAGCCATCTGCTCCTGACGGACAGGGAACTGTCCTCTAATTTGGAACGGGACCTGTCCCTTAGGCAATTAAAACTCCACCTACAGATCTGCACCGGGGCTGTAGGCACTGAACGTGCCTGAGAGGTCACAGCAGATAGTGAGAGCTGGCCCATCGGCATGGAAAGCTTCTGTTCTTTCAGAAGGGAACAGGCAGGTCCTCACCAAAACCTTTTGGACAGTAACTAAAAATCTGAAGACATATTTCTCAGGATGGTAACTTACAAAGTGCTGATTAAAAGAGCTACCTTGGACATATGGAGATAAAGATAGCAGTGCCTAGTTGTATCAAGTGCTGCCAGGAAGATTTTTAGCACCAGGGGTTTTTCATTTTATCTTCTCCTTTTAATTTTTTTTTCCTTTCTAAAAAAGGGTGAATATTTTCCAGTTCAGTTTCTTTTCTTGTGCCCAGGCAGTAGATTTCGACTTTTAAAACAGCAAACCTCTTTTAGGAGGAAAGTGTTTCTAGAAGGTTTGGAAGTTCACAGCCTCTGAAACTTAAAATTACTTTCCTTGTACCTGCATTAAAAGGCATGCTATGAACATAATACAGAGAACAAAGCACACAGCTCACCTCATAGTAACTTCGCACGGCATTGCAAAATGCTTCATCTGCTACGATTTGCGTCTCCCCGTTCAAAAAGGCCTGGAAACGTTCCTTCAGTACCTGCAGCTGCTGCTTGTTGAGCTATGCAAGAAAAAACAAGGAGAGGGGAGAGAACAAAAATAAATGCAGTTAGTCTCAAAGTAAAAATACACAGCACTTGGAACCTGTGAACAGGGAAAAAAAGACAGAGGCTCCCTGGCCACCTGGCTCCCTGGTGAGGGGCAGCTCTTCAGAGTCCCAGCTGGACAAGCCACGCTGTGGCAGCCAGACATGCATGCAGGCAGCGTGCAAGGAAACTCTTGCTCTTTCCCTGGTGTCCTTGGGATGCCAGAGGTAAGTCTGCATGGATACTTCTGTGCAGTATTTTACATGCCTATGTTGAATATAATGGTTGACCTTCTCCGCGGCAGCAGCACCGGCTAATAAAACTTAGCTCTTAGCTTGTCTTCGAATACATAATTTTATTTTCAGCCTTCAAATAACTGAATATAAACAACTGAGATGCCTTAATTTTTCGGAGTAATCTAGGCACTACCACTGGAGTGTTTCAACAAGCATGCACACTGTGAAGAAAATGGAGTCCCAGCCATGATGCTACGACACTATGAACAACATGAAACAACTGGATCTTAGGGAAGAGCAGACAAAGGCTCCAAGATTGACATGCAATAACATTGGGTGGACTTCATATCAAAGTTGAGTACATTTTGAAAACAAACTCCTACAAGAGCACATTACACAATTAAACCTTGCAATCAACCCATTTTTATCAAAGTTTAATTTTATGGGAAAAAGCAAAGTTTGGAAGCTCTCCAGGGATCCAGACACAAGTCTTTTGCCAAGGTTTCTATCAACTCTTGAAATATTTAGTAAGATATTTCTCCTTATCAAATCTGTGAGAAGTCTGAATATCACACCATATTCTTGAACTTTAAATTTAATACAAAACAAATTCAAACACAACTGACTGAAAGGTTTTTTCATCCTTCCTGTATTTTGCTTAAGTAAAACAAACAAATAAATGCATAGCCAGAAATTTTAAATATTTTTTGCAGAGGGCAGAAAGTTACATTTGTAATGGCTAACCTGCAGCAAATAACACTGCCCCCCATGGCATAATCATTTCTTATTGAAGAATTTTTTGGCATCTACAGTAAATATGGTGACCTTAGACTTTCAGGTCTCTTATGTCAACACTTTGAAATCATTTAAGCTACAACACTGTTATAAAATTAGCAAAATCTCTGCTATCCTGATAATGTGACTACCTTGGACAACTTCTATTTTCTTAATATCACAGGAAGATTTCCATCACACACAAAGTTTACTAAGTTTGCAAACTCATGTGCTTATTTGAAAAATGTAATAATTTTCTGCAAAACTCTCCAAACTGACTGTGAACCTGAAAGCTGTTTTATTTTGACAGGAAACAATAGTATAGATGCCATCTATATACTGGGTATCAGAAATCCCCTAAAAAAATAATAAAATGTAGGCAGTAGCAATGCAAAGCCAAAAAACGATGCCTCTGAAAAAAAATCCAAGCTAGTTAAAAATATATGATAATTCTGTTCCTCATCTTAACAGAACAATTAATGATATAGAACAAGCCCCAGGAGACCCCTACAGAAAAAAAGGCCTCCTGTTGAGGCAAGCAAACTTCAACAGAGGTTGCTGTGACTTGGATAAATTTCCTGCATGAACTCCTGAGAGCAGCAGCCAGACACTGACACCCCATCCTGTACCACTGCTAATTAAAAATCAGTGGGAGACAAGTGTCTGCACATCCACCCGAAATGGCACCTATCCACCTGCCTGCCAAACATCCACTTCTTGCACAGAGTCTTCACGATACTTGATAGCTGTTTCTAACAGAAATCAAACCTTATTCCACAGATTTGATTCCTCTTATTCTTCTCTCATTTTCTAAATATTTTGGATGAGTTGAGATATCAGAAAATGCAAATCATACTGGATGGTTTGAGGGGTTTTTTCCCAGCATACACATGCTCTTTTGGGGGACTTATAAAAGAGACAAGCGCTCACATAGACAGTGCCCCTCTGCTGAGCAAGCAGCTCCTTCATCCCATGGAATATTCAAACTCTGCTATGAGAACATGCAGGCTTCCTGCCAAGGCAATTATGAAAATGTGTTTTCATGCTTGCAGACTTCATTCTTTAGGTGATTTGCTTCTCTATTACCCACATATCAAACAAAAACATTATGAATAAGGCAATGAAATATAAATTTAATTCTGAATTTCTCATTTCTAACCATCATAGTTCAGCAAACTGAAATACCTTTATTTATACATGGCTTTCATATTCACTGCTCTAGGTAGTAAGAATTTCTAAGGGTTGAGTGGCATTTTAGGATTACTGTATATTTCTTAAATTACTTTTATTTCAGTCCAAAATCTGGATGTACAGAATAAAGCTCTCCTGCAAAGCTAAATAATAATAGTATTTCCAATGGAAAATATGAAAAGCTACAACTTGCACTAAGGATGATCTGAAGTCTATTTTACACGTCCCAAGTACTGTCATATATAGAGATGCAGTTGACTGTCAAGATACAGAATAATTTATAGTAGTCTACTGCAGCATACAGCTCCTCTGGGTTTTTTTACTTGTCAGAATATTGAATGTATAGTGAATTCTCTCTCACATCTTTTTTTTTATGTTGGTCGTTTTTAACGAATTCATTAACACTCTTCAATTTGCAGCACTTAAAAATGAAACAAAGCTAACAGTAAAAGTAATAGCTTAGAAATGTGGAGAGAAAAAGGAAGACTAATTGCATTGGAATGCTGTAGCAGCAAAAGCAGAGAAACAGGTGCTTATACAGGACATTAGCTCTCGGATACTGCCGAGCAGCTCAACCTGTCAAAGTCTGGGCTACCTTTGAAGTTGGTCAACACGGAACAAGAGAAGACATCAGCTATAACCAAAATCCCAAGAGAAATGCTTAAACTTAAGGGCAGTAAGCCTGGGCAGAGTGTCTCTGGTAGGAGCTCCCATAATGGAGCTCAAAGTCCTTCTGCAGGAGCACTGCCTTTCAATCACGCGAGCCCTTTCCTCCTCTGCTCTGTGCAAGACTCATACACAGCAGACCTTCGTTTTCAGTCCACTCTCACCTTCACTGCCAGTGCCTCTGTTTCCACATTTTAATTCTAGTAGAAAGAACCACAAACACGAAATTTGAAATTAAAAAATTACATTACTACATGTACCCCCAAATGTAAACTAAACTCGGAATACCACCAAAAGTGTACAGCAAAGCCTCACTGATTCTGTCGTTTTCCTTCAACCTGCTCCAGTTTTGTATTGCTTGTTTGGGTTTTGCATTCTCAGTGGTATAGAATCTGTTGTCATAACTCTGTGTGATACTTCATAAATAACTACTGCTGCTTCATGGGAGAATGTATAACTAAATTCCAGTGACTCAGAATATCAGATTTGATTGCATTTTGCAAAATGATGGAAGATAAGTAAAGCCAAATTTAAGGGTAAACAAGATTAACTGTCCTCAGATTTGTTTTTTTCTTTATTGCAGTCACACAACAGATAAAAACTTTTCTTCCCTTCCATCCCTGTGTCTTTCAAAGAATGTAACTTTATTTTCACTATACATTTGCTAACCCGAGTAAGCTATCAAAGAATGAAAACATTTAAGATGGAGTAAACATCTCAAAGAGCTATTTAATTAAGAATAACTTTTTCAAGTGGCAGTAGCAATTTCACTACAATAATATAAAAGCATGAAAGAGCCTCAAGCACTTAGCTATTAAAAAACTTTCTCACCTTGCATTTAACATTTCAGAGAAGTCATATATCCAAATATATTCCACTTTGAGCATTAATTTAAAGATTTGCTTTTTCCCTTCTTAAGTGAAAGCTGGGTTTGAAAACCTAGAGGCACTTGTGTTTAGCTCCACTCATACCTTTAAACAATTTCAATAAATGGATTTTACACAGAGTTTAAATTCCTATTTTTATAAGAAGTCACATTTCAAATAGATCTCGAAGTTTAGGGAGTTATTCCAATGTCACAAGTTTTGCTTCCTTAAATAATAAACTCCGATGAAGGAAAAATGAAGTATATATGGATTTGTAAGAGTAATACTGCTTATTCCTCTTTGAAAGACAGAAGGAAAAAAATAAAACTGTAGCTTCACTGTGCTTGATGTTTCATTAAGAGCATCTTCACCTGCTTCTCACTGCCTAAGCACAGAGAGCACTCACTACTGCCCTGATCACACGCAGCCAACAGCAGCTGCCAAAGACACAAATCACAGCACCACTGCCCCTAGAAAACTTCGCCCTTACAAACGCACGAGTTTAACACGCGGCCTGTGCGCGGGGCACATGCAGGCTGCCCGCGCAGCCCCGGGCAGGGCGGACTCCGGCCGGCCGCAGGCAGCACCCCCGCGCTGCCCGGCGGAGCGGCGAGCCGGGAGCCGGCCCCGCAGCAGGAACACTGAGCCATCGCCACCTCGTGGCGGTCCCGGGAACGCCGCGGGCTGCAGGTCCCCGCGCTCCGAGCCGGATCTGCGCGACGAGCAGCAAGCCCCTGACCTTAACGCGAGCAACAGCACTGCTTTTTCTCTCCTCCCACACTGCACCGTGCAATCACCCTTTTCAGACCATATGGGTATTTTAGGGAAATAGCAGGAGGTGATGACTGCAACTACAGACAGAGCAAGTCAAAATACTTCTTACACAGACTGCAAAAACACAGAGGTAGGGAGGAGCCAACCAAAGAGCCAGTTCCTGAACCCTCAGTGCTGCAATGTGTATTGTCTGAAGCACCAAACCTAACTCCCTTAACACTTCCAAAATACAGGAAGCACTTTTATTTCCAAATTAAGTCCTTTTGTATCATGCCTTTGACAGCAGCAGTTGGTTTTGAAAAACTTTAGTCAAAGCTGTAATTTTTGTGAGCAGAGTGGAAAAAGAGCCCAATGAGAGTTCCCTCTAATAGCTGTTCCTCTCTTCCACTTCAGTCAGGAGATAAATTTTCATCTCCTGAATTAAGAGAACTGAAGGTACAATTAAATCTTTTTCCAGTCAAGTTCTCACACACATCTTTGAACATAACTTTGTTTCTTGTCCTGACAACCTCTTTGTTAAGGGAAAACCAAAAAATGAAAAATGAGTCAAATTCTGTCAAGGACTAACTCATCCCATTGCCACAGTAGCATGCTCAAGGATGTTGAGCTCAGTGACTCCCTCCCTGTGTCTCCTCTGCAGGGTCTCCCAATTCAGCTGGAAGGCGATACTGGTCAGCCCATAATAGCAGCTTTCCTCTTTCCAAATCAGCCTTAGGAATGGCAGGACTGCATCTAACAACACTTGAAAAACTCTCACTCTGTTGCTGAGTGAGACTCAAGAGCCACCCAAGCCTTCACCACTCTGCTGTACTTCCAGCTTCCCACCACCCTCCGTGGCGGTGTGGAGGACTTCATCCACAGGGTCAGACTGGAAAGCCACATACAGCTCCTCTGTGAGAGCCAGGAGCAAGGCATGGATCCTTAGGCTGAACCCATCATTATCCTCTCCTTCCAGAAAAACATAACACTTGTGCCACACCATTGCCTCTCAGCGCACTTCAGCTCACACTGGTGATGAGAATAAGACTGCAAAGCAAATAGCCAGTTATAAACACTGATTCCCACTCTATTTCCTCTCCCTCTCTCCCATCTTGCCTCCTCTTCCAGTATCTGCCTACACAAGAATAATACTTGTATTTCACAGCAGAGATAGAGAGTATTCATTTATAATGGATTACTTGACAGATTTTCTTCTAAGGAAAAAGACTAAATAAACAGTATTAGAAAATATCAGTACTAAGACAGAGGTGATAGCTGTGGTTACTGTGCTGAATTATGCAGGTCTTAATTATGTGCAATAATGGTCCTATACAGCATGTGGGTGGCACACAATATATGCTGTCCCCTACTATTCATTGCATAAATCGGTTTGATTTTCTAAAAAAAGGATAAATATTTTGCTGTCACTTAGCAACCTCTGCTGTTCTTTGATTTTCTTAAAGTTGAAGTTATTCCAAGTAAAACAGTGTCTGTAAGGATTCTGTTTGCTGTCACTCCATGCACACTACACTGTGTACATAATCCTGGTGCAATAATTCAGTGTCTTGTAGCATCAAATATTAGATTACCCAAATCAGCTAATTCATTTACCAAACACATTTATCATTCTTTATAATCTAACAAGTACAACATTGCATTTACCTTTCACTGGCTTGTTTAAAAACCGGAAACACTACCAACACCATAATGGTCATTCAATTCCACTTACAGGGTGTTTAAGTTATAAATATTTTATGCATCATTAAGTCTGAAACTTTAAATATTTTCATTGTCCAGAACAGCATATTCATGATTCTTTGATAGAACTGTAAAATATCTCACAAGGACCAGAGGGTTTTGGGGTTGGTTTTCTTCAGGGAGTAGAAGTGATGGCACAAAAATCCCAGGCAGTGAGCAAAGCAAAGCCTGCTTTACGTGAAGGCATTCAAGTGTACCTCACTGACCACCAAAATATAGAACTGGAGACAGAGCCCAGCAAGGTCAGATTGGCACCTGAGAGGAAAAGAAAAATAGGTATTTTGAGAATGAAGAGGAACAAGTATTTTGTGGGGGAAAAGAAGAAATAAAAAATCAGACTTTCCTAATTTTTTGGCAGCAGAGTGAAAATATATAGATAAATACAGAATAATTTAACTGCTTAGAACATACTCACAGCAATGATAGGTTTCTTTCGTGTTGAAAAAAATAATCAAACTTTTACAGACTATGCCATGCTAGAAAAGAAAGAATCTGCTATGTGTTTTTCCTAAAGGCAGTAAACATCACACCCCAATAAAAGCTATCTCTGCTGAGAAGAGGTTGTCAGTACAGTTGCAATCATTTTCTTTGTACCTACTCCTACTACCTGAGATTTGCTGTAGAATTTAGCTGACAATCATCAGCTAGATTTCCTCTGTGCTGTGCTTCACCCATCTCCTCTTAGTCTGAAGTGGCTGCCAAAACTCTACAGCTAGTGCCCTAGCTATGTTCTGCTGTCCCTTGTGACAGCACTCTTTGAGGCCATGTCCCACGCAGAGTACACAGAGGCACGGCAGCCTCACTCCCTTGAGACTGCCAGAGCTACAAGGAGAACAGTTGTGCCTGAAAGCTATGCAAACAAAGCTTCCAGCCAAGAAAACTGATGATGACTGTTGCAGTGACCATGAAAATTATGCCTAGTAGGAATACACAGTGATACGTGGCCACAGTGGGAACCTCAGCTACCAGTGCCTTTCACAGAAGTCGGGCCTGGAAGAAACCTTCAAGATCATTCAGTTCCAACCCCTGCACTGTGAGAAGCGAACCTTCCACTAGACCACTGGTTGGCTAGATGGACTGGTTTTCTGATCAATTAACAACTAGAAGAAATTAAAGAAACAGAGGTAAAGTCTGGCCTGTAAGGTCGTTAACAGTTAAGTCATCACATTATATGGACATACATACTTTACACATGACAATACACAACCCAATTTAGCTATGGTATGGTAGAACTAGGATGGTCAAAGACCCTTAATATTAGAGCCCACATAAAAAAAGTAAATACTGTGCTAACCCAAGTGACCTTCAGTTTTGTCAGGCAAGGACACCCCTGCTTGTGAAAGAGGACTTCAGCTTTGAATGAGCTATCCAGGTATCATCTCATCTTGTACACTTCTATTCACAATATACTCTTCTACCTTGGAAACCTGCAGTGGGAAAAATTTCTACTTTGAAATCGTTTCGCAGCATCACAAGATGAGCCTTCAAACATTCTCATCTCCTACTTTTCTAGGAGCCTCAGGAATACATTTATAGCAAACAAAATCTAGACACTATCTGAACAATAAATACAAACATTTGCATAGCCATCACAATAAACATCTTCCATGAGAGACACATCCAAGCTCCTGAATACATTTATTTCTCAGCATGTAACATGAATTTGAACCAGCACAGCAGATAGTCTCATGAAAACTACAGAGATGAAACTGAGCAACTGCACACGGCAGTCAATCTGCACTTAAATTTCCTTAACCGCAAAGAGAGCACTTCTCATGAAAGTGCTCCTCCCTTTCTGACTTCTCAGCCCCATCTCCCAGAACTCTCTTCGGCAACTAATTTTCATTAACTTAGAGGACTGCAGTACTCATGAACCCATGAAAGTTTAGTTTTGTGTTGCATTATAAGATTCTACCAGAGAAATGTCCAGTAAGTAAGTAAAAGTTTTATCATGTCCCCTGCCAATACCATGCACACCTTCCACAAACAACTACCTATTCTCTAACATAAGTAACTCTGAAACTTTCTGCTTTTGTCACGGACTTTAATATCTCACATACCTAAAACTCCCTCTCGTTTCCCCACCTCCCCCAGTCACAGAGACCAGTCTAATAGAAGGCATTCATTTTTCTCCACAAATCTTGTTCTTCTTACACCAAAGAGCCATGACTGCTACACGATTATTCAACACTGGCAGTCAATCTAATATACTCTAATGGAAATTCTTAATACACCACTAGGCTTGCTCATCAAGATATGTAGGAGACTCTCCACCATTTGAAGACTTAAGTATAAAGGAACATCTCCCTGAACCAAATACTCTAGCAGAGAGAAAGAACTTGAAAAAAGGAACAACAGGATTTATTTTTACATGCATACAATTCGGAAGTCAGACTAGATCATCACAGTCCTTCTGGTCAGTTTGCAGAAAGTTCTCAAGGCTTAATTTACGTGACTGAAACTACCGGGGAGAGCAATAGAGATCTTTTAATGACATCTGATTGCAGCTTTAAGCAGTACTGCACTTAGTTTTGAATTCTCAAACTGAAATTAGTTTTGAATTATCAAGCTGAAAAAACCCAAAGCTTTCCAAAAGGGATGCAGAGGTAACAAACAATCCTTGAGCATTACAAGATGTTTTCTCAGATGTCTAGGTACACTGGACTCAATCAATCCTTTCTATACCAAAAAACATAGACATACTATCCAAATTTACATATTTAGTCATGTTGAACCATGTATTTCAAACACAAGATGGAGCATTCCACAGTCCATCTCATTTTGGTTGTACATATATATATACCATACATGACCACATTGTCCTCTTTTGTCAAAGGGTTATTTTAGTCTGTGAAAAATCTAAAGCAGCACTCAAACATCTGTAGATAACTTTTTTCCACAGCAGATTTAACAATGACTAAATTCATTAATGCTTGCAAAATCACTCACCTCTCTGGAAAAATTAGGTTGTCTCAGAACTGTATGCTATAACATTTAAGTTTAGAAGGAAAACACGGTACATAAATCTAAATGTACAGTTTTCACACTCAAAATAAATCTGTCAGACTTCACACAAGAGACTGGTACAATAACGCTATCCAAAGCTATATTTTGCCGGGTAATCTTTATGTAATTAAGAGCCTCAAGAACACACTTGATTAAAATTCCCTTAAAAGGAGAAATACTCAAACACACTCCCACCATGAATATGACAAAAACCACCTGTTTCAGAGATTTCAAGCAAAGGGACCCTATAATTGTTAAATAGGAACTTATAACAGTAGCTAACAGATTTTATTGTCAGACTTTTCCTGATAGTGATTCAGAATTTTCTCCTTTTTTGATGCCTTTTAACGCTATTTCTAGTGCTGCCTTTTGGTATGATAAGTGATTTCCTCTGCATGGTATGTATTTGTATCATCCAAACCTTTTAGACTTTATTTCTGTTTATCAGAGTATTTTTCCCTTCTCATTCTTGTTCCTGTGGGGTTTTTTTGGAGGGAGGAAGCAGCTTCATACTTTAAAAAGAAACCATTTGTTGCTTTTTTTCTTTCATAATCAAGATTCTGGATTCATTTTCCTTTTCTACTTAATTAAATAGTTCCCTCTTCTCAACCATTTGAAATGAACTCGCAGTATTTGCTATCACACCACCTACTAATTATAACCTACGAATTTCATTCCTAGTGTTATTTCTGTCTTCCCTTCTGAAAATGCTCCTTGGTTCTCACCAATCTTTCTGCAACCTGATGTGCACAATTCAGGCCACCACAATTTTCATAACTGATGAGCTTTAATTTGGTCTGCAGCACATAATGCTCATGCAACAGAGAACTTGAATAATTGATAATATCAGTATTTTAACATTTCTGAGTAAAATAACTGTGTTTGTCCTTTCTGCTGTGTAACGTACCAGCCGAGTTAGAGATCAGCCCTTTCACTGCAGAGCTGTGGTGAAGGGCAGCAGAGAGGTCCTGAGCCTCTTGCCTTGGGAGTTGCTTGTCTCTGGCCCCTGTGGTGGCTACATGGGCATGCATCAGCATCTCGTCTCCCGCCTCCCTGATCCTCAGCCTGAATATCACCCACTGACACGTGCTTGGTCTTCAACCTCATCACCATGGTCTTCCCAGAGGACCACTGGATGGAGGCTGACCTTGAACACTGTCTTCAGGCATGATCACGACTCTGGTCCCCCATCAGCATCCCAGCTTGGTGCCCTTAGGGGTCAATCTGCCCCTAGTGCTCCCTCACGTCCCCTTCATTTCTCTTTATCACCCTCAAAATCATCCCTTTCCTAGCAATAACCCAGGGTCTTCACACCGTCTCTTCCCTCTTTCCTTACTTCTGCCTCCAGCTTCAGTGATCACAGAGCTTCTAGCATGCTGCTCCCCATGTTCCTTCTCCTCCTGCTCCTGTCAGCTATGCTCCAGCAGAAAGGCAGAACAACACCCTTAAAAACAACCAACCCTCACTCCCATGAATAAAAATGCACTTTTAACATTTGAATCTACGTTACCCAAATAGAAGCAGAAACAACATAATCCATGACATCTCCATGTAGATCTCCACATACACACTGCATAAATTGTGTAAACTATTCCCTGATGTTATCAGAACAGCTTTCATCAAGATTTCCAATGATTTCTTTTCAAATATAAACCATGTTGTATCCTTGTCTTCTCTATTTCTGTACTGTTTTCAAAATTTTGCAGTCTTTTGGGTTTCATAAATTTTATGTATCTTCTTTCCTCACAGATACTTCAGACAGAATCCTAAAGATTTCATCTTTGTATTCACTGCAGCTCACATGCACAAGTGGATCTCATTCAACAGGCTTATCTAAGCAGACAACCCACAGGTCTCTTTGCTTCTTCCCTCATCTCAGGTTTAACTTAGAAAAAGGGACTGGTGTCATTCTGGTATCTCTCCCATGGTGCCCAGGTGTCAACTTGGGTCTAGTACCCCTCCTCATATATTTAGCACTGTCCATGTTCGACTCCACCTTTCCTTCCTTCTCTCACTGCTGATGGGAAAGACACTGCAATTCCAACCAGGACAAGAAACAGAAATCATCTTCAGCTCAGTCCTCCTTCCAGGCAGAATTTTTGCTTCTCCCTACATAATCTCTGTGATCCAAATTTTCCTACACTCAACACAAGCTGCTTATGCTTGAGCTATTTTCTCAGTTTCCACCTAAGCCCAGTACCACTATCTTCCAAAGACATAATTATTCACCACTGCAAATACCTGCTCCTTTCTTTGCCAAGAAGAGAAGGTAGACAGTTAAGCTATAATTTAGTCATATCACAGTTTTACACAAAAGCATTTTTCTAAATCAATTCATGGAGACATTCTGGGGTTTTCTGGTTCATCTTTTATTAAGTATTCAATACAATGTTTAACTAAAGACTTCATGTCCTTTAGAGTTGTATCCCAGTACCTCATTTCTCATCAGCCCTTCAGTGCAAGCATCAGGGACCATCAGACACATTGCAATGCACAATACAGCACTGAGATAAATTTAATTCTGTGAAAATAGAGCATAAAAGTCCAGAGAAGTCTGGCCTTAACCTTATCACTTATCCTACTTAAAAATAAGGAGGAATAAAATCATAGAAAATTCTGCTTTCCCACAAGAAATAGTACTGGAAGAAACCACCTTCCAACTGAAATTTCAGTTAAAAGAAAGGAAAATCTTATCTCCAATTATAAATCAGAGGTTAGATTAACAGAAGATTTCAGTATCAGTAATACAGTTTTACAGGAAACAAAAAAAGAAGAAGACAAGTTTAATTAAGGAGTTTTCCACTCTGCAATAATGTTAGTACTAATTAAAAAAGTTATTAAGCTGCACTTATTTCCATAGGAAGTTATTGGCAAAATGCATTTTTTTATTGTAATCTCTGATGCCTTGAGGCAGCAGAGTTAAATGGCTGAGTCAGTCAGTAAAACAGCAAACCAATTTTCTCTTGCATCACACTCTCCTCCATGCTCTGAATACTAATCAGTACAGAATATTGAAAACAAAAGCGGAGTGTCTGCCAGTTGAAACATGACTCTGTACCATGCTTGATGTATTGATAACTTGCTCTCTCTTCAATGAATAAACCAAATGAATCACAACAAACAACGAGGTTGTACAGCATAATACTACAGATTTGTTTACTCTATACATGCATATTCAACTAAACAGTAAACAAAGGCTGTTACTAAAACTCATTCTACAGGAAAGTTGTTTTTTTTATTTGCAAAATAACAAAGAAAATCCAATGGTAAAGATACCTCTAAGATCTTCACTCTTACTCTGCACAGCATACAGCATATGTATTATTTCTCTCCTCTTTTTGTACAGCCTCCGTATGTCAAATAATGGAGAACAAAGGCTTCAAGACATTCTCCAATAAAACAATCCAAATAATCACGTTAGGCAAGAAGTTACTTCAAACGAAATTTCTTTCATTATGAAAACTTGTGACTCTGAAGATTTACCTATGATCAATTTTTTATAAAGATGTTCCTTTCTGTACTCATGGTAAGGATCACAAGTTTTTGCCAAAACAGCCCATGCCAGTGAAATCTCGCTATTCCTTTTTTATATCAAGAGTCCATGCTTCTGTACTAGGAAATAAAAGTGCAATACACTGTGGGAATGCAGCTGGAAAGAGAAGAGTGGCAGAAAACTTGACAGTTCTATACTATTGATTTAGATTGCAATAATTTCCAGGGCAAATTGTGGAATGAGGTTGATAAAACACAAGAGATAAGAAGGAAAAGGCAGCAGCATCAGATGCAACCTGTATGGAGCAAGGGCAGATGGCAGGACATCTAAGTGAGGGAGCCAAGTTTGAGCCAAGTTCAGGAGGCAACAAGTGATCATGTTCCTTTCTTCTCTTCAAATGTTTGCTAGAGATTCAAACACTTAAACCAGTGCCAGGGTTTCTTCTGGAATTGCAGGACACACCAATAGATAAATTCCATTTTTACCACCTCCAAATTTTAACCCAAACGAGATCATTTCTATATTCAGAGGACAATACAGCATCTAATAACTTTTTCAGATAAGTATATTACCAAGTCTGGAATTGTTATAAATATCCCTAATTAGCTTGTCACAGACGGTTCATTAAGGTTTGAAAGGGAACTGGATTGGCATAGTATTTTGGGATACATGCATTTGTTAAACAGTGCAGAATGAAAAAAATAGTCACATCAAGATAAAAAATATATTGTAGAAGACTTACAATTCTCATTAGGAGCTAGTTAAAGAAAATAGACAAAGAAACGTACCACACAGTTACAGGGAATCTACTTGTCAGAAACATTATTAGAATTCAACAAACATTTATTTAGAAAACAGCGTTCAAGGAAACAGTCTAGAAAAAGAATATCATAGAGTTTGGTAGCTGCTTGGATACTAAACTGTTTGGATTTTATGTACACAGTAAACAACTTTGAAAGAACAACTGGTTTTAAAACTTGGTTTGAGGATATGAATGAGAGGATGGAGTCTGTCAAACACTTTTTACACTTCCTGAAATCCTTGCATTACTGACTTATTAACACAAGATAATATAACTTTAAATCACATATTGTCCTTAGTTTCTACTTACACTAGAATAATTTGTTTTATAATTTTAAGAAATAGAGGGGAAAAAAGACATACGCAAATAGAATTGGTTAGCCACGAGAGAACAGCCCGAGCCTGAAGTATCAGATCCACCAGGGTTTCTGGGATTGAAACTGGCCAATTGCAATTCAAGGACAAAGCTCAGTGTGACACAAGCACCAACTGGCAATGTCCTGTGCCAGACTTTAATAAAGGTGTGCAATAAAGAAAAAAAGAGGGAGCAAAGAGCTTCAAGAAAACCCCTAACTGAGTACAACAGCAATCAGAGAGTGGACCTTAGAGCAATATAGGCTACAGAAAAGTAAGCGGAGATACGGTTTCCTATTTACTTTTTACTGAATGCTCATTCAAAATCTACTGGGAACACTTTCATTTTGTCCTCTTGGAATCAATTCCCAGACTTATGAAGTGTAGAAAATCCACTGAACTCTTCTTAATTTACCTTTTCTTCTACACTGACAAGTATTTGCAGCATGATGTGTTCGATTAACATTTCACAAGTTAAGGTTCCAAGAGTTCTTTCACTCCCTTAAATTGCTACTATCCTAACATATAAAAATTAGGTGTCCAAGTAATATAGGAAGATAAGGAAGAAAGTACATATCATACAGCCATCATCCCTCTTTATTCCTAAAGTCCAAACATTCAATCACAAATTTTGCAATATGCACACAATAGAGTGAAAAGGGGATTCCATACACATTTTATTGCCCTAATCTTCTACAAATCTTCCTATTTTGCCACCCTCACAAGGAGTCCTGTTCCCGTCAATGACGGGGAGTGGGGCGGGGGGAAGAATGAAATAACAGTGTTAACTGTTTTCTCTCTAGTTAAAAGAGCAGAGAGAGATGATGAAATCAAGCACGCAGAGACATACCAAAATTGCATAATTGACTATCAACAGCTAAAACTGCTGGTTAAACTAAACACTGTTTTTGCCTCCAAAACACTAAGCTATTAATCAAAAATTTAAGCCTTCAAGGGCTTATTAAAGATCACAAATAAACCAATTTATAATCTATCTCAGCTCTTCCAGAGATATAGCTTTTGCTCTTTAGTCTTTCAGAATGTTTTCTAAAAGAATGCCCAAAACCCATGTAGTTTCCCATAAGGTTACAATTACTTCATACGAAGCAAATAGGGTATATTTCAATGAAAATATATAGTAATTAGGTTAAATTGCACCCAGTGCATTTAATGAATTAATAAAAAAGGAAGCAGGCAAAGACTAACTAGGGAGGGTAGTCTAACATTACCAAAAGTCAACTCTGCCACCATGAGTAGCTCTTACAGTATAGGATTATTTCCAACATCATTTACAGTACTAGCAGCACGCTTGCAGCTCCAGCTGTGGCAAGAGCCTGTTTGTTCCAGCACACTGGGGTGTGACATTGCCACAGTCAGCTCACAGTTCTAAATCACGTCACAAAGCAAGCTTCCCCAACCCTCCCTAAGCATAGTTCTTTCCAGGATTTTCCTAACAGTTTCTTGTTTTTGGGCAATGTCACCACAGCTCAGTGTGTCCCATGCTTTTGAGACACATCTGTTTTCCTGTCCGTGTCTGAATACACCATACAGTTGGTACACATATGGCCAAATAAACCAATCCAAAATTTCTTGGAAGCATCAAGCATGCTATGCAAGTACACATCATTTGTGTACTTCTCATGCACAAAAATCAAAGAAAAATTTAGGATGACTGGGATATATAGTTCAAACCCATATTCAAAGCAAAATCACTAATCAAAGTTGCTGTATAGCAACTGCTACAGTGCTCAGGGCCTTGGCCAGTCCTGCAGTAATACAGATTCTGCAAAATCTCTGAGCAACTTGTTCCAGTGCTTAACCATATTTGCCATCAGAACTGAATTTCCTGATATCCAGTTGGAGTTTCCTTTGTTGCAATTCACAACTTTTGCATCTTAGCCTTTTGCTGTCCATCTCTCAGAAGAATCTCCATTTCTTCTATTCCACTGACCCTACCTCTTCAAAAGCTGCCAGGAAATTGCTTTTGAGACCATTTTTCATGATTTCTCTACGTATCAACAGCAAAGTTACTAATAAAAAAAGGATTAACACTGTAAGATATGTCAGAAAAGAGGAAGACACAGCAGGCAATAGCTAGATGTGTCTTCTGCACATATGATTGGTAAAAACAGGAACACCTGCCTAATACAAAAAAAAAAAATTGCAGCACCCTTAAGTACTTACTTATCTGAGAGAGATACTGCACACATTCACATTTCTCTAGGTAGCTTACCTTGCAAACATCTCTGCATTCTTTCAAGATTCCCTCATCTCCAGACCATGCTGCTAATAGCAGAAAATGTGGAAGTCACATTCAAGGCACCACAGACAGAAGATCCTGTGCTAAGGTCCTTAAAAGTGCATACACTGATTCTGCAATCTCATCTTTCCTGCCTGTACCAAAAAATGAATTCTGATACAGTGCTTCTCTATGCAAAGTAGTTTAACAAGATTTTTGAAACTAGAAAGAGTCACAGTACATTGAAACTATATGTGCCAGAACAAAGTTTTTAGCTTACAGATTGTGGTCACCCTCCAAAACCATGCCTTAGAAACAGCTGAAATTCAGTGGTAATGATGCTGAAATCCAAACTTAAGACTAAAAGCAAAAAGGATATGCAAAGTATTTAAACACCGCTAGTTATTGCTCTAGCATCACCCAGAGAAGACAAAAATCCACAAAACATGATGGATCTCCTATATCTGCCAGAGTCAGATCAAATTCACCAGGGAGCAAATGTCAAAGCACGTCTGAAAACACCAGTTATTGCCTGATCCGCAGCAAAACAAGGCAATGGCTCTGTAGATGACTTAACTGTGTTTCTAAGAGTCACTAATCCCATTTGACTTTACAGCACTGGTTTGGTTTTTTTTCCTAAAGGGAGAAAAATAGCAATATGTTATGAATACTTTAGAAATAATATTCTGACTGACAAATCATAGTCTTTACCATATGTATGGAAAGGTAGCTGTGGAGGACTTACTATTTCTTGCAGGACCTGTTCTGCTTGGGGGACAAGGAGGAGGGATGCTGTTTCAGAAGAGCTGCATGCTTAGCCCAGTTATTCTGAAGTGTGAGTTACCTGGATTGCTAAATATGGAGTTGCCAGGTTTCAGTGACTCTAGAATATTCCTATTTATTTTATTAATTTTATAAATTTCTTATTTTTATTCGGAATTAATTACATGCAAACTGCAAAGGAACTGAAGGAAAGACTCCCTAATGATTTAGATGGGTCTTAATACACAACCTTACATAATACCTCACTATCACTAGACATGATGGCATCAAGTGTTAAATTTTTACTTATTTTTGAAGAACTTGAGTTTCGTATTCTGCTTCTGTGGGCCAGATAAACAGGTAAATATATTTTCTTCCAGTATTTTTGAGCATCAGTTTCCTTAAAAATCTTCATATGGACTCTTTCGTTGACAACAGAGCATGGTTTAGTTGATACTGTGTATACACATCTGAAATTTATCATCCTGACCAGAGAAACAGAGTATGTTCACAACCACAAATTACTTTTAGTCATACATCTGCTGCACAGTTAGTGTATGTCAACTATGGTAAGAAGTGTCTGCCAAGACTCTGTATATTGATTTTTTTTTTCTGGTTCATCAATATGTAACTCCTTATTGCCTTCTCCACTTATTCTGCAAGAAAATGTACAACTGTGAGTTCTTGAATGGTATAGTCCAAATGAGTTTTAACTCAGAGGCTGAATACAACAGGAAAGCAGGCAAGCTTCTTATGAAGCAATTGGATCTTCAACTGTGCTGAAAAAGATATTAAAAGAGTACTGATTAGATTCTTCCAGTTTCCTTAAAATGGCTTTCCACCCTAAAATGATCCTTCCCACTCTGTCTAGTCCCTGTCAGAGTTCTGCCTCATGACATTTGTCTTTACTCTGTTCCACTGCATTCTCATTGAGTTTCTCCCTGACTTCAAAGATCAAACATCCATCCATCCATTGTGAACAAGGCTTTCCAGCATCCTCAAGCACCAGAAGAGTATATCCCAACTATTTCAACACTGGCAGAATCTATCCATGAAAGAGGAGAAAGAAGAAAGGGTTTCCTCACACAAGTTCAGCCAGGTCTGTGCCAGCACAAAAGATACTAATTTCAACCAAAGAACAAAGATTGGTGTTCCACACCAACATCAACCCCAAAAGCAACAATTCGAAAACCCATGAGGAAAATAAATCTCAAAGTGCAGGGGATTGCTTGGCCTTGGCTTGGAGAGAGAAGCTAGACAAAGAGGCATGATTATTTGGAAGCGCATACACAGGGTTTTAGTTTGGTGTCTTGGTTTTGTTAAGGCTTTTGTGTTTTTTATTTTTCCCCCCTTTCCTGTTTTTCTCCTCAGCATCTGATATTTTTCACTGGAAAGGAAAGAAATAAAAAACCACATTGCACTAGATCAAGTGATTGAGTATTTTTATGATTTTGGCCAAAACTCTCTCCGATAAAGCTGAATTACACCTATTTTAAACACTCTCCCTTTGAAATAAAAACCTGATGCCCACTAACTAGATTGCAAGCTGTCAGGATTCCAGGATTTAGCTCTTTCCATGAAATAACATATCCAATGTAGCTCTGTCTCATTTCAGTAAATATTTGCTACTCCTACAAGTAAGTAAAGAAGAAGCTGGTAATGATCTGTAATTTTCACTGCCTAACATTCAGTCCTTTTAGATAAGATGCATGCAGTATCCCATAGAAGCTCTAAATCTTGACCTCATTTTCAGTAAATCCTTAAGGTTAAATCAACACCCTAGACTCATTTTGTGCTGTCCCTGAAGCTTTGTTTAGATTCACACACACACACACACATATATATATATATTTACATATCTGAAAGTCTCCTGGTTTCCCATGTTAAAACTAAAAAACAGTGTCTGTATCAAGAGGTTTGACGGTACAGAAGACCAAGCACAGTCAATATATTAATAGCATTGCTAGCCCATCTCTCCTTCTGTAGTAACAGACATTTGCAGGAAGTTCATAAAATGTTCTCAAGAACAGGAATTCTTGTTCTGAGGTTTAAAATGGAGTGACAATGGAATATGCATTTATTAGTTAAAAGATAGCTACTGTATACTCAAGTTGTGCTTAAATGACCCATTCAATTCGCAAAAACCAAGAACTCAAAAGAAACCAGAATTAAAGTTACCACCCTAACTTGCCTCCAATATATCTATACACACTAGTGTCAGACTGTGTGGTGTCACAAAAATAATCAGAAAATATTTCTCTTACATGACATTCATCTTTATAAACAGCATATACACAGATGCATGCACGTTTGTCCTCCCTGAATGTCAGGTAACTCTCTAGAACACAGTTTCCATCCTGAGGAACCCCATGGCCCCAGCGACAAATTCAGCTGTTGAC
This sequence comes from Cnemophilus loriae, assembly GCA_013397755.1. Lineage (NCBI taxonomy): Eukaryota > Metazoa > Chordata > Aves > Passeriformes > Corvidae > Cnemophilus > Cnemophilus loriae. The sequence continues at coordinate 666,537 of VZTF01007776.1, forward strand.
TGCAGACAATTAAGGTGTTTGATTAAAAGCTCAATAAATTTGTGTGAAAGTAGCAGATAGTTTAAGTCAGGGAAAATGCAATCAATAGACACAACTCTAGTTCCTCAGACAGAGCACTTGTCGAGACAGAGGCAAAGGGTTGACAGTCCCAAAATCCTGTTACCTCAGTGAGGATGAGGTTAAGAATGCTCACTTTATACCATTTGTTGCTATAAAATCAGGCAGTTAAATAACTGATGGAAACCCAAACTTCATTCTTTGCTGCTATAGGGCGATCTCATTTACACAGATGAAGCTGAATCTCAAGAGAAAGTTTAAAAAAAATAAGCAGTTGTGGAAAAGAACTGAACCAAGAAGTTGAACCAAGTATGTTCAGATCTGTCTTACTAACCAAAACACTTCAATTAAATCTATTATGCAAGACTGCTTCACAGATTTCTTGGCAGGAAATTCAGGTGGGAAATAGGATAATTAGTATTCCAATTAATGAAAGGAAAGGATGATGGTTAATAAATTTGGTCAAGCACATTGACTCTAAAGGATACATATTAGTGTCGAAAAAAGCAGAACAATGAGTTAACAAACTCCCTACATCCTAGCAGTCCAGAGGGGACAAGAAATCAATCCAAGTGACAAATTCTAAATCTTAGAAACTTGATTTAGAGTTCAGATTTAAAACAGCAGCAGATGTTATTAACAACTAGAAAAAACTGCCTTTATTTCAAAGTAGTCAAATTGTCTTTTCTAAACCTATATGAAGCATGAATTCCAAACAGATTTTGAGAAACTAATTACCTAATCTGCAATCACACGTGCAATCAGTCACGTTTGCAGTCCTGGAAATCTAAATTTGAAATATCAGTGGAATCTAATCATGTAACTATCTGTTGTTCCAATATAATCATAGAGAATTTAAGGTTGGCAGGAATGCCTGGAAGTCATTTAGTGTAAACCCGGAATCAGAACAAAGCTAACTTCAAATAAATCAAGCTGCCTCGAGCACTAACAGGGATATGGTTATCGAGGATAATTTAGAAATCCTTCATTTTTAAGTACCATGTCGATGAATTGGTATAAGAAAAGTTTAAAGGAAAAAACCACAATAAATTACTTCAAAGTTATCAAAAGAAATGAAACTTTGTCTGCCTCATGAGTAATCTTAGACTGCATTTCCCAGAGAGGTTGTGGATTCTCCTACTCTGGAGATACTCAAAAGCCATCTGGACATAATTTTGAGTGATGTGCTTTAGGGGACCCTGCTTGAGCATGGAGGCTGGACTAGGTTGTCTCCAGTGTTCCCTTCTAACTCTACCTGTTCTGTGATATTTAAGTCTCCCGAGGTAATTAAACTGAGCCAGTATTTACCATGGCAGATGAGCCTCAAGACACTGTATTTCCACTTCCTAATTTGTCCAAGGCACTGGAATAATGGTATTTGGCAGCTTGGTGCTTTCATAGCCTTTACTGTACAACGTGGTAAACAAACACAGAAATGCCTGTTTTTACTAACTAACATAAACTGGTCCCCTTCCCCATTCCCTTCTTCTTTAGACACTGAAAAATTGTGACAAATCAGCTGATCATATCTTATTAATTAAAATTGGGAAATGCTTAAGGAAACACTTCTTCCTACACCATTTCTTCCACCCCTGCCTTCCCAAAAGAAAAAAACAAACAAAAAATTTTGAAAAGAAAGTTTAATCTTACAGTTAAAATACATGAAACTGTTAGATTGGGGAGTTCAGCTATTCTATTGAGTCAATATAAACTTTCAAAAAGCCCTCAAAATCCAACATATACCAGCAACTGTAATCAAATTGTAAATTCTCTAATATTTTCCCCAGGTTTTTTTTTTGAAAATCTCAGTTTACACCTTCCTGCTAAGATTTCAGAGAAGCATTTAGGGCAGAGATATGGGAAAGGAAAAGGCAGGAAGAAAGGTACAGAAACCGTACAAGATGTACATGTAGGTGACGAAGGTGAAACAATTAGCTGTGCATTGAAAGAAGACAAAATTGAGAGCTAAAATCAAACATACCTACAGAACACATAGTGCATCCTACAAGTAGCAAACATGAATGATATAAACATGGGTCACTTCTCCCTATTCCACATGGGGACATAGACTAGGATTCAATTAATTATTTTTCTTTATTGACAGAGTTGGGGCATCTGCTGTTTCAATTTGCCTAGACAAAAAACTTTGAAACATAGTGAGAGGAAACAAAAAAAATAACTTCATAATTTTTAAGCCTTAGTGTTATCATCAGCACAGATAATTGTCAGTTTTATTCACCTTTGCACAGGAAAGCTTCACTGAACCCAAAATTTAAGATTTGCCATCTTCTCCCATCTTATTAACACACTGCTTAGAAGGCCTAGTCTCTATTCCAGTTTCTACCCCTCATTTTATTCTTACAGCAGGGTAGTATTACTATGTAAGATCCTAGAAAGTGCTCAGTGAAGAGAGACTTTCTCTAGCAATTTAGGATGCTGATCAAAACACCACAGCTCCTGGGAAAAATTCAGACTCCTTAGTTACTGAAGAGACATTTCCTGAGATGGAGAAATCAGTTATAATAGATCTGTTGTACTGGACAGACCTTCTTTCCAAAAGCATCCTTCCTCTAGAAGGCAACTTACAGATGAGAAGCTGCGTCATTTCCCAGGCAAGATTTATAAGCAACGTACAGAGAACCAAAAGTGATGCGCTTTTTCTTCACTGCAAGAGAGCGAACTGAATAAGTGATCATCCAGCTCCAGGATGCAGCGGGAACAGACCACAGCTAGGAACTGGTGAAAATCCAGACTCCACCAAGCAAATGGCAAAAATCTCAGGTTTATTTCTTTGCTAACAGTACAAAGGCTGGCAAGTTACAGTGCAACCACAGCCAGAATAAAAGGCTTGTATGATAACTAATTTGATTTGAGATTAATCATAAATTCCTATCAGTATGACAAAAACAATGAAACTGAAAAGAGCAAGACAATGAAGCAGAGGTAATACACACAGTGCATAATTGTCTTGCCGCCTCAGAGGGAGTTGGGAAGAACCTTACACAATTTGCATCAGTTCAGTCAGAGTGGCACAGTACATAAAAATTATGGTTTTCCTGATCAGTGTCATACTTTTTCATTTACAAGTGTTTTTCTCACAAAGATATGCAGTGGGCTCTCAGAAATGGGCTTTTCTCCCTTACATTGCTAACAAAGATTAAAAGTTAGCACATTACTGAAGATTATGATAATAGCAGAGCCTAGTGCTAAGTCTTGTCTCAAGAAGCCTTTACGCTGATGATTTCTACCTTTTGGAAAAAGGATTTAATTCTCTCACTTAAAAGTATCCTGCACAATCACAAATATGTGTATCAGCAAGGTGAATTGCAAAGTATTTTTTGGAATGATGATTGTATTTTAATAGCTTTTACACTAGATACAAATAGTATCTTTTTTTTCCTTTTTAAAGATTTGCAGGACCCCATCTTACATGCACACACACGTGCTAATGGTAATATGACAGATTTTAATACAGTGACTCGTGTTAGCAGATGGCCCTTCGGTGCTGTGTTTTACTAGTTTGTTTTGCCCAAGAAATATTTGGCTGCAGAACTCCAGCATGTCATTGATTTTATTATGTTGGTGAATTATCTCAGAGTCTTGTAATGCAAACTGCTTAGGCAGTTATTAATTTAATTTATGTTTTGTTAATACTCTAGAAACCTCTTTGTTATTCCCCACTGCTATCACCGTCTTTGCATCAATCCCAACTGACGGTTTTCAACACGTATCATTCTTGCCATCAGTTCATTTTCCTTGTTTCCTATCCTTTTGGTGCTCTGGGTGGATTCAGCATCCAGCTCAGCTCCCATTTCAGCCTGTGCCCTGGCTCTCCCTTCCTCCGGCCAGCACTGGTGACAGAGTCCCTGCCAGCCACCGGGCTCTGGGACAGGTGCCAGCCTGGCTGTTCCCTTGCTCATATGCTCCAGTGCCTCTCCACCTCGCCGTGCAGCACGCGGCTCGTGCCACACCGAGTGCAGGAGGGGAGTGCTGGTGTGAGACCATCCTTCGCTCCTCGCAGAGGCACCTGGCACACCGGCAGCTCTTCCAGCCCTTCTGTCAGCTGCCAAGAGCACAAAGCAAACCCCCATGGTCTGAGAGAACAAACACCGCCAACCCAAAGCTCACAATGCAAATGGCTTGCACAAAGCCGAATGTGATATACTTACTTCTAAACACAACTTATTCTAAACACTTTAAACAATTGAAACGAAATAATTATAGTGGCTAACAAAAAAAAAAAAAAAAAAAGGCTACTTTTCAGCCATATGTAGGTCATCCAGTATTGGAACTTAAAACTCTCAGATCCACAACACGGTTGATAGGAATGACTGGAGGGGAAGCAGCATGTAGAGCAGCCCATATGGGCAACATATGCTCCACCAGGAAACCACTAACTTTGTGACAGCAGCAGAATATTCAGGATAAGAGAGGTTTATAGAGGGCTCCAAGAACAAGAGTGCAGTTTAAAGATGGCAGGCAATATATCCAACTATAAAATATCTCATTAGAGTAATTTGTGGGAAGAGTACAGGCATAATCTCCTGCCACAATATTAAACAGCGAAACAGGCTACAATGAACAGGCACCTAATACAGCCAAGGGTTTCTTGCATGAATTTAGTCTAGAGGCAATGCACTACAGCAATTTCTGTCTAAAAGACCACATACATCAAAAAAAAGATAATAAAAAAGGCAGGGCACATTTAAAAAATATTACCCAATTAGCCAGATTTTGTGTATCACCATAAGCAACGCTAAGGTTTATACATGTCCTTTCCAAGAAGACTAAAAAGCAGGAAACTTTTAGCCACTAGCACAGAAAGTGCTCAAAACCACCAATCAAGAAAACATCCACTGAGCTTGGGAAAACTAGATGTTTAGGACAGAGGAGTTATAATCTTCTATTCTTCCCTTAAAAAGGTGATAAATCCTACTTGCATCACATTTAAATATGGACAACCTTAAAACAGAAAAAAAAAATTAAAATCCAGTTTTCACAAATTCTTCAGAATCATAAAAAAAAAAAAAAAGGAAAGCACAGTAACACTGCAGGGTAACAGGTTAGCGTCTGTCCTAGCTCAGATAGGAACTAATTAATAAAAACAAAGCAAAAAAATGCTAGCAGGCGGAAAAGTGTTTATGTGAACTACTGCAACAGTCAAAGCTGTTTGTCATCTCTAGGTAAAGACTCACTGGTGACTATTAAATCCAAATCTGAATCATAAATTTTGAGTCTGCCACCAGTTTTCGTTTGATGTGCAGAGAGGTGCGCAGAAGTCGCCTCACTTCCTACGTGGGATAATCACTGTAAGTAACAGAGATAAATTCTATTCAGAGCTCAGCTTGAAGCCATGTATAAACCTACAACTTTCAACTGTAAAATGGGTGACTAACAGCTGCATCCCACAAGATAGTAACACAAAAAAACTTTAACACTGAAACACACTGAAAGTGTCTAAAACCCAAAAAATACAGCTACAGTGTTCGAACGAGCTGTGTTGTTTTGAGCAGATAAAATAACATTTATGATTTTTTCTGTATTCTGCTTTGACTAGACATTCAAAGTTTTTCAAGGAAGCCTATGATTTTCTATGAGCAGAAATTAAAACTGAAGGTAGACTCTTGGGGTCAGGGAGAATCAGAAGATATTCTAAGGTAGCAATTTTTTATTTCTTTCATATTTCTCAACTTCTTGAATTGAAAGACTATTAACAACATGAGAAATTCATGATATCTCAGTTTACAGATGATTCCCTAGATACAGAGAACAGTGGGCGGTTACCTTCTCTTCTTACACTTCTGTTTTGTTTGTCTCCTCTTTTCCCCTCCTTACATCTCTTGTAAAACCACATAGTTCATAGCAAAGTTCCTGTACTGTATATTACTAACATATTTTATAGAATGTACACTATTTTAACTATTCAGAGCTACACTCCTTGCCATTTCATTCACACACATACAGACACACTTTTACTGTATGTGTCAAACCTATTCACATTGCTGAGGTGACTCTACAAGAGCTTCTAAGTGAGTACAACAGTCATTTCCCCTCTCCTTTGCTTATTCTTACAAAACGCACTTGAGGGGGTGACCATGTAGCTTGAGTTCTAATCTAAGTGTTAACATAATGGAAAAGCAAAGGAAATAGAGGAAGAGGAAAGCCAGCAATTTGCTAAATGCTACCTTGCTTAAACAATACATTCTCTATGCATTGTCTATGTATATATTCACAATCTCACAGACCTCTGCTCTCTCTTTTATGAAGGTTAATTAGCCCATAAAACTCTTGCATGCCAGTAGAAAAGATTCCTGGTTTGAACTTCAGAGTATGCAATGGATACATTATGGAAGAAAAGTGTATGGAGAATCAGCACAACACTATCAATCTCTTTTCCTTTCCCCTCACGTATCATAATAGTAAGCAGTTATAAACCCTTAAAGGAAAGTGCTACCTAATTATGTCTTTATCAGCATTTCTTTATATTCTAGCTGCACAAAAGACCAAAGTCATAATTTAAATGCAAATTAATGAAGATAAGCCAAATACTCAGAATTTTTAAGAAAATCCATTTTCTGAAGAAAGAGAACCACAAAAGAAGTTTAAGTATAAGAAGCACAGGACAATTAACTTTGTTTTCAAACAAACAGATCTCAATTCAGAATGATGTAGTATTCCACTTTCTGACAGGAACTTGTGATTTCAAGTCATCAGTTAATTACACAGCAACTTGTCTGGCAATAAAATCCCTGTGACAGAAATCTTAAAGCTCAAAGACACTTTCCAGTGACAATTTCCCTCCACAGATTCAAGAGCATATGTTATGTCAAGACACAGATTTCTGAGTTTTCTGATAAAAAGTTCTGCAAGAGCTTTCAGGGATTCAAACAGACATCCTACATTCTACAAATTTTCTAGGCTCAGCCTTTTAATTTGAACTAGAAAGGTAGGACAAAAAATATAATATATTGATGTTGGACTGGACAAATTAAGGAACTCACTTAAATTCACAAGTAGGAAGCCTCCGACCCACTCGAGTAATGCAAAATAAGGCAAGTCATTAACAGGAAAAGGAGGCAGTAAGAAGTGTTTAAATTGGTGAATTTAAATATGTTATTAGTCTTTTTTAGATTGCAGAAAGATTTTGTATACTTTTACAAGCATTGTAGAAAAAAAAATTGTAACAGAGCAAATGCATTGACGAAAACATTGTATGACAAACTAGGAGCACAAGAATCATTATTAACAAGATACTACTTTTTTCAGTAAATGCAGCCTAAGCTCCTACAACAGAAAGTCCAAAAGACTCTGGTCCTGTCAGCATTGAACAGTGGCAGGCTGCTTCTTCTTTGTACCCTCACATGAGATGATATGTCCTTGAACACATATTATATATAAAATATATTTATGCTGACAGCTGAACCATCAGTTTAGGCCCCTTCCAGGCAGTGCAGACAAACAGGCACAGGACAATCTGCTCATCCTATAATACAATACCTAGAGGTGAGACTGCAGCCCTGGAATGCCTGCCTTACCTCCGCCAACGATGGAAAGTGACCTGCAAGACACAGCCAGACATTTCCACTAGCCAGGCTCTTCTCAGTGGTACTGAGCAACAGGACACGAGGCCACGGGCAGAAACTGATGCGCAGGAAGTTCCACCTGAATATGAGGAAGAACTTCTTTACTGTGCAGGTGACCATGCACAGGAACAGGCTGCCCAGAGAGGCTGTGGAGTCTCCCTCACTTGAGATACTCAAGAAGAGTTGTGGACACAATCTCATGCAATGTGCTCTGGTATGACACTGCTTGAGCAGGGAGGGTGGACTTGATGATCCACTGTGGTCCCTTCCAACCTGACCCATGCTTGTGATTCTGTGGCTCTGTGATGAATTCCACTTGTTCTGACATATAGGGTCCAATTCCCTCATCTTTGCTGTAACTACTAAAACTTAAAATTGAAAAGAAAGTAAAATAAACCTGTTATTGTAGAAGTAAATGTAATTTGTACATAGAAAAGTCCTCCTGCTCACAAACTATCAGAAATGTATTAAAAAGTATTTCACTTAAAAAGGCCATTAAAAATGGCCATACTGTAAGTATCGAATAAAGTCTTACCCAAACTATAAAGAGCACTTTTTCCCATACACTTAAAAAAGGTACAACTGAAATTAGTGCATTCAAAAAGGATTTGTGATATCATTTGCATCAGTAAGCAATAATGGAAATATGATTTAACTCCTGATTTGGAAAGACAAACCTAATTTTAAAGGGTTCTTTCGGTTAAAATTCATCAACGATTTCAACTTAATGTCAAGTTGAACTACTGTATGTAAATGGATGCTAGCAGTTTTCAGCTACAGGCTACTAGTTTGTTTCTAACTGCATTTCTTTGGCTTCCTGATTCTTCCTGAAGAAGTTTTACCTTGTCTTACAGAGGCTTCTCACAGATAATTTTTTCCAGTTTTTGTTGTATTTCAAGTGACCACCTACACCAGAAAAGTCAATGTGACTTCTCCAGCAAGAGGAACAATGTAAATCCAGTTCATGCACCTATGCATTGCACTACCTCAGTTAAAGCCCAAGAGCTTCTGGGTAGTAGTAAGGGATTACTAGAAGGAGTTACTGTTCAAAGTATTAAGTCCCGTGCTTCCACATCACACGAATTCTTAAGTCCCCTCTACTAAACACCTACATATAGTAACTACAGTTTAACTTGCCAAAAGATTTTGGCATTTCTAAGATTTGTGGTTTTATTCTGCAAACTTCAAGCATTAGGACTCAATAATATGAAGTAAGTTACAATAATTCTTAAGATTTGCATTGTTTCAGAACCAGATCTCTCACTGCTAAAAAGAGAGCTACTAAGAGACAACGAAACTGACTTTAGAGCAAAATTACATGTACTTCAATATAGCTTTTCCTTCAAGCATATCAACAGTCTCAAAGTCAACTGGACTATTCAGACAACAGTGTAAAACACACATTCCATTCCTTGTCAGCATTTCAGTATGATTTTCATCAAAGGAATTTATTTCCTCTTTTCTGTAGGAAAGGATAAGAACATGTGTAAATGTGAACAGAATTAGGCTCACATGCAAATATTTCTGTATGCTTGAATAACAAACTACTGGATACACCTAGATGTTCTTCTCTGCTATTCTGAACAATAAAAAAGTGTCTTGAAACCCAGTAATACAGCCTAGTTGCCAATATACCCCATGACAGACATGGGATGTAGGACTTCATGTTGCCTGCAACCTTGTAAAAGTAACACTGAGGTTAGCTCTCCGTCTTTCCCTGATTCTCACGCATCTCAAGTGCTGAGCTCTCCCCTACCTGCTGCAGTCCAAACAGCCAGCCTTCTCCACACCATCTTACCTATTAGTTCTCAATGCCAGCTCAAAACTAAACATTCCTTCAAGTGCATCAGGTCGGAGAGGAAAGAACAGAAAAAGCAAGAATTTCTGCTGTGCAATAAAGCACTGTTCTTCCTTCCCTGGCACATTAAAAGCTAGTCAATCTCTGATCTTCAACAGTGGTATAGGGTCACCTTTAGAGACAGGGTGCATCAACACAGCTCTTATTTCCTTCCTGGAACAGATCAAAGCCACAATGGACAGAAACCTCTAAATTCATGTTTTCTTTGTCTCCTTCAAGTAATAGATAAAACCCGAGAGAGACAAAAAGAGAAAACAAATAAGCCTCCAAAGACACTTCCAAATAAAACAGCTCTCTCATGTTCCAGCCTTAAAATTACATCCACTTTGGGCATGAATACATGTGGCAAAAATACTGCAACATTAAAAAAAATCACCAATGCCACTGGTGTGCAAAGGGAGCAGAGGCTGCTTTGCACCTCTGAGGGTCCACCCTCACACATAGGGAGGCCAAGTGTGACTTGCCTTCCCTCTCGTTTTAAAGATGAATTGCAGAGAACAGCAATAATCACCATAAAGCAGTAACATTTAATACAAGGGGGTTTAAGTGACTCCCACATGTCCTTTTATTGCTAGAGAGAACAGAAATGAAGTATTTGTAAAGTCAAATGTTTTTTCCTCCTGCATTATTTAAACCAATTGTTTTGTTTTAAATAAAAAGGATCACTGTGACAATGGACTGTACAGCTCTTGATTCAAGACTATCCCTTCTCTGGATGCTATGCCAGATAAATAAAAAGAGCACAATATCCAGTCTACCTAGACCTAAAGAAAAGAAACAAGAAGTTACTTTTATCTTTTTCAAAAAAGAAAGGGGCATGGAAGACAGATTTAAATGTTACCAGAAGAAAGTAATCAAGATTATTATTCTACTAGAAAATATCCCAAGTGCATAGAGAGGAACAAACCTCAGAAATAAATAAGCAATCACTGTGTTGTGCAAACATGCAGTTCACTTCTAAATAAATCTCACTCTTCCTATGCATGATTTAACTTATTTAGATAGATGCTTTGCTTGGGTAAGCAAGACTGACAGTTCTCAATTGGAAACCCCTTAACTGGATCACACAGCAAAAATTTCAGTCTTAGGCTGTAACTTTGTTTTTATGTGCCTGCAGTGATCTCCCCATCCACCACAGCCCACTCCATTGCCCAACAGGGGCATCCCAGGCAGTGACCACAGTGACCAGTACAGGAGCGTAGCTTGAAAAAGCTCCTGGAAATACCTCTGTAGGCCAAGGGAGGATTCAAAAGCATGACAAAAGAATGTTTCTTGTGTCCAGAAAAGGTATTTTGCGATCTACATCAAAAAAACCTCTTGTTTTAAACAAGTTACTTCATTGGGTGTCACTGCCCAGGCACTGACCGTGAGAGGGTGCAGGGGTGGCCTCTGTGACGGGAGGCCAGGGATGCCCCAGGATGGACACAGCCAGTTCCAGACAGCTCCAACCCACCCTCAGCAGGGCACGGCTGAACCCCTTGGGCATGGCGATGGGAAAAGACACCCGAGAAAGGGCAAAATGTTGCACGGCAGTGAGGAGGGAGGGAGAAAGTGTGAGAATCAGCCCTGCGACACTCAGGTGAGAGAAGTGGAGGAGGTGCTTCAGGCATCGAGCAGAGAGACCATGGTGAAGCAGGTTGTGCCTCACAGCCCACGGAGACCACTCTGGAGTTTGTGATATTTTCTGAAGGACTGCAGAGCCTGGGGAAGACCCATGCTGGAACACGGAAAAACTGTGAGGAGGAAAGTGAAGCAGGGAGAAGCTGTCCTGTACTGATCACAGCCCCCATTACTCTTCCCACTGTACTACTCAGGGTGGGGAGGAAGAGGTAGACGAGCTGGAAATGAAGGAGTGATAATGAGCCTAGGAGAAAATGAGGTGTGATGGGAGTGGAAGACATTTTAGTTTTGCCCACTGTTTCTCACCATCCAACTCTTATAGCTGACCATAAATTAAATTAATTCTCCCCACGTCAAGTCTGTTTTGCCCGTGATGGCAACTGTTGAGTGATGTCCCTGTCTACCTCGACACAAGAACTTTTTTCCATCTTATTTTCTTCTCCTGTCCTATTAAGAAAGGGAATGAGAGAGCAGCTGGTTGCATGTTTGGCAGCTGGCCAAGGTCAACCCAGCAGAGCTATAAAACTCTAATTTCTGTCTAGTCAATCAAGTCTTCTGCAGCTGTGTACCCTGAAAAACCTCCAGAAGCTAAAACCTCCCTCTGCAGCCAAAACCGCAAGGTGCTGGCCTGCCCTCTGACACAGCTAACAAGCAAACAGAGGTTACAAAAGAAAACTACAAACAGCCATGCTGCCTTTGCCAGTGTCATCACGCTGTGTGTTTCCCCCCAAATCAATGAGACCATCCTACTCAGCTTAGGGTATCACAGAATCATAGAATAGTTCGGGTTGGAAGGGACCTAAAGATCGTCTAGTTCCAACGCCCCTGCCATGGGCAGTGAACTTTCCACTAAACCAGGTTAGATCTCCTCTGACCTGGCCTTGAACACTTCCAGGGCTGGGAAGTCAAAAACTTCTCTGGACAATCTGTTCAAGTGCCTCATCAACCTCACAGAGAAGAATTTCTTCCTAATGTCTAGTGTAAATCTACCCTCCTTCAGCTTAAGGTCACTCTCCCTTGTACTATCACTATATGCCCTTGTAAAAAGTCCCTCTCCAGCCTTCCTGTAAGCACCCTTTAGGTACTGGACACTAGAAATGCAAAGATGGTAAAATAGAAGGTGATTTGATGAATGCAGAAAGAGACTGAGAGAGTGGTCAACAGCTGGAAGATGAAAACTGAGAAAAACAAGAAACTAGAGCTGGGTCAGGTTGCACAGGGCTGGCACAGGACCTGGAGGTAGCACAGGCAAACAGAACAAGGACAGTGCAAGGAGACAAGACTGACAGGAGAGGTCCATTACAGGATGATTTGTTGGCGGAAAAGCAAAACTGGTTGGGAAAATGAGCAAGAAGTAGGTGGAAAAGCCCCCACAAGTCAATTTGGTGAAATAAGTTGGGCTGCTGTCTCTGTGATGCCTGCCCAATTGCATATCCTTCAACATGTTCAGGAAAAGCAGCAAGGTTGTCCACCATGGCTAAACCAAAGTCAAATCCCAGCCTGTGCTCACTGGCAGCAAACTCCTCCCCCCCAGGCATGTGGGCTGTTAGGATGTTTTGCACAGTGCTCTTATTACTGTTAAATCCCCTCTGACGGAGAGTGACCAGGCAAGGGGCGGCAAAAAGGGGCCCAGCAGGTGGTGGAGCAGCCCCAGAGCACAGCAGCCTGGCTGATGCTTCCTTCCCCCATCGCTGCCGCTGGCTGCCAGGCGGCTGCGGCGCATGGCATGCAGTGCTCCTGCATGGCACTGCACGGAGGGCGCCAGCTCTGTTTGCCAGCAATGTTCTCTTCTTAGCTGCAACCCTTCCTAAAGCTTCTCATCTGCTTCTTCATTGGCATTCAGGTCTGATGCAAGCCTGGACTCCAAGAAATATTTAGTTATTCCTCCGTCAAGCTTTCTACACCATCTGAAGTGCTTTAGACCACTGTATTACAAGAAGTAATTATTTGAAGGACTACATCTCAACAATACTTTTGTTTATCCCTCTGAAACAGTTAATTCTTTTCGTCCCCTATCAGAGTGAACTCTTTGATAGCAAAGACTTTGCAGAGCAGACTACTAGGTAGCTCACTGAAAGCATCTCTACCCTTGAGAAACAAGCAGCTACAGAGAAGGGAGAGAGAGCTCTTACAAATTCTCAAGTGCCAGGTCTTAGAAGGACATTACAATTGAACACAGATTTGCAGTAAACAAAAAGAGAAATCAATACAAATGCTACATTATGCCCACGGCATTCTTGTTCACACTTTGTAAGAATCTTCTCTAAGTAACTGCATCCCTGTGCTGAAGTTCATATTCCAGCTAAACATAAGCCAACAAAAGGCTCCAAAGAAACAAGGCAGGAAGAGCTATTAAACCTAGAGCCAAAACTGCTTTTCCTCATAATCAAGACAATTTAGAATAAAATACTAAACAAAACTAGGTTTTGCCCCAAAAGTTCTATGAATTATGTTAGGGTTTTGTTTTGTTTTTTAAACAAAAAGCCATATGATGACCCATGAATATGGTTTAAGACTACACAAATGTAGGCTTGAAGTTCTCACTTTTCTCTTCTTTTTTTTAAAGAAAAGCCTGTAATACTTTGGCTCCAAAATAAGCTCATCAAGCTGACCAAATTGCAATAACAGTGGTAGAAAAAAAAAAAAATCACACAATAATAAATAAAAAAAAGAAGAAAAATAAAAAAGCTGTGTAATATAAATGACAAAAGCTCCGTGATCTCAGCTACACTTAGATTCTACAATGGAAGACAGTCTTCTATCGATACAGGAAGAAGTTAGTCAGGAACTCAATACAAAAACTTTCCAGAGACTCTCTGGCCAGAAATTTCAGCACCAGAAAGGTGCCCCATGGGTGATACGAACAAGCACAGTTCCCAAGGAAAAGAGAGATTGTGAACTCCATGGCAACACAAAGATAACAGCACACAACTGGCCATTGAAGGAGTTATCAGAAGCATGAAGAATACTGAATGTATATTCCATTATTTTTTTGGTCTTGCAGATTAAGCTCCTGATCGCTAAAGGCAGCACATTACTTAACTTTGTATTTTAATTTTCATGTTACTTAGATATTTCTTATTTACCTTAGTACATTCATTAAATAATTCACATTTACAGATGTGCCGCTCTCAACAATTTGAAACTCCTTGGTAATCCAATCTGATTTTACGAGCTAGCCAGCTGAAAACAAAAGGAAGCAAAAATCACCCAAAACGAGTAAGTGTTTAATGACAGTTCTGCTCTAACGTTACTAACATACAGAAATCCCATAGCATGATCTTTCCTGACATTAGAATTCACTGTAATCTGCATCTCTGTTACTTTGAATGGAACACTGATTCCCCAAGGATTGTCTCTGATCTATAAGAAGTCAAAACTTGCAAAGAAGCAAAGCAGTCTCATAAAGTCCCTAAGTCTTCCTTTGAAAAAAACTTGAAACTTCAAGGTTTAAATTTTAAAAGCCAGTATGCCAAGAAAGTTTGCCATTAAAAACTGCAAAAAGGAGGTAGAATTTCTGTTCTTATTTTAAAGACAAACATGATACCACTTCGTGAAGCATGAAGTTACTATGAAAGGTTTCAGAGGCAGCAAGCTACCTCGAAAGGTCTTTCTCTCCTGAGAATGACTGAAAATAAGATTAATACTCTTGAGAAAGGAGAAAGTAAATAAACTGTACAAAGCATAAGATTCTATTTTTCAAATTACCATAGGTAGAACAAGAGCTATCATCTCCTGAGATCTAACTTCATAAAGTTAAGAACTAGACAGACCAATACCTAATGCCAAAGCTGAAACAGCAGTGCTGCAGTACCACTTCTTTTCAGTCAGAACATTATAGTGGAAAGCATCTTTTCCAGGACCACTCAGTCCAGCAGAGGGGAAGAAAAGGAAGCGAAACTCATCATGAGAGATTGCTTCTTCCTTCAAAGCAATGTTTCTGAACCTACAAATATGAACAGGCAGGCAACCAACACTGAACAACCAAAAAACAAAAACAAAAACAACCCAACCATACCAAAAAAACCACCTAAGCCAATAAGCTATTTGCTTTAAATGAAATAAGGCCCTTCTTCAGGAGAAAATAACTTTCGAACAATTTTTTAGAAAAAAAATGTAAAGGTATTTTGCTAAATAAGGTTGAATAAAATTTCATATCATGTTAAAAACACAACAGCTCTTTTCTTCAAATATGACAGAGCAAATTGCAAGAGGCATATAAGAGGTACAGGGAAAAATAACTGGAACAGGTAATTAGCAACATTAAACACAAGGCAAGATACAAAAAGAAATAATCATACATCTTAAATAAATATACTTTCTAATTCTAACAATTTTACTATGATAGAAAATCATATGTGTCCAGTTGATAGAATATTCGTCTTTATTGGTCAAGTGTATTGGGATAAAATTGTCTTGACTTCTGATAGCACAATATATGTTCAAATTTATGAAATTTCAAATTTATGTATTTCAAGACACTGGAGCACCCCAGCCCACCAGGTGAAAAGTGTTTGTCTGCAGCACTGTACTACAGCTGCACTGAAGTGTGCACAGAAACAAAGATTCACAGAATCACAGAGTAGTCCGAGGTGGAAGAGACTAATAAGTATCATCGAAGTCCAGCTCCTGGCCTGGCACAAGACAGCCCCACCATGTACCTGACAGCATTATCCAAATGCTTCCTGAGCTCTGTCAGGGTTGGCGCTGTGACCATTTCCCTGGGAAGCCCATTCCAGTGCCCAGGCACCCTCTGGGTGGAGAACCTTTTCCTAATATCCAACCTACTTCACATTGATAGAGAAAGATTCATCTTTACAGAAAAGTCCTTGAACTCCCATTAGATCAGAAACTTTTAATTCCCATCATCTGGCCAAAATTAAATGGGGTAGCTTGTTCCTGTTGCTTGTTCCAGCGAATATGAGGACACAATTTCAGAAAGTGATGCTGTTTTAATAAGAGAAAGCAGAGGTTTCTTAGGGCCTCTCCCCCACTTTCCCCTCTATGTGCAAGCAAAATACTGCTGTATGAGTCCTACTCATTTTGGATTTGATGAATTCTGGTGTGAAGGAAGCGACTCCATGCAAAACACAATGTGGTAACAATGCAGCACACCAGGAAAACGAATGCAACGCCCACATTCAACTCTAGATACAGTCTATATTGTAAACAGTCTGGCAACACTTCAGGATGCAGGATATATTTCCCTGTGACAGAGTTATACGGATATTCCTTGCCACAACTTGAGCGACACCCCAGGCCAGCACTCCCCACTAGCCAGAGGCACAGGCCGCTGTGTCCCACCTACACCGCCTATAGCTGGAGAACTCAACCCATGGGGATTTCTTCTCTAGACCTATAGAATTTTTTTTTCCCTCATAAGAGTGGCCAAGCCCCTGAAAAGATGTTCAGAAAGGTCAGTCTTCACTGTTGGAGATGTTCAAATTCCTCCATGTGCTCAGTGGAGATCTTACCCATGCAGTCAATGTACCCATGCGAGCAAGTGGCTTGTCACTACAAAGCACACACCTTATAAATGTCCCAAATGAGCAGATGACCTAATGAATAAACTGATGCACACTAGTCTGTGCTGACCAAATTACCCCTAACTAAATGGGAGTCCAGACAAGTGTGCCCAAATTTACATGTTGCCTTCCCAAGCTTTACCTCTTGCATGTGCAAACTCACCTCTTCAGTTAAATACAAAACTGAAAATTAGCTAACTCATTTCTGAGCCACTGATTACATCCATGACAGTACTGCCACTTTGACATTGCAGCACTTGAGGATAAAGGCTATTTGTATATGAAGTGAGGGAAATAATCCTACTATGTGGAAGATTTTTTAATTTACAATAATTAGTATATTCCCTCCAAATTTTCCATTATTTTATCTGTAAAATATATGAAGAGTGGTTGCAGTGCACAATAGTGTAAAGCACACAGATTCATTTATTGCATGTAGGACACAAAAATTGTACAGTCACTAAAAAGGCTGACACAAACCTTTACATCTCTCAGTTTCCATCCTGATACAGCATCGCAGGTTACAAAATACTCTGAAAGTGGAACATTTTATTACCCAAAAATAGCAGATGTTTCTGGCATCATGACAAGACAGCAGCATGCTCACAACATCCACAATAATCCAGAATTTGTGGAAAATCCACACTTAAAGGGGGCTAACACTTAAGGATCAATGCTTCTCTTACTTTAGAAAATAATATTCTGTGTAAGCGAAAAAAAAAGACCTTTTTCATAACAATATATAATGAATTATTTAATCATAAACAGTATCAAACAACAGAAAAATAAAGAAAAGAAATTAGTATTCTGTGAGCCTTTTGTAAATGCTACCTCATCTTTTGCTCCTACAAACAACTGCTACAAAGTAATCTAAAATAACTTAAAAAAAGATTGATGACTATGTTGCTTATATATGGGGAAATCCCAGAGTCACATGTTAAAGAATAAATTCATACTCTCCATCTGGTTTAAAGCCAAATATTTTTCTCCTCCACCCAGAAATCTTGTATAAACATAAGAATAGTACATTATTGTTCTTTCAAGATGAACACACCTAGCAAAAATCCACAATTCCCTTTAAGGCCGATTCACGAACACATCCCTTTCTGAACAGGTGGCTGAAAGAAATATCAAAATATAAGATATTTTACAATCTGGCTATGGGCTGCTATTGCCACACACCTAATTTTCAGCGCAGTAGTACCATTCACGTTGGTATGACTTCACTCAAATAACACTAAAGTCCTTTCATCACCTCCAGGTGCTCCTAAGTCACAGAGCAATTAGTAATTGCTAAACTGAGCTGCTTATTAGCTCAACAGGCATTTTAAAGTCAAATAACAACAGATTTGCCTCAGACAACTAATTTTTGATACCACTGTATAAATCATCCAAGTCTTTTAGATGCTTGTCTCTTCTCTAACAATGAATTTTATTTTTACAGTCATAAACAGTAGGCTCCCAACCACCAACAGTTTTGTAATTCCTATTCATTTTACTAAATTAGTATCTTGAAAGCAGAAGAGCTAAGAGAGTGAACAGTTTGAGGGGTTCCTTTTATGGAAATTTTCCTTTTTTAAGGTCTGACCTTCAGAGGCAACGTTGTCAAAACAGGTAAAACCATTTAAATTAATTTTGGAAAAAATACCAGTTACTAGGAAACACTATACGACCCAAATTAAAAGTATGCTCAGTTCTGGAAAATTTTGCCAAATGAGAATTTTCTCTTGCTAACGCTTCTAAAGTTTTCTTCAAAGTCAAAACATTCAAGCCAGGGTGTTCATCAGTAAGGGAAAATCCAGATTGCCTCTCCTAGAACAAATTATTCCCCCTCTCATCTGCCTATCCTTACGCCATGTATTGAATCCTCTGCCAATACTTAGACTTCTGAAAAACAGTTATAAAAATTACAATATTCGGATTATATGATCTCAAGTATTTAATTAAAAAACAGAAGTGAGGATGGGAGTTGTACTTCTGCAAAGCATATCATGAAACTTCGTCAGTTGCAGCTGCATCCCGTGGTCTCACTTTCAAGAGAGCTGTAAAGAGAGTTGTAAAGGTAAGAAAAGACAAGGGACACATAAAATTCTATCAGAAGTGCTTCCCACGTTCATCAGTAGGTCTTTAAAAAGAAGTACTACTTCCAGGGAGAAGCAAACCACTGAAACAAAGGCAAGAGTGGAAATCTCTCAGTCTAGAAACAAACCCAGAAATATAGACCCTACAGCTGACTAGAAACAGTCAAAAATTGGCAAGTTTTCATATCACAATAGTCATGCTCAAATTTACCTACTTTAATATAATGTTTGGCTCCATGGCCATAACATGTTACGTCCCTCTGGACTACTTGGTGGAGCTGGCATTTAACATTTGCACATTCTTAAAGACAGAAACCCATCGTGAAAGGGGACACAACACTATTTAGCCATTATTCAGATCCATGCAGATTAGGAAAAATCATATAATTATATATTTTTAATTCTGCACCAATTATGATTTAATTTCTTGATTTCTGCTTAAAGGAAATGGCCAAGAAAATTTTCTCACTCTGTCTGATGCTGGCAAACCTATTCAAGAACGAGGTATTTAAATTAAAATGTTAAAGTTTACCAGCCTGTTCTTTTTTTCTAATTCCTACTACCTTATCATTGCAGAGTGGTATGATTTTTCTCAAAGTCTACTACTTAAAAGAAACAATCTCAGAAATGTTTATTTCAAAGTGTTGCATAATGTCATTATTAGCATTTTATTTCAAATCATGACTCATGGACATTCATTCTGAAAAGCTACAAAATAAAAGCACTAGGAAGCATGCAGTGAGAGACCAGGACAATAATGAAAATGAGAATGGAAATCAATAAAGAGAAAAGAACTAGAGCAATGGGACCTGGACCGTATCACAGACCATAATTCACTGGTGACTAACTTAGACTGAATGCTAACAACTGAATGCTGGCAGGAAAGCATTTGATCAAAACCTACCTGACAGAGCACAGAGCTCAAAAGGCAAATCAAGCAGGTCTCTCTAAAGCTACTTTAATTAGAGCTTTGCGGTGTGACCATTTTTTTTGTTCCCTTCTTAAAGAAAAAAGAAAAAAAGAAAAAAGAAGAAAGAAGAGAAGAAAATAGTCTTAAAGCTATTACTCTCCGTCAGTGCTCAGTTACAACTTCACAATATATTCACAGAGCATCTACTTGTGCAAAATCCCACTGAACCCCAGAGGTTTCCCTGCTCGAGTCCCCTGAAGGCCAGGATCTGAGCAGGGCATAGCACACGGGTAAAGGGGAAGAGATTAAGTGGCTCCAGGACAGCACACATATTTAATAACAGGACAGCAGATCAGATAACATCAGATGTTTGACGGAAACAACAAAAGGAAGTTGGCTGAAAGCCTCCCAGCCTTTCCTGATGACAGTAACCTCACTCGAAGTTTAAGAAAAACAGGCCAACAGCGTAATTACCGGAGCAGAACAAAAGCTGTAAAACTCAAAACCAAGGGATAATAGACACTTTCAATGCTGGCCACTCCAGGTCTGCATTTATAGAGCAATCCCTCCAGGCAATGGGAAGTGCTACTAGGGAGCCCAGGGAAAGAGACTGGCCAATAATCTTGGTGCTACAAAGCAGGAGTACAAATGTAGACAGGAAAGACAAAATCCCAAATTGGTAGGCTAATATGCTTCACTGCTCAGTCAACATGCCCTGCCCATCTCCAGCCCATGGACAAAAAAAAAGCAACCAACTATTGTCCCTCTCCAGTGTGTGAGTTACAGTGACTCTCTTTCCATTATATTGAAACATGGGGCCCAAAGCTGCAGCTTTCTCCTTCCAACAGCTTAGGACCCATTTCAGCCCAGTGAGAACCCACTGATCGGCCATAGTTTATGTTCAGGGTTTATTTTCTGTCCTCAACTTAACTTTCACTTAAGTTTATACATAAGAAAAAACACTGCACTGCCCTGGAAAGAAAACCACCACTATGTTCTTTGCAGGTGGTTTTACAAGTTTAGGAGGTAGCTGAACTGTAGCTTTCTGCTTATGAACGGGGCAATAAGCTGTAGGAAGAAAATGCAGTGTTTCCTGGTGTCTTTTTAAACTTCCAGTGAGTTAAGTTAAGTACTCAGTCAACCCATCAGCATCTGAAGTGATATCAAAAGTGTACTCCAACTAGTAGGAGTGGAAAATGTATATTCGTTTTCCTCACAAAAACACTTCCATCTAGAGATTGGCTTTTTTGTTTGGTGGTTGTTTTTTATAATATCCACTTGCTTTAAAGGCAATTTTTCTAATAGCAACAATTCAGATTTGGAAAAAAGAAATTGGACTAATCCTGTCACATACAATTATCAAGTACGCTTGCCTCTCAGATCACCAGGAGAGGGGTTGAGTAACAGATCTTTAGATGCTCAGCACAGGCCTTTCTCATTTAAGTCAGGAGTAAGTTCTTATCTTTAATCCGGCAAAAGTTGCCTAAGAAAACTTTGGTATACACTGTGCTGGTAATTTATGTATCTAACCAAAAGGCCACAGAACAGGATTCCTGATCTCCATCTCTTCCACTGTCACAGAAAAAAAATGGCACAGTGATTGGGTACACGTCAGAGGAACCGAGCTGACACTTACTACATAGCTATTGCACCATCAGCTAGGGGGTAGTCTGGCATTCTGGAGATGCATTTTCCTTTCCAAACTTCAGATAAAACCTGACTTTCAGTATTTCTATTATTTTCAAAGTTATAGTAGAGGAGCAATACTTTGATATTCTTGCTGTTCTGCACAGAAGGCATAATGATGAAGGACTGAAGCATACAAAAATCAGAGCTTCCAGAGAGAGAGCTTATTCCTTCCTCTAACTCCCAGTTCTCCACCCTTCTACTGCGACTACCAACTCAATTTGACAGGATGCCTCTTTTCCCCTTTCTAAAGCTTTTCTTCCTTCTAGTGCAAAGGACCAGACAACACAAGCCTAAACCAAAAGACATATATGCCATTGCATAAAATCCAGTATAGTTTGAGGAGTGTGAGAAGTGGAAGAGTTGTGGTGAATGAGGTTTGCTTAAGTTTGTGCAATTAAACCTTGCACGAACAAGAACCAGACTTTCAAAGTGATTCACTTGGTCCCCAGCACAAGCACCGTTCTCAAGAAGCACAGAAAAACTGACTGACCTTCAGAATAATTCACATTATATTCTTTGTAACAGCTTTTCTTAAAATTATTACTTACAAGTGCTGAGTAGGAGTAAGGCAGACAGGCCAAGGTTTCTCGCAACTTTCCAATTCTGGGAGATGCCTGAATTACCACACTACAGGCAGAATAAAAGATGATGTAGGGCCATAAGTAACTCAGTCTTGTGCTCTATTCGACCACAAAGTTGTGGCGTCAAAGGAAGGAAAGTTAGGAAGTTAGGAAGGAAACACAAGTCTATGTCTTTTGTTGCACAGAAAACTCGTGTATATGTAAGTGTCAATGGGTTTCAAAACAAAAACACTGCCTCAGTGTTTCAGAGGGAAGGATTAACTCCAAATGCTGCTGTTATATATGTTATTCATGTTATACGTGACTGCTACAAGCATTCAAGTCATATGCAAAAATATAGTGAAAATTCACAAGTCTGGACATATTCTCTAGAGGAATCAGTATGTCCCAACCATTTAACCTCCCGTGGTCAACAAAACGCTTGACCCAACAAATGTTTCATAAACTCTGCTCTGTAGTGTGCCAAATGTGGCCAGGGCAGAATGCCAGAAACAGCCTTTTTAGAAGCTTACTGGACAACCAGGAACTCAAGACTATTGATGGCAGTTGGGCTAAAAACAAATTAAAAGCAAGGCACATAGCAACACTGCAAGCGAATTCATACAAATTGTGCCACTGAACACGTTTTGTTCTTTATCACCACAGTACTTAATTATTTTGAGAGCTTGCTGATAGGCATGGTTATTGAACACAAATCTGGTCTCAGCAGTTTGCATTTTGTCAGGAAGATCTTTTTAGCCTGGAAACTGAGAAGTGATAATTTATTCTCTATGTCAAGGAATTAAGAGGAGTTAGTCAATTCAATCATCTGAAGAGTTGAGAGACCTAAGTGAGGCAGTGTGCAAACTCTTTAGAAGAGTCTGAAAGTTGTCCAGCATTGACCAAAGAATCCTCCTTCCCAAAAGAGAGCAGCAGGTCTCTCTATTCAGAGGAGCATAGACTCCTCAGGACACGGATATAAAATTAAGGTTAGAATCAGGGTAAGGGTAGTGGGGTAATATGTGACTCAGAATAAGAAGGATTAGAAAGTCACCGATTTACCATAATTATTTAAAAGATGATAAAAATCAAGCAATCCATTTTCTTTTTATTCTTGCTTTCTGCCTAGAAGAATGCTGTAGATCTCATCTAGACAAGAGTTATGCAGCGGAGATACTGCCACAAAGGAGAAAAAGACTCCAAAAAATGTGAGGGTAACTGTTAAAGGAGAAATAAAAGGAAAGGTAGCTGAAAATTGACCATAAATACAGTGTTTCCATGCTGTTATTACAGAGAGAACAGGAACATGACTATAAATATTCTGAATCTGTAGACTGATATTGACATTCAGGGCTGGGATGCACTAGCACACGGAGTGGATAAAAAAAAACTTATTGGATAAAAAGACATACTGGAAAAAAGCCAGCGCAGGAGCTGTGGTAACAGAAATGGGGTGAAATTCAGCTTCCCAGACTTCAGGCCAGGACTCACAAGAACTTCTGCGAGATTTTTGTTCTCCTTGGCTTCTCTGAGCTGAAGGCTCAGGTGCACTGCCTTAGCACACTCCAGGCACCATGCTAATGTGACATGAGAACAAGGGTGCATTAACTCCAGCTGCAAAACCTACAGATAAAGGCAATTAGGATAGTCAGAGAAGAAGAGACACTCCTGCCTGAGGGATGGTTCAGACCTTGGATTGTTTCATATAGGAGAATGAGATGCCATCCTCTTACTAAATCCTTCAGGAAGGGAAAGCTGTTACTACAGCTGAAGGGTAGAGCTGATAGAACAGGAAGTGGGTATAAACCAAACCTGCAAATGCAGGGAAACAAAGGTCTGGGAAACAAAAGTCTCACAACTATTAGAGTAAGGAAAAACAGTGGCAATACCTACTAAGTGAAATTTCACCTGCTTATAAAACAGACAAGATGTCTTATTTTTGGACATGAGACTGATTCAACCCAGGAGGTCCCTTCCCATTTGCAGTACAAGTATGACACACAGTAACTTGTCGCTTTGTTGAATACATTCATCAGCTTTGCAGTAATTTCACAACATAGTCTTTCCATCTCACAGCAAATCCATAATTTCATTCAGCCATGATATTTGCCAGCATGTTTACTTGGTGTACCTGAGGCACAGCAGCTTTGCTAGCCTGGCTTATTACATGTTCTGTCAAAGGCACAAATAAAGTAGCAGAGCTGTTTGGCAGCAGATGTGTCCCCTGGTAACTATCTGGTGATTCAAAAAGAATCTTGGGAACCATGATGGTTTCATGCAATATGCTGAGGAAAAATCTACAGCTCTCCTATTCGTGCCACCTTTCAGAAAAAGCCCTTATTTTGGTTTCCTAAGTTGTATGCACACAATTTGCAAATACACACATGAAACTGTTTAGAAGCTACTGCATCAGAAATGGTGTCCCTAACTCAGACTATCAAATCCTCTTCAAAACAAGATTAGTTTAGTCCATTCTGATCCTTCTCACTCTTCTGCACTGATTGCACATATTTATTTACTTGCTAAAAAAAAAAAAAAACAAACAAACCCAAACCAAACCATATTATTTCGATGCTTTATTTGGCTTAAAATTATTAGGCTTAAAATTATTAGGCTCAAAATTAGCAAGCAACTTACAAGTATTTTGAGATAGTTTTCAATTTTGGTAGTACCTTACATAGCATTTTTTTCTTACTTATTCATATGAATGACTGCAGTGAGTACAAACTACCTGACACCTGCCTTACACACACAAATGCACATCCTGTCCAAGGATGGGTTCACTCCATTGACAAAATGACTGAGTTTTCTCACTGAATCCTTCAGCCTTTCAGAAAGGAAAGGTTAGAGGCTACCTATCTTCTTCTGATGTTATTATGCAATTCTGTTCACTTTCCAGGCTCTCCAGCACTATAGATTGAAATGGATTTGCATCACTGACCATCTGTATTGCTCAGAGCTTCAGCTCCTCACACTTCATCACTCAATCTCTCAGACGACATATTAGTCCAGCTATTGTAGTCAGTATGCACTACCCCACTTACCTTATTAGCACTGACTGAGGCAGTGTTAGTCTGACCACTGACATGAAGCAGCTGTTTCACCCTAACCACATCACTACTAAAAATAAAACGGACCAGCTTCTTTTTTTTCCCCAGAAAGTGACTTATGGCAGGAGTGTTGGCTGCTCTGTAGCCTCACGAAAGTCAGACTGAGTAAAAGGTAAGCACTATCTCCACAGTTGTGCAGTGCAAGAAGAGATTTTTTTCTTAGTGGTTTATTTTAACCACGTAATTGAGATAGCTGTTTTCCTGTTGGACTAATTATTTTTCCACTATAGGAGAAAACCCACAAATTCAATCAAATTAGGAAAATAAATTATCCTTCACACTGAGAACACATATGCTTCCAAAGCAAATGTCTGCAGCCAAGGCATAAATCCATCCTAAATATAAAATCAAGCAAGATATTTAAGTCTTATGCCTGTAAAACTTAAAGAGCAGAAATAGAATACTAGAAATTCAGTGTATTCATTTCAACAGGGCACACTCTGACCTAGCCCTAAGGAATCAGATCAATTCTAACAGCTCAATATTAATAATAAAAAAAAAAAAAATCTTTACTATTAACACAAGTCATATGAACATCTTTGCTTCCTTATCACAAGGTTTAGGAGTTTTGTTTTACATGAAAAAGCTACAAAAGCCAAGGCAGAAATCCAGATCTGCAGGGTTTGGGATGTTTGGTTTGTTGGCTTGGTTTGGGGGGTTTAGAGTATGCGATGTTTGTTTTTAAAGAAATTAAATGGCAATTTACAAGTTCTACTACAATAAAGAGAACAAATAAAAAGAAATTTCTGAAAAAGCAGTAGTATTAAGTAACTTGCATTTCAGTATTTTATGCTCAATGCATAACTCTAACACAAATGAGATTATAACATGCAGTGCACACTCATTCTAATCCCCTTCTGTACTACTTATAGCTTTTTCCCCTGCCTCTCTCGTTCATACACACACACTCTCTCTCCCCCCTTTTATACATATATATATACACACATATATATATATATACACATATATATACATATATAAAACTCCACAATGCACACTTTTCACATCCCATAGGGAATTTGGCACAACCACGGCATGCAGGGAAGCAGGAATGCACCACCAGTTGCAGGACTCTCTGCCTCTGCCATGGATCATGGCCATGGTCTCACTCTGAGCACACAGGAGTCGATTGCTTCCCTTCTTCCAGGATGTGAACCCATTCAGAGTTACAACATACAACCTTATGGGACCAAATAGATACTAATCAATTCATTATAACACACAACCTTATGGGGCCAAGGAGATACTGATGAATTTATTGAAGCTCAGAACAACTAAAAGACGCTACAAAAAGGACATGGGTATTTTGGTTCTGGGTTTGGTCCCTCTGTGAATGTGAATCTCACATAAAGAGGGGCTCGCTACAACGATCACAAATCAATCAGCGAGAATTCAACATCACGCCTGTCTCAGAGGGACACCACACAGCAGAGGGTTGATTGCCCAGCCTAATTACTTCAAGACCCACGTCCCCTTCATGTGCACCCCAGCACTCTGAGGTACCTCCAGCCTCCCACCTCAGCCTCCAGCAGAGACTTAGAACCAGGATAGGAATTTACTCCTAGGGTTCAATGCTTCCAAGCATTTATTTTTATTTACTCCTAATCTAAGTTTCTATATATGTGTTAATGTAATTGAGGATTAAAGCTATTAGAAACAGTTCAAATTAATAAATTAAGGAGTGCCAGTTAGGTGGGAACACCCAAACAGATGCCTGGATAAAACTTTACCCCTGATTAGCCACTTTATCCCAATTAGCCCCTTTAAAGAATTGCTTAGGATAAAAAAGCCTTATTAATTGAGCTAGATTTCTTTTTTTTAGAAGAAGATAAATCTTTAAACTTTCAATTTTTATTCTGTCAGATGTAATTTCCATACTGCTGTTTTTTCAAGAACATAGAAAAATCACAGTCCATTTGGTGGCTCATACACTTGACAGCCAACAGTTGCTACAGATACACATGCTACTAATCAACACAGAGGATGCTACCCAGAGGCCCTCTGCAAGCACCAAAGCCCTCTCTAAGCTCCGTGAGCAGCAGATTATTGCAAAGCCAACTATTAAAACAAAATACAACATCTCAGCGTATTTCATAAGCAGGTTCTATTGAAGTCATGCATTAAAAAAATAGTTGAAGAGAGCATTTGATATTGAAATAGCAACACTATTCCTATTTTACCTGTCATTCTGCCCCTATTAGTCCCTGCCTCAGCACTAGAAAGCATAAGCACAGCAAACTTGCAGATCCGTTCAGGTCTATCTGCAGGATTAGATTCAGTGGACGGCTCAGGGTGTCACAATATTTTCCAAGGGCACTTTATTTGCTCTCTGAAGATACTCTTGAAAATGATTTCTTAGTCATTAATTATTCATTCTATTTCTTATAATCAGTTCTTTTAATTAGTATCCCAGGCAGCTTTGCTGAGGATCCCACACTTTCAGTAATTAGGGGCAGTTTGTTGCCCCTAATTAACTTCAGAGATAGCAAGACTCTTATTACTTCATTATTTCAGCTGTTTTTATGTTTGCATTGCATATGCTGTCCTGCTTTAATGGCTTAGAAAGGAGACTGCCCTGTTGTGCTATTTATCTCATTTAGGTTCCATCTCTCTTTCTTGACTCCGTGTTAGTTGCTGTATATTAAATCTCTCTGAGTCTCTGAAGTCACGTCTACAATGGCAAGCAGCGTGACAGCAGAAAAGTGCATCTGTACAGTGAAACAGAACCCTGCCAGCCTGCACAGTCTCCTACCCTTTTGTGCTGCTCTGCATAGTTAAGTGCACTTGTAACAGACACAGGTTGTAATACAGCAAGAGGGTCATGTAGGGAGGCTTTAACCAATTTACTGATTTTATCACACCCCTGTGGCCTCTTGAAGGCCGTTCTGGACTGAGTTCTGACTAACTGTTGTTAGCAACCAGTGCGTTAATAAACCATTAGAGTTTAAACATCCAGAACACATAAAACAGCTAGAGATTTAGTAATAATTGGAATAATTTTATTGTTATTTTAAATAAATAATACTTCTTTTTCTTACATGGTGTTTTTCATCTACACACAGCAAGGTATAGAAAAGCAGCAGAAAGACTCGTGTAATCCAGTTGCTCCAATTAAAGTCTGAGGAAGAGTCAAGCAAAGACAACAGCAGCTCTGTTCACAGCATACCACTGAACTTCCAGGCGATTCAGAAAGTAAAGAGGTTTTAAAAATTCCCCACCCCAAGCTATGGGTGGTGGGGGCAAAGAGGAGACAAACAAATTTTCATCTGGCTCTAACAGAAGTCCTGTAAGGTACATCCTACACTCAGGGTGTCTGAGAAAGAGCCACGCACAAAAATACTTGCATAGTCTGATAGCAGTGGGTGACTGATCTGCAGAACAAACAGATTAGCTTTATATTACACAGTTTAGAATGACACTTCCTTTTCAGCAACACACGAGCAAAATACATCAATATATGCACACACTGCTGGGTCTTGTAATTTTCAGCTCACCATTGTAGGATATTTGGTTTTTGAAGGGTTGTATTCAAAAAACATAGGAAATCATTTTATAACATTTATTATCACAGAAGGCGGCCTGGGAACATTAAGTAAGTTATTAAGTAATAAACATTAAGTACCTAAAAACTTGGGTGGCAGAGAAAGACAACTTTAAAAACTGGCCTTAATCTCAAGTGGTGTTTTTAAAGTAAATTAATTTGGGAGACAAAGTATGCTGAAAAGAACCCAAACTCATATGAACAAGATTGTCAGACCTTGTATCACAGAATATTTAAGCTAAAACACATCTAGCTACTTCACAGCCATGCACTAGTATGCTCAGAACCTCTACTGTGTGTAGCACGTGTGGCTATGAGAATGACACTGCATTTGGAGTTAAGTCACCACAAGCTGAATCTAAGTGTCCATTCAGGCAAATACTCCAACAGCTAGCTGAAGATTACTACAAAAAATAAAATTCTAATGGCGTTTGTTAACTTCCATCTCCAAATAATACCACTATTTACTCTTAAATCCCCACTGGTAAGAGACTGAAAAATCCTCTGCCTTTTAATGACACTGTAGGAAGGAAGAGAAAGGGGAACTGATTTCTAAGATGATTTAATATCAGATCTATACCAAACAACCTCTTATTTCTTTTTATTTCTTCTCTTTGCCGATGCTTCATCCATAAGGAGGCCAAAATAATTTTAAAAAAATTAAATGGTCAATATTAATATTTTAGCAATAATACGTATTTGATGTATTAAACAGTTGGAGTGCAGAAACATTTGTAGAACACTTCTGAATAAGAAATAACCTTGCTACAAGGCCTCAGAATACATAATTTAGAAATAAATCAAGGAATTTATGAGCAATAGGCACAAACTGGGGATGTTTCCCAGCAAAAGCCAGCAAGATGAACATTCGGCATAGAGTGCCTGAAGGTGAATTTTTTCTTAGAAAACGAAAACTCATGAATTCACCATTAGAAAAACCTAAACATATAAAACAACTCAAACTTTCTGCAGAAAAAAACCCACTATTTTCCCCAGTGCACTATATGCCACTGCTTTGGTTTTCACGGAGTCCAACTTCTGCATGCCATGTTTCTCACCAGGTCTTTGACCTTGCTATTCTGTATTACACTGACATGGATTTTGAGACTATTCCCTTATTTACCAGTTTAATCACTATCCTTTTTTTCTAGACCAATATCTTTTTTGCAGTCTTACCCCCAAGATATTCCTCCTTCATTTCTGTTTGATACTGAAAATCAGAACTCTCATGACCAATGGGTTTCTCTGCTACAAATTCATTCCCCTTTAACTTTGCCAATGTCCTTGCTGAACAGTTCCTCTACCCCAAAATTAATTCAGTTTCATACACTTTCTCAACACCTTCAACTCAGTCCATGAAACTCTCCATCATCGATGGCTATTTCTCCTCTAATCTTTGTAGATGTACACTATCTCTTCAGAAGTCTCATTTATACCCTATGTATTTGTCCTTCCTTCCACATCCTTGCCTATGGCTCAAACACGTCTACTCAAAGTATTATCCTAAGGATTCTTTTTTGTGTTTATACTATTACTCAGAGTATCCCTCCAGCACTTTCATTACACAGAAGCTGCCAGCCTCTATTTCTAAAACCCCACAGACAAGACAACTGAACATAAATGAATAATTAATGGTTGAGAGAAAAATGGAAACAGAGTTGCAGAAAAATTCTTGTATAATCACCTTCTCTTTTTCTAATTTTGATTCATCAGGTCACATATTTAAAGTACTCACTGTAGCTCTGTTCATTCCTCACAATGCTGTTAATTAATGCTTTTCCCCTTCCTGACAGGAAAAACACTCAAGAACATTCTTGAACTCATGCATACAAGTAATCACACTTGAAGAGAAGCATATGCTTTATCCCCTTACTGCAAAATAAATAAGAACCAGAAATAAATTCTATTGAGCAAGTACCATCAACTTCTAGGGAATTTTAAATACAAAATGAAAAGGCTTCAATGCATATGGCTGAGAAAATAACCTTCCAAATGCAAGCTTAAGCTGATGCAGCCTGGTACCGACATGCAAACTCTCCATCTCTCCTGCTGCTCAGAGTTTCCCACACACAGCAACAAATTGAAAACTGCCTTTTCACAGCTGCTATTCTGAAACCTGGGGGAATGAGCTGCAACGCACAAGAACTGGGCTGCTTTCAATTCAGTGCCAGCACTTCTAGGCAGAAATGGGCACTGGAGACAGGCACTAGGCAAACGAGCAGGACTTCAGCAGATGCTGTTCCTCTCCCTGCCTCCTGTCCTGAATGGCAACAGCCAGAAGCCATGGAGAAGTCTGAGTGCCAGACCTGCACATGCCACTGCCATCAACCGGCAGCAAGAGGAGTAACTTGGAAAGAAATATAGGAGGCATGTTTGCAGCTAATATGCCAAAAAAACCTATGTGAAAACTGACTTCAAGATTAAACGTTTAAAAACCTTAAGAGACTGGCACCTGGTTCAGACAGAGTAACATTCTAACTGGGGCTCAGTACAACTAAATACAGAACCAGAGTCAAGGCATAAAGACAAACACCCCAAAACACATCCCTCAGTGAGCAGAGGTGAGGAGGCGAGCCAAGCACTTTCCTAGCAGACAACACATCATCCCATCTTCCTCTACGGACACCTCTTGTGTCAATAAAGCAAGTCTCGTCCCTGAGCTATTAGCTTTCCACTTGTAGCAAGGGAAGCAGCAGGAGGCCAGGGATATGTTAAGCTAGCAAAGTAAGGGACATCTACACAAAAGGAAAAAATAAGGATCACGGGACAGTAGAAAACAACTACAGAGGTACATTAAAAAAGCAAACCAATACATATGGAAAGTGACTTCAGAATGATATACACCAGTATGAAAAAGAAATGGTACAAAGCCAGAAAGAGAAAAACCAACTCTAATAACCAGCATGGAAACAGAAAAGCAATTGGTTAATAGTGTCACCAAACATGAACTGGTGACAACAGGTTTGCATGGGGAAGCAAGAGGGAAAAATTGAAAATTTGCTTTTATGGAAATACATTGCTCAATGAATAGTCAACCAGCAACCAAACAGTATTTTCTGTTCTGGAAACAGTGTACAGTTAAAGACAGTATGTGGTAATTGATATTTTGATATACTGAGCCTCAGGCAGGTAAAGGAGTGTGGTTCAGAGGGGAAAAAAGTGTTTTCCCCAGCTTTGTTATTCCACAGCATCAATGAGTATACTTCACAGATGATGTCAGAGACAGTATTAAAGGCAAGACGAGCTGATTTGGTATTTCTCCCTCTCAATCATCAATTACAGCAGTTCAGATACACAAAATACAATGCGAGAATAACAACTGCAAAGGGTTAGAAATGCAAGGCAGCCCAGCCAGACAATTCCCCCATACAGTCCCTGCAGAGAGGGTTTCAATCGACTGATCCTTCAAACTTTCCTCCTGTCAGCTCCCCTGCAGAAAAAACTAATAACTAGTCTTCCACAGGCACTTTAAATGGGGTATTTGCCAACAGAGTTAACACATTTGTCAAACTGTGTGGGTGACAGAAAAGAAGAAACAACCTGAAGTCACACATTCAGAAAAAAAAATGTAATTGTCCCATCAAATAATAATAACTAATCAAATTTCAAAGGCAAGTATAGGTAAAATAGGCAGTGAAAAAAAAAAAAAGCAGGCAAAAGAAGAGCGATAAATTTTTCATCATAGTAGACCAGGTCTGCAGACTGTCCACACATCTTCACTTCATTACACAGCTGTCTACCAACATCTGGCTTTCCCAGCACACTGCCAGCTTCTGGCCAAGCCACACTGATCAATGCTGAGCTGGTAGGCCAGAAGAAGAATTTAAGATTAAAACAGAACTCTGATGGGTTGTCATTTCTGAAGCGGCGCTGGTTACTAGAAGGCTTTGCTTCTCATCACCCCCATGGCTGATTCAATTGCCCACGGTGAGCAACTTTCCTACTGCAGGCAAAACCAACTTCTTCCCCAAACAGCTGGTTCTCACAGCGGTAGAAAGATCTATTTGTGAATAATCTTGTCTCAACATGTATAGAGGTCTATAGGCTACCATAATATGGGTTTTCACAGGATTCACCACAACTCTCTATACTCACTTGACTAAAAATAAAAACTACACGCAGCTTAGAGCATGATGACAAGGTATTATGGGGAAGAATAACGCAATAACCTTGATTTAAAATGACTTTCTAAAACACCACAAAAAGAATTGAAATTTGTAAAGGAAACAATGAAGGTAGAATTGGAAGACATGTTCCTAGAAAGATCTTTAGCAGAATTTTGACCAGATGAACAAGTTTTATAGCTATGCTTTTTTCTCCAAAATGTGTCTAGATTTTCTGAAAATAATGGTTTTGGATGTACTCTCCTCGCTACCTTAGCAGTGCAGAAAGCAACATCTTGTGAAGCATGTTCAGAGGCCAATAGACAATTTTTCCTTCCCAAAACATGCTTAGCCAATAAATAAGCAAATTACACATCACCAGTTCAAAAGGAAGGAGATATAGGGCTTGAGACAGAAGAAATAAAAACATTGGGAATAAAACTGCAATCCAGAGAATGAACCATAACCATAACCAGCGTTTCCTGACAGTGTTATTTAGTGGACACGTATAATTATAAACCTCTCCTTTGCAGGTAAAGTCCAAGAAAGAGGAAAGAATGAAATTCAGATGAAAATAAATTACTGATTATTACTGTTTCTACTTTTGATAATTAGCTAGAAGTCAATGGTTTTGATCTACTCATGATTTAGTAGCCGGATGGGAGAGAAGGAATGGAAGAAAAATAGGCCATCAAGTATTCAGGAAGTGAACTCAGTTATGAATTCTACATGGCCAGATCAATTACTTCTAATACCTATCACCTATGAAAGCAAGACCTGAATTATCAGCTTTGATGTACTAAGCCTTTCATGCATTACAAAATCTTGTTTAGCCTAGGAGTGCTACTTCTCCCTTAGTCTTGGATTTCTGTGTGGCCACTTGATTGCTAGAGCAAATTTTAAAATGTTGAGAAAGAAAAACACAGGAAGAACACCTTTTTTTGCTAGTTAATTGTAGCACTTCGCTGTCCCTTCCCTCCTGAGGAACTTTAACTCTGATTCATCTCCCAGATATAGAACTTGCCTTTGGCACACACTCCTGAGTAAAACTGGGTAGGTACCTATGAGTGTACAACTGATTAGTATAAACAGCAGTTACCAGGGTCACCATCTAAC
Organism: Cnemophilus loriae; assembly: GCA_013397755.1. NCBI lineage: Eukaryota > Metazoa > Chordata > Aves > Passeriformes > Corvidae > Cnemophilus > Cnemophilus loriae. Next base: position 700,290 of record VZTF01007776.1, read on the forward strand.
CACTGACTCAGTATATGTTCACATACACCACTTTCCCTTGATGGAAGACAATCACAAGTGAATTTCTTTTACCACCTAAATCTCATTCTATGGACAAATTCAATCTAATGGCTTGAGATTCAGTTTGGCTGGGGTAGGAGAACAGAAGAAAGAGGAATGGGATTAGTTAACGATTGTCTTCTCTTTTGTTGGGACTAGAAACAAGAAGGTGTGAAGAGGCAGAAGAGAAAAATGGTGAAATGTGTTTGAGAGGAGTCATAAAAAAGTGGTAACTACAAAAAAGTGAGTCTCTTTAAACCAGGGACAGACAAACTTTGCTTTATAAAAGAACAATATGTAATGCATTGATGCATCAATATTTCTCTACAAGTTGGAAAATACATGACTAAATGTTTACAAATATCTATTGAAAATTTTACTAAATACACACTAGCTCTACTCCGTAGAGCTAACTCCATCTTCATCAGGATCTGCCACCCCACCTCAAAAAAATAACACCATGCTTGCTTCAGTTCGACACCTCCAATATTTGATTATTCCCCCTTCTCTATCAAAAATCTACCAGCAACCAAAGTAAGGTAGGATATAATAGTAGGTCATCGACTAACTCTGAACCGTTAAAAAAGAGTATTTCTACGACATATCCTACAGACTTAAAAAAAAAATCAGCCATATTAGAATAGTATGTGATTCAGCAAACCCTGGGCTAAATTACATTTAATTTGTCATTAAAAGCAAGTTAGAGAAATTGGCGGACTCTGGTGAATTATGAAAGTTCTTTTTTTTTTTTCTTAAGCTTTGATTTTCTTTTTTAGTTAATCTTATCTATCACAATACAGCAGAGCTAATTTTACTTAGCAAGAAGAAAGAAGGAAGAAGAAAGGACAACAGAGGAGTGAAATACTGCCTGCATTCAAAATTCTTTAATTAGTATAACACAGTCCATTAAGTATGGTGGTTTCAAGATACCATATAGTATATTTTAATCTGATACTAAAGCAAGAACATAAAAAGCCAGCCATACTGTAACCCATTTCCTCACTGATATTACAATGCAGTTGAAGATATTTGATATATGAATTCCATCTCATTCCCTTACTGGATAATATGTTCCACATTAAAAAGGAAGCAAACTGCATTCCTCAATATTTGCTCAGCAATATGCCAAATGAACTGGCAGAAAGAACAAATTACTTCTGCTCTTAAGCAGGGTGGATACTATTCTTAGGTTATCTGAAAGATTGCTGGTGCAAAAGCACTACGAGGAGCTCACAAGCAGAAAAACGCAGGGGGCTGAAACCACACAGCACCACAGGTTCTCATTCAAAACCACACCTTGGATCACTGATGATGGACAGGGCACGCAGTAACTAACAGCTCCAGTTAAATAACACAGGTAAGGAACTTCGGTCCAGCTCGCAGTGGACAGCCAGCCACATGCTGTCATACAAGTCAGAACTGAAGCAGAAGAACAAGAGATCAAGGAACAGTCCATATCTGTATCCTATCTCGGCAGATAGAAAATTAATTCAGGAAATAAGACAGACTTTTTTATCCCATAGAATATGAGTCACAGAATCACACAATGGGTAAGGCTGGAAGGGGCAACAGTGGGTCATCTGGTCCAACCTCACTGTTTAAGCAGTGTCATCTCAGAGCACATGGCACAGGATTGCATCCAGATGGTTCTTGAATATCTCCAGTGAGGTAGACTCCACAGCCTCTCTGGGCAGTCTGTTCCTTTGTGTGACCACCCGCACAGTAAAGAAGTTCTTCCTCGTACTCCAGTAAAGAAGTTCTTCCTCATATTCAGGTGGAACTTCTTGTGCATCAGTTTCTGCCCATTGTCTCGTCTTACTACTCTGCACATCTAAGAAGAGCATCCTCTTGACATCCTCCCTTCAGATACTTATATATATTGATAAGGTGCCCTCTCAATCATCTCTTCTCCAGACCAGCTATCACATCTCCAAAAGTGTCTTCCTTCAGGACACGGTATAAGACAGGTGGTTGTACTCTCATTCCCAAAGCTGACATGGGGCCACCGTGCAGCACAGAGTACAGAAATTAGACATAAAAGAGGGCTCCTTCATACAGCTCTCAGCAATCCCAAACTATCAAAGCAGGTTTTCTGAACTCTCAAAACTCATGACCAGTTCTATTACTCTACATGCAATCTTTTACTGGGTAATATATAGAAAATTGTCAAATAAGAGGAATGACGGTTATGTGCATTCCATTACTTCTAGACAGAAGTGCAACTTCTAGGAAGAATTATTTTTTGTGCTATGTCTTATTTAAAAACACTATTCCCTGACCAGGAAAAGAAAAGTCATCCTTGTTCTGCAGCTAAATTCCTAAATATGACAAAAGTCTCTTTGTACAACAGTAATTAATGCAAAATCCACAGTTCACTTAAAAATAGTAATTAGCAAGAGCAACATTTAATTTTAGGTATCAAGTCAATTTTGTCAGTCTGTTCAGTGCTCATAGTTAAATCCACAACAATTTTATTTCTGCATTTGCTGCACTTCAGCAATCTCTTTTCATACATTTTATAAACAAAAATAATTAATACAGTAGTTATTTTTAAAAGAGTTTCTATACTTAGTGACTTACATCAGTGAGTAAATGCTCAGTATCTTCTGCAATTGATGGCCACAAGCTGCAACTTGGAAGCTGATTAGGAAAATTTAATCAAGAGAAGGACAATGCAGCACTAGTACAGGTCACACAGACAGGTTGTGGGATCTCATCCCTGGAGGCTTCTGAGCCCCCTGCTTGAACCTAGATTGCTATCAACACCACATCAAGTCTGCTTTGGCTTTGTCCAGTGGGAAGTCACATTTAGAGGGATCCAGATGTCTCTTTAAAATATAACTTCTCTGATGATTCTGTGTTGGGGTAGGGAATTTCTAGTGGGGTGAGAATTTTTATTGCAGATTTTCTTTGGCTTTCTGCTTACAAGATGTCTCTATTCAGGCTCTGGAGTTTAAGTACCTAACACTTAACAAAAACAAAATAATCTTCCAGAAATAATCTTATTATTACCACCATGTTGCCACGTTAACTAGTCTGAGAGTTCACCGTACATAATTACCTATAGCAGGCATACTTCAGACACCCCAAAACATTTAGCATTGGATTTTACAAACTCTTAGACATATGGAAGTATCAAGATCATAAAAGCCAAGTAGAACTAAATCACTTTTTGTGTCCTATCACTATCCTTCTGGAAAGTAATGTAGAATGGGGGTTTTGTTTGTTTCTTTTGTCTTGGATTAGTTTGTTTACAGAGCTGAAAGTAAAAAAAATACAATTTTTTTTTGACCAAGCATTTCGAGAATCGAGCTTTTAAGTAGTTATCTGGAAATGTAGTACCTTAATCCAAAACTTTAAGTATTCTACCTATCCAATAGCTCAAAAGTAAGAGAGAATAAGCATAAATACCTACCACACATCTGCCTGTTCTCGAAAGCTTGTCTTCGATGCACAAGACACAGACAATAACTTCGGTCAACCTTCATCAGAAGGTCATTCTCACCACAAACATGCATGTTGATTGTTTCTATGTACAGAGAGCGCACTTAATAATCTATGAAACAAAATAGTTTTCTCGTTCACCTGTGTTTTACCGCTTAATTTGCTCGGGTTGGGTACAGACGGTCAGAACGCGACTCGCAGGAGGCACCTCTGAAAGGTTTAATTCCATCCATCAGGCAGCGCCTAGAAGCAGGAACATATCCTCCACCGCAGAACAGCCCCAGCGCCCCCGCTCCCTGCGCTCCTGTGCCCTTCGCACGGCGACTTCGAGCGCAACTCTAAAAACTTAAACGACTTCACCCCTGATGAGCGATGGATTTCTAGATAAAGGGTGTGTTTTGCGCAAGGCGCGCTGACACCCAGCCCTGCAGCAGCCGCTCCGGCAGCGCCCGCGGTGCCGCCGGCGCTCCCCGCGCCGTGCCCGGCCGGTGCCGCGGCCCCGCTCAACCTGTTGCGGGCCGGNTGCGCGATGCACCGCGCGATGAACACGTAGAGCTGCAGCCGGAGCCGCTTCTCCCGCTCCTCTCGCTGCAGGCGCTCCTGCTCCTCCCGGCCCTCGCTCAGCACCGAGGGGCTGGGGCTGGCTGACCGTGCCGCCCCGGCCTCCCTGCCCCGAGAGTCCCGGGGCGGCGGCGGCAGTGAGCGCGGCGAGCCGCCGCCCGCCGCCACCAGCACGTCCCGCCGCTCCTCTTCCAGCAGCTCATCGGACTCCTCCTCGCTGGAGGAAGGGTCCAGCATCGCGCTCGGCGGGCGCGCCCCGCGGCCGGGAACGGAGCGAGGCGGGGACCGCCGCGCACCTTTCCGGACACGTCGAGTTTACACACGGACTGTTTCCGACCGGCGGCGGCCGCCGGGCGGGAGCGGCGGGGCGGGGAGCAGAGGCGGGGTTTGGCAAGGGGGTCGAGCCTGGGTTGCCGTGGGAATTGCTCCGAGCGGCTCCCGGCGGAGGCAGAGGCGGGACCGGGGCCGGGCTAACATCTCCGCCCGCCCCGGCGAGGGCAGCGGTCCGCGAGTGCCCGGGACGGGGTCGGGCGGGCAGCGCTGTGATTGCGAACAGCACCGCGCTCGCTATCGCAGCGCAGCGCACGGCTCGGCTGCCCTGCTCCCAGCGACAGGGGAAGCCGCCGGCCCGGGGCGCCCC